>OW240915.1:75661789-75734673 GCA_933207985.1 Pelobates cultripes
GAGGTCAGAGTCCAGGAAAACAGTCAGCAAAGTAACGTACATCCAGCAGGAAAAAAACCAAAACAGATACTAGGTCTCAGGCAGAACTGGGTTTTACAGCCTGTTGATTAGGAGCAACGGAGTCTAATTGGCAAGAGGCTACAGGTGGATCAGCACTGCTCCATCCAAGCAAAGGAGTAAGGTAGCAGGTGAATCCAGGCAGATACGGAACCCCCCTAGTGGACAGCAAGGTAGATAACCCTACTGGGATGCTGGAGCTGTGAGTTTAAATCCAGCCAGGCCTCTCAATGTAATTGTCTATCAAATTGAGAACTACTATTGGTCCATTATCATCCTCTCTGACAATACTAGTGTAGTTTTTTTTGTTTGTTTGTCCATAGCCAAATTAGAATATACACCAGGTGTACAGTCAAGTTGTTAGCTAGTTCCATCTAGAAGATCCCTGAGGATACACTGATCAAGACAAATCTCAAATAGGATTAAACCATATTAGTCTGAAACACAAATGTTTAACAGTGAAACCACAACTAGGGGAGACACTAGAGGAGTGTCTTTTATTGAAAATAGAGCTATTAAAAGAATAATAAACTTATCTAGTTAAGACAGTGGTTACATAATAGAAACTCTGTGAATGGTGGACAGATAGCATTATATTCAAAGCGAGCTAATTGTGTAAAAAGAAACAAAAAGTAGCAATTTACTAAATGTAGCCCACACAAACAGGGCACTAGCCAAGACCTCCCTGGTGTGCAAGTATGAAACTCCATCTGACTTTTGGAGCATAATTATTGAATGCGGTCATTCATGTACCCTGTCTATCATCAAGCGAGGTGCACAAAAAACTGTAAAATGACATAGTTAAGATACAGAACATAGAAATAATTACCCTCCAGCAGGTGGGCTTGAAAGTTCGTATACGGGAATAAAAAAGAGAGAACATCATAGGGCAAAACTTTAATGACAAAAATGATAAAAGCAAATAAAAGGTAACACTCACAAACAGTGTGGCACAATTGAATAAATCAATATGTGCTTGAAAGCTTGATGCCTCAAAGTGGGACCGACTGACTGAGAGGGAACGCAGCCAAGCCCAGCAGATGCTGTCTGCCAAGAGGGAGAGGTTCTCTAATCTACCAGGATTTACCCCACTGGCCACCCACAGGGTAGAGACCCCCGACACATAACCTCTGCAGCAGACCCCGTACAGAATACCAGAGGCGGTACGGGAGAGTGAGGCAGGAGATGCTCCAACTAGGGGTAATCGAGTTGTCCAAGAGTCCTTGGGCCTCACCAATAGTGCTGGTCCCGAAACGAGATGGAGCCACCCGGTTCTGTCTCAACTACAAGAGGCTCAATAACAAGATGGTTTCGGACATGTACCCCATGCCCCAGATAGAAGCGGTACCTCACCACTCTGGATTTGTGCAAGGGGTATTGGCATATTCCCTTAGCGGCAGAGGCTATTCCCAAGTTGGCCTTCGTCATCCCATTTGGCTTGTCCCAACTTAAGATAATGCCATTTTGGATGAAGAATGCCCCGGCTACTTTCTAGATGATGGTAGACCGGCTGTTGGATGGCCTCCAGGATTATGCCTGCGCATACCTGGTCGACATCGCCATATACAGCGACACTTGGGAGGAACATCTGACATATGTAGGAGATGTACTAGATAGGATTAGGGAGGCAGTATTAACCCTAAAGCCTAATAAGTGCCACATAGGGATGGCAGACGTGCAATACCTGGGACATAGAGTAAGGTGTGGAAAGCAGAAGCCCAAACCAGCCAAGGTTGAGGCAGTAGCCTGGGATTGTCTCTAAAACAAGTCGTTGAGGAGCCAACTCGTAAAGAAGCCATACTAGATTTAGTGTTAACAAATGGAGATTTGGTATCAGATATTACTGTAGATGAAAGTTTAGGATCCAGTGATCATCAGTCAGTGTGATTTAATATAAGAACAGTGACTGAGTCACACCACACAAAAGCAAAAGTTTTAGACTTTAAACAACTTTTTTTAAAGGAGTCGTTATCATACTGGAGCAATTTAAATGGAGTCCAAGAGAAATGGGATTATTTAAAAGTTGCACCGCTGAAGGCAACAGAAAATTGCATTAGACTTGTCAGTAAAAGCAAACAATTCAAGAAACCACTGTGGTACTTCACAGATTTTGCCACATTAGTAAAAAACAAAAAGTTAGCATTTAGTAATTATAAAAAAAAAAAACCAGAGTGAGGAAGACAGAATGATCTATAAGATTAGGCAGAAAGAGGCTAAGCAAGTTATAAGAGCTTCCAAATCACTCATAGAAGAGAAAACAGCACAGTCAGTAAAAAAAGGGGACAAAACATTTTTTAGATACATAAATGAGAAAAGGAAAGTAAAACAAGAATTAGTTAGATTAAAAACAAAAGGAAGGTATGTAGAAGAGGATAAAGGTCTAGCTGACTGCCTCAGTGAATATTTTTGTTCTGTATTGAAAATGAAGGAAAGGGACCTCAGTGTCAAATCATGCCTTGTTCTGCGGATCAGTCTGGTGATGGCTTCTGGTATCCAGTACTCTTTTTACATTTCTTGTTTAGTTTTTCTGGTTTTCTTTATGCTGGGTTCATTCCTGTAATCCGTCCCTGGAATTCCCAGTGTCCAGGTTTCCTTTAAATGTTTGTTTTATGTTGCCACACCCGTTTGTTTTCCATCATTCCTTTTGTTTCAGTGTCCTGCAGGCAGCTGCTCAAGCCTTCTGCCCTTTCTTGCAGGTAAGTGCTATATCTGTGTTTCTTATGGTTCTTTTAGTATACATTAGGCAGAGTAGGACCTGCCAGATATGGGGTACATTGGCATTGTTGGCAGGCTTATGCAATGTATGATCATATAATGTGACTAAATCCCCATGATTTTCATATATAGTGCTTAGTTATTTCTCCTCTTGTTTTGCCTATCATATCTTGTCTTATTTTAGTTTGTATTCCCAGTCCATGTACAGTCCTGTCCTGCCCCTGTTTAGTTAATGTCCCCTTATGTATTGTGTACATGTTCTGGGTTTAGCTTCCTATCCTTCTCTGGTTCTGGGTTCTTCTAGTTCTGTCTTGTTTTCTTGTTTGGTGACTATCCTAGCCTTGCCTTGTTTCTGTACTGGATACGCTGCAGAGCCCCCCTATCCAGTTCCTGGGAGGTCTGCTTACTTCCTAGCTTCAAGTTCCTGGGATCCGCTGTAGCTGCATCAGGGTTCTGGTATGTGGCCGCACAAACGCTGGTGCTCAACATGAGAGGGTGTGTGGTTACCCTGCACCAGGCCCTGATAATCCACTTCCACACTGAAGACTTCCACTTCTCATCAGGCACTCAGGGGTCTCGGTTTCCGTACCGCCACCCGTGACACTCAGTTAGGAAAAAGGACAAATGAGTCATTTGTTACATGTGAGTTTACAGAGGAAGAGGTTCTATTTCAGCTGTCAAAAGTAAAGACAAGTCAATGGGACCTGATGGAATACACCCAAAGTTATTAAAAGAGCTTAGTGGTGTACTAGCAAAACCATTAACAGATTTATTTAACCAATCATTGTTAACAGGAGTAGTCCCAGACGATTGGAAGTTAGCAAATGTTGTGCCCATTCACAAGAAAGGTAGTAGGGAGGAGTCAGGCAACTATAGGCCAGTAAGCCTTACTTCATTAGTGGGGAAAGTAATGGAAACCATGTTAAAGGATAGGATTGTTGAACATCTAAAAATACATGGATTTCAAGATCAGAGACAACATGGGTTTACTTCAGGGAGATCATGCCAAACTAATCTTATTGATTTTTTTTTTTTTTTGATTGAGTAACTAAAATAATAGATCAGGGTGGTGCAGTAGACATTGCTTACCTAGATTTCAGTAAGGCTTTTGACACTGTTGCACATAGGCTTATCAATAAACTGCAATCTTGAAGTTTGGATTCCAATATTGTTGAATGGGTAAGGCAGTGGCTGAGTGACAGGCAACAGAGGGTTGTAGTCAATGGAGTATATTCGAAGCTTGGGCTTGTCACCAGTGGGGTACCTCAGGGATCTCTACTTGGACCCCTTCTCTTTAATATTTGTATTAGTGATCTTGCAGAAGGTCTTGATGGTAAGGTATGTCTTTTTGCTGATGATACTGAGATATGTAACAGGGTTGATGTTCCAAAATGATTTAGGTAAACTAGAAAAAATGGTCAGAGTTGTGGCAACTGACATTTAATGTGGATAAGTGCAAGATAATGTATCTTGTATGTAAAAACCCAAGGGCAGAGTACAGAATATTTGATACAGTCCTAACAACACCTGAGGAGAGGGAATTAAGGGTAATTATCAGATTACAAAGGTAGGCAGACAATGTAATTAATAAAAATTACTTGGTTATGTAAAGATATTATATAAATATATTTGTAGAATTTAAATATATATATTTAAAAACTGTTTTATAACTTTTACTAACCCTTACAAACATTTTTACAGTCATCAGGGAGACAGCCTGAGAGCTCAGGCAGTCCTCCTGCAGGCCCTGCATAAGCTGACTTTTCCAGCCATGTGATCGCGAGGACACCGCGATCACATGGCATGGGAGGGGGGGAGGGAGATCGGGCAGAGGGGGTCTGCCTCAGCTCCCAGGCAGACCGCAGGATCGCGACCGCCATTGGGGGAGGGTCGGAGACCTCCTATCCCGCCCTCTGATGTTTAGAACCGCCTAAAAACGGATGGCGTAGAACCCCTTAAGTGGTTAATTATTCTATTTCAATATACAAAAAGTGGGAGAAAATATTAAGAGAGGAAGAAAGGAAAAAATAGAGGGGTGAAAAAGAGAGGAAGAAAATAAATTATATGGGGGGATAGCGTGAGTGGGGGAACACAATGGGCATCCCCCCCATAAAATCTATGTGGAAGGCAATTCCCACCATCAGACAACCATACTCCAATTAAAGTCAGAGTACCTGGAATTCCCCTATCTCTTTTGTCATGTCTAAGGCGTGGAACTTCTGTGTGAAATAAAGTCAAGCCAGGGCGTCCACATCTGTGTTCATCTCTCCATGGTGCCCTTAAGGTTCGCTGACAGGGGTTCCATGGTTACATTTCCTCAACCATTACCATCTAGTGTTGGAAGGATGGCGCATCTGGCTGCCTCCAGAGCATTGGAATTAACCATTAGACCGTGTTGGGAAAGTTACTTTTTTTCAAATTTGTTTAATATTTTTACAGAGGAGCCCTTGTGTGGTGTAATAGCATTGGCAGTGGTTGGAAGAGAAGATCAAGGTCAATTTCTGTTACCTGAGAATGGATCAGACTACAGAATAGTGAAATAACTGGGCTTGGCCACCAAATTTGGATATCTGTACTGACCTCCCCACATGTCCTTAATAAGCTCAGGAGCTCCAAATCTATACAGTGAAGTACTTCAGGGTCCTGTACTAATTCATTAACCACTTACAATTTAATTCCTGGAACTTAGATTAGATGGAACTCTGGTGAGATAGTATAAAATTGTTTCCCATTCTTGGTCAGTTACGCCCAACTCTATCTCCCACCTGGAAACAAATCTCAGTAGTTTCCTGGGTCTATTAGTCAGCAGCATAGCATAAATTGTTGAGACACCCTGTATGACGTGCGAACTTGTGGAGCAAAAGATTTCAAACCAAGTCAGTTCTCTGTAAATTAATGCTTGTCCTGCATGGACGTATAGTAATTCAGAACCTGAAAATAACGGAATCTGCCTTGCCCCGATGGAGAACTCAGGGAACATCTCCACCATTGACCAGAGCTTACCCAAGTCACACCACTGGTGAAAGTAAGCCCAATTGCAAACTCCAAATCCTTTGATCAGTAAGTGAGGTCATAGGATTTTTAAAGATAGCACGATGTCATCTGCAAAAAGGCCTATATTATGTTCTTTGTCCCCTACTGTAATGCCTTTGATATCTGTATTTAAATGTATCATCTCATCTAAAGGGTCTAGCAACTTATTAATAGAGATCAAGATAAGAAATTTAAAGTTAAACAAAGTTTGCAATAAAGGAAGTGTAAACATTAGATGACTTAACAGGAAGTGTCTATGAAGCCGGTGTAAGTCACATGCAGGGATGTGTGATTAGCGCTGCATAAAAAGTGATTTAACTGAGTAGTGAGAATGCAGGGGCAATGCTGTATACATCAAAAGTGCTGCATTAAGCTATGTTTGTTTTGGTGACCATATTGTACCTTTAATTATAATTTGTAATTGTTATAGAACAGATATATCATATCCATTGTGAGTATATAGATTAAGATACTACTTTAATTGTTTAGTTTTTAAATTGGGACATCACATTAAATTTGCTATATATATATTTGTGTTCGGGGCAAATAGCCGTATATGGAGTAAGGTTCCAGCATAAGCGTAGGATAGTATAAAGGGAGCAAGTCGGTTGTGGTGTGCCGAGACCGACGATACGGTAGGCCTGTAAATAAAGAGGGCCCACCAAGGAGTAAGTAAGTAAAGTAAATGGAAAGAAAAGAGAAAGTGTTGAAATGAGGAGTGGGTGGGAGGGTCATTCTGATGCTGACCTCAAGCGATATGAGTCAGGTAAGGGGTGTCCCTTATATAGGGGAGTGAATTAATTTAAGCCCCTCCCACAAATACAGGCCAAATGGCCTTAAAACTTGTGTTCGGGGCAAATAGCCGTATATGGAGTAAGGTTCCAGCATAAGCGTAGGATAGTATAAAGGGAGCAAGTCGGTTGTGGTGTGCCGAGACCGACGATACGGTAGGCCTGTAAATAAAGAGGGCAAAAAGAATAATCAAAGATTTAATACAGTCAACAATATATACAAATTAACCAGACATTTCCTTAAATGCATTATGGTATTTAATTCCTGGAAGGATTTTTGAAGGTAGGAATCTAGGACCGCAACTGGACACCATTTGTTGTGGGTAGGATAGTATGTTATCTCTACTGTTGGTGCGTGTTGACTCGTTTCGGAATGTGGTAGAGCCAATAGGTAATGATATATGTGTTTACATACGTGGGATCGTTGAAGACAATGATCTGTCTGAGTGGTGGTTATGGTAGTGGATTCTCTGGCCTGAGAAAGGCATAAAAGGCAGTGTGCATGGTGGTAATGGCCAACTTGGTAGTATAATTGAATGGTTGTAGCTCTAATAGGTCCGATAAGGATGGAAAAGTTGGATGGCTATTGGTAATATCTGAGAGGAACGTGGGGGGATGGATTCCTGAAAACCTCTGAGTATATTCTTGTCTGGTATGATAGCATGAAGTTATGGTAGTTTTGGCCATAGGTTATCCTGTGTTGTTGAATGCCTGTAAAATATATAATTAATGGTGTGTGAGATGGTTTTAGTTTAAGGTGGCAAAAAATGAAGCAAAACCTAGGAGAAATGTTATGACACAGGTTGAGCTATGTCGTGTTCCAATGAAATTCTTTAAAGCCAGGTGAATAGCTGTGTTATGCGTTCTACAAGTATGGATGAAAGTGCTAGGTGGGATAGTGCATGCTATGCTGCATGAGTATGTCTAATCCATGATTTTGTCTCTGGAACGAAAGAGTGGCCGTGACTGTATGGGCGGCTGTAGGAAGCGTATGATGAACGTGCCTGGAATATAAATGAGACAATTTAAGCAAGGATGTATACCCCCGCCTGGTACATGAAAGTAAAAGAAATGTGGTAAGTGGCCAACCAAGTGAGTTCCCCAGCAATACCATGATCATATGGATGATTAGTGGCATTTGTTAATGATATGACATGTGCTTAGTTGTCTGAGTAACAATGGATTGATGACCCTGACCATGATTTACCCCATGCCACAGCAGCTGCTTTTAGCGGGGATAGGATTGCCCATTTTATGCCATGTAAGTGCCAGTTTGTAGGGTAGATGGTAGCCGTTTACTGTGTTGATGATATTGGTCTTACTTAACGAAGCTTCAACCCATGCTTGAGTGATAGCTGTAAAGGTAGATCAATGGTGTGTATAGTAAGGAAACTCCTCGGAGGGTATGAGGGAGTTGAGACTTGGGGTAGCGAAGGTGTGTGGTGCCAATAAGTCTATGGCTAGTCTTTGTTTAAGGGAATATTCCCTTGTGACAATACCAATGTGTTTGTGTTTGGTGCCATGCTGTAAATGGTGGAGATTGGAAAACCCAAGTAAAAACCCCTCTGCAAATCTTGGCTATGAGTGTGTTTACAGCCGACGGTTCTGTTGTGCTGACTGTAAGTGAGGGCATACTGTATTCCTTGAGAGTTTATTTATGATACCTGTATGGGAGCCCTTTGAAGCTCCAGAGCCTTAGTAAATCTACTACAAGTCTGGAAGGGTGATGAGTCAGTAGTGTTGAAAATGCATTGGTGTGTACAGATGGTGAGTACGTTATTTGTAAGTTGTATTGGGACACATGGTTTGTCATGTGCCCTGAATGATTTGAACATATATGCAACAGTCTATATGCAATGCAACTACTAATACCAATTGTCTCTGGTAGTTCAGAGGTACTGGTACCTGGAACCTGAGAGTGCTCACCCGTTTGTTTGGGAGAAAATCCCTTCTGGATGGGTACCTGCACAAATAAGCATCTCTACATATTCCAAATGCCAACACAACCAAGGGATGGTCAGTTCCCGATTTACCTAGAATCACTGGGTCTGACCATCATAGATACATCATACATATATGCCTTGTTTCCCCAATGTGCCGGGATCATATGTGCAAGGTTAACGTCTTGAACCAAGTAACCGAGTTTCGATTGGTGCTGGTTGTACAGTGAGGCCCAGCCTTGTGAGGGCTGTGACTGACTCGAGATTGCCAGTCTGTCGTAAATTTTTTGGCTCATGAGTTTATGAGTGAGGCTAGCATGGCCTGGGTGTCACCTGAGTTTGTGTTGCTGGGCCTTCCCCTGCTTCCGTGTTGTCCGTTGATGTATGGAGGAGTTTGAATAACTCTGCTTTCCTTGCTGTGGCAGGGTAGGGAATTTGTCGCCTCCTTAGGTCGGAGCCACATCTCCTCTGCTTGAAGGTGTATCACTTCTAGCCGGGGTGCCAGGAAGAGATGATTCTTCACCATCTTTTTGAGAAATACTTAAATAACAATAAAGATTGCAATTATTATTTGTACCCAGGGGTCTTGTACTGGCTTGCTAGCTAAGCCGTAAGGCGAAACGATTAGGCTTGGTGTTTTTTGGTGACTGGTGAGGCCCTGCTAGTTGCCAAGTGGCTTGAGAGGCTCTATCTATGCTTGGCGCGAGGGGATTTTTTGTGGCCACCGAACGTTGTGGCAGGATGTTGGCCTCTCGGTGACAGTAACCAGAAAATAGGAAGGGGAGTGACAGGTGAGGCCCTCTCTATGATACAATGCGAGGCGGCTAGCTCACGAGTGGCCCGAGGGGTGTATGCCTCCGAGTGTGAGGCGGGGTGTTGGCCTCGCGGGACCACTAACCAAAGCGTAAAGCAGAGAAAACAGGAGGTAATACCTATTGGGCCATAGAACCCTAATTGCCAGTACATTACTACTATTCCAGGGAAAGTAAGAGATGAAGGTGTATCACTTCTAGCCGTGGTGCTAGGAAGAGGTGATTCTTTACCATCTTTTTGAGAAATACTTAAATAACAATAAAGATTGCAATTATATATTTGTACCCAGGGGTCTTGTACCGGCATGCTAGCTAAGCCGTAAGGCGAAACGATTAGGCTTGGTGTTTTTTGGTGACTGGTGAGGCCCTGCTAGTTGCCAAGTGGCTTGAGAGGCTCTATCTATGCTTGGCGCGAGGGGATTTTGTGTGGCCACCGAACGTTGTGGCAGGATGTTGGCCTCTCGGTGACAGTAACCAGAAAAATAGGAAGGGGAGTGACAGGTGAGGCCCTCTCTATGATACAATGCGAGGCGGCTAGCTCACGAGTGGCCCGAGGGGTGTATGCCTCCGAGTGTGAGGCGGGGTGTTGGCCTCGCGGGACCACTAACCGAAGCATAATGCAGAGAAAAAAGGGGGTAATACCTATTGGGCCCTAGAACCCTAATTGCCGGTACACTATTACTATTCCAGGGAAGGTAAGAGATGGATAACTACGTGAGCAGGTGTACGTACTTGGTAGTATGGTATTGAACCTGACAATCCGTATAGGTTTTTTAGTAGTAACTGTAACCTGAATGGATAAAATCGTATGGCATAAGGAAATATGGCATAGACCAAGCTTATCTTAAAACATACAGTATATGTGAAAGTAAAGTGCCGTGATATGTAAATATTAAACATCATATCCATACTGGTTAAATATGTATCAATCTTAACCCATTAAGTGCCGTATGTAAGTGAACCATATTACCAGTTACGTATATACAGATGCGTGTGCTACTGTGTAATAATATGTGTATTTATAACAGATATTGATATACTGCTTGCTATGTGAATTGTTGTATGCCTTATTGAATGGCAAGTGAACATGGAGTTGCAAAATGCAAGTGCACTGGAGATCTGCCGAGTGCCCTATAGGTGGCAGTGTAGTTGATACTGATTGGTATGTGAAATGTTGTTTGTCTGTTGACCTATAGGGGTCAGTGTTTTGGTGTTTGTAAAACCCCATGAAAAACCCCATGAAAATTGTCAATGCACTTGACAGACCTGTAGGTGGCAGTGTTGATAGAACCACTGTTAGTGTTAATGTGAAATGTAAATTATTGTGAATTACACCTGAAGTTGAGCCTGTGTTGGAGTTTAATTCATGGTTTATGGTTATGTTTAAAACAATCTTATGTGTAATTTACATTGGCTGGTAATTGTATATGACATGTGAAGACAGTTTTGCTGTTGACCAGTAGGGGTCAGAAATGCTGATTGTATGATAAAATACCCTTTAACCCGTGAAGGATACATGACATGTGAGACATATCAGGATTCCCTTTTATTCCAGAGTTTGGTCCTTAAGGGGTTAATCCAAATGCAAGGTTAACGTGAGATTTTGAGAGTGACCTGTAGGGGTCAGTGTGGTTTATGTGAAACATTGTTTGTGAGCTATGCCCCAGCATTATAGTTGTGTGACAGGGAAACAAACAGTGCCCGTTTGACAATATACAATAAGTGAACGTAATAGCTTAATAACAGTCATTGTAACAAACCAAAGTTCTGTTCATGGTTGTAAACGCACGAAGCGTGTGTGTAGTACAATAGTAAATGAATGAACTAGTACCCGTTTGGTAGAAAATTGCACGAACCGTGAGCCTGGTATGTCAGGGAAACAAAACGAGCAGTGAGATTCGAAATGCACACACAGAATTGCCTAGTATGTTTAGGCAATTGAAACAGAATGTGTTCCCATTTGGGAGTATGCTAATGCTCGAAATGAGCCAGTGACAGATATAAACAAGTGAATTTAAACGAATGATATGCATGAACATGCAATGGTTTTAGGACAGATTTAGACAAAATGCAGCCGTAAAGTGAGGACCTGACCCGTGCATGGTGCCGTGGGACTGATGCCTGGCGTAACGGGTAGGTCGACTTACGGTTTGTGAGTCACTTGGACACCATCCACAGCGATAGATTGAAGAAAGAAGGTGGTAGGCCGGAAAAGCCTGTGGCTGAATTCCTGACACAGCTCAGCTTAGAAAACCTCATGGAGTAATCAGGTAAAATGGCGTCTGGATGACCCGGAAGTGGAAATCATTCTGATGCTGACCTCAAGCGATATGAGTCAGGTAAGGGGTGTCCCTTATATAGGGGAGTGAATTAATTTAAGCCCCTCCCACAAATACAGGCCAAATGGCCTTAAAACATATATATATATTATATAGTTTTGTTTTGTTTTTTTAAATATATGGGGATGAGAGCAGCATGTGAATAGGGCGTTTAACGTTGGGGGAAAAAAAGGTTTGGAGGAGGATGAAGTATGAGGTTGTCCAGAATTAGAAGCATTGTGGGATTACAATGTAAGATATTTCAGGGTACACCGTGCTTTTGTAGAAGGAGAAATACATGTTTTTTTCATTTTTTTTTTTTTTTTCTACTACACTCAATGACCGAAATGGACATGGTTTCTGACAAGGAACCATGGTAGAGGCACTTAGTTCCAAGATGGAAAGATGCGGTTTCCATCCTTAATTTTATTTTTTCGACCCAACACAATTTATTAAATATAGGGGGATAAGTAAAAACTCCTGAAAAATGACAGATTACATCCTCCTTCCACAGTAAGTATGTGGCTGATTAGAAAAGCTTAAAAATGCACTTCTGAGAGACTGTTTTGTCCTGGTGTTAATCAGGAATGTTGTAGGCTTGCAGTACTTGAAATGTTTCACTAGATAGAGCCAAACCAATAGCATTCCCTGAGTTGTTTGTGACATTTTAGATTCTGCCTTTATTAAACAAACTGTGTAATTGTGATATAAATAGTGTGTGTACTTATGTATACACTAACATACTTCACATAGGTTCAATACTGAGAAAATTAAGATAAATGAAAGTAGTTTTCTTAAAAGGAATAAATGATAAAAAAAAAAATATGGAACTCAATGTCTTCTGAGAATTTATTCAAGTGCGCTAGGGGTAGTATTTTATGTATTTAAAATGAAAAATTGTACAGTTTATGGTACTAGAATAATTAGAATACATACCGTTCTGGAGAGTGCATGTGTTAAAGATGTTCATGCCCTTTCGTGGCCTCATTAAAGTTTATGGATATTCGCAGTAACTATTAATTTGCAAGATGCACAGTGATGGGGGACAATTGTAAAATTTTGCTTGTGGTGGTCTCCTTTTTACAGTTTCCAAATTACCCAGGTCATTTGTCTGCTGCAGTTTTTAGTCTTTCCACTCCTCAGTCTTTTGTGTATGGTTTTTATGGTTCAATTCTCACACATTTAACCTTTCAGTCATCTCTGTTTCTGCTGATGACTCAAAAGAACAGATCTTGTGTCTGTGTGTATATACTCATCCCTCTCACTTGTGTATTTTGAAAACCACCGTGGCTTGGCGCGCAACCATTATCGAGTTCTCAGGCACACATGTAATTTAGTATAATTCTCTTGGCCATTTGCGTTCCAACTTGTTGACATGGTAATAGTTTGAACGCGCAACAAAATTGTGCCCCTTGTGGGATGAGACACATGACTGGGCAGTTAACGTAAATGGGTACACACTATTTAGGAAGGACAGAAAAAACAGGAAAGGTGGTGGGGTATGTTTGTATGTCAACCAAGAGTTATAGCCAAATCTTAAGCAAGTGGAATGTGATGAGGAAAATGAGAAAACTTTATGGGTAAATATCTGCTTGGGGCAAAAGAGGGGCAATCAACTATTGGTTGGGATATGTTATAAACCACCTAATGTTAATATTGACGAGGAACAACCGCTGTTTGAGCAAATTGAGAAAGCTGCAAATCTGGGTAACACTTTAATTATTGGAGATTTTAATTACCCGGACATAAATTGGGACAGAGGGACTAGTAGCTCAGCAAAGGGAATTAGGTTTTTGAACTTGACACCTTGACCTTCATGTCACAACTTGTACAAGCTCCAACTAGAAAGGACACTTGTCTGGACCTGGTTCTAACAAACAACGTTGATCTTTTGACCAAGATTCAAGTAGGTGAGCACTTGGGATATAGTGATCACAATATAGTGTCCTTTGAAATAAACTCAAAAAAACAAAAGCACATGGGGTATACTAAAACATATAATTTTTAAAAGGCCAATTTCTATAAGTTAAGGGCAGCTTTATAATATATTGACTGGCAGAAACAAGAGATTAAAAATAAGAAAAGGGCATTTAAATCTGACAAATCAGATCCATCCTATAAAAGATATAAGGAAGACAATAATGTGTGCAAAAAGGCGATTAGATTTGCTAAACTTCAAAATGAAAAAATATAAGTGTAGGTACACTAAAAGCTGGAATGGGGCTGTTAGTTAATGAAGACCAGGAAAAGGCAGAAATTTGAAATAACTTTCTCCTCATATATTAAGGAAGAACCCATGGCAATAGATTTGCAAATGATTGCTGCTAAAAACTTGCAGAAAAAATATTTAATTGGTTAACTCAAGACAAGGTGCCGCAGCTACTAAAGAAAGTTAATATAAACAAAGTTCCAGGGCCTGATGATATTCATCCATGAGTACTTAAGGAACTAAGTGTAGAAATAAGTGAACCTCTGTTTTTAATCTTTCAAGATTCTTTTCTTTCAGGAAGTGTTCTGGAGGATTGGAGAAAGACCTGCGAACTTAACTTCTGTGGCTGGAAAAGTATTTGAAAGGTTAAGGGATAATATTCAAGAAATCCTTGAGAAGAACATGGTTATCAGCAAAAATCAGCATGGCTTTATGAAGCACACGTCATGTCAAACTAACATGATTGCATTCTACGAAGAAGTAAGTAGAAGTATTGATCAGGGTGTTGCAGTGAATGTGATCTATTTGGATTTTGCCAAGGCATTTAATACAGTTCCACACAATAGATTAGTGTTCAAACTCAAGAAAATCGGTCTAGATGAAAATGCTTTTTCTTGGGTAGAACATTGGCTTAAAAACAGAGTACAAAGAGTTGTCATTAATGGTAAATTTTCAAGCTGGACAGAGGTGGCAAGTGGTGTCCCTCAGGGTTCTGTTCTGGGACCCCTTCTATTTAACATGTTTATAAATGATCTTGAAAAAAGCATTGAAAGTCATGTTTCAGTGTTTGCAGATGACACAAAACTCTGTAAAGTAATACAATGTGAGCAAGATATTACTTTGCTGCAGAGGGATTTAGATAGACTGGGGGACTGGGCACTCAAATGGAAGATGAAATTTAATGTTGAAAAATGCAAAGTTATGCACCTCGGCGTTTAGAATGCACAAGCAACGTATACCCTTAATGGAAGCAAATTAGGGATAGCAACACATGAAAATTACTTGGGAATTGTTATAGACAACAAACTATGCAACAATGTGCAATGTCAATCAGCAGTGGCCAAGGCCAGTAAGGTATTGTCATGCATTCTCGGGAGGAAAATATTGTTTTACCTCTTTATAAATCCCTGGTTAGACCACATCTTGAAAATGCTGTGCAATTTTAAGGCACCTGTTCCAAATAAGGATATTATAGCTCTAGAAAAAGTGCAGAGGCGAGCTACAAAATTAATAAAAGGAATGGAACATATCAGCTATGAAGAAAGGTTAACAAATTTAAACCTCTTTAGTTTAGAAAAACGTCGCCTGAGAGGGGATATGATAACATTATACAAATATATTCGGGGCCAATTCCACAACCATTGTGTGCAAAAACTGAATATTCAAGGTTATAATTTTTCAATGTAGGGTAATAACTTCTTGATCCAAGAATAAATCTGACTGCCATTCTGGGGTTAAGAAGGAATTTTTTTTCCTAGTTTGCAAAATTGGAAGTGCTTCAAACTGGGTTTTTTTATCTTCTTTTGGATCAACAGCAAAAAACAAAGGTGAGGAAGGCGGAACTTGATGGACGCAAGTCTCTTTTCAGCTATGTAACTATGTTCTCACTGCTTTGGGAAAACTATCCCAATAGCCCGCATTTCAGTCAGTCATCATGATGATGGCCAGAGCATAAATTCTTACAAGCAAGCACTAGGCAGCACTGGAATAGACCGTAGCAAGCTATATACATATGTCTACATGTAACGTAGTATAGTGTGTGTGTGTTTGTGTGTGTGTATGTATGTAGATACACACACACACACACATACTATACGATGTTACATGTACACTTATGTAGATTCATTAGTCTGTTTTTATTGCTTTAAGGAACATAAAAGCAGTATGCAACATTTGAGCAGAATGATCATGAGTAATATTAATATGCCTGGAGATGGCCTAAAAAGTTGATGGGATCTGTCAGCACCAAAGTAGCTGTTTGGTAGATAATGGATTTTCATTTTTACTGTACTTATTGGCCCCCAGCAGCCCCTTGTTTTCCTATATATAT
The DNA here is from genome assembly GCA_933207985.1 of Pelobates cultripes. Lineage (NCBI taxonomy): Eukaryota > Metazoa > Chordata > Amphibia > Anura > Pelobatidae > Pelobates > Pelobates cultripes. The sequence goes on from OW240915.1 coordinate 75,677,715, forward strand.
ATATATTTAGGAGTCTAGCCAGCTCCTTGGTTTTGCACCCCTCCCTGTCACAGGTGCCTCATCTCAGGACCCTATTTAGCCTTGTACTGCAGAGAACTCGAGATGGAAGGATTTCCCCAAGCGAGTAGCTCATTTAGTAGACAGTTGGTTGTTAGAGTAGGACCTGCCAAGATGGGGTACATTGACGTTGTGGCAGGCTTATGCAATGTATGATCATATAATGTAACTAAACCCCCATTATTTTTTGCCTAGATTAGGTGTTTTAAATAGAACTAGCAAAATCTGTCAGCACCAAAGTAGCTGTTAAGTAGATAAGGGAGTGTGCTGGATTTTCATTTTAACTGTACTTATTGGCCCCCAGCAGCACCCCATTTAAGCATGTTCAGGTGAGTGCAGCCAGCCCCTTGTTTTCCCAAGCTATAAATGTCTACATGTAACATAGTATTGTGTGTGTGTGTGTGTATGTATGTATGTATATATATATTTGTGTAAGGGATTATGGAAGGGGGCGTACACTTAAAGAGAGTGTAGTTTTGATAAATAAGAGTCGGTTGAGGTGTGCCGAAACCGACGAGAGGTTAGGCCTGTAAAAAGAGGGCCAAGAAGTATGTAAACATGTTTATTTATTATAACAACAACATTATTTAGACATATTATAAAAAGCGAGTCTGATTTCTTTCTCTGGGTTTGGAATGTACTGGTTGTATGCTGAAGATTTCCAGCGACCCATTTTCTTTATGATATGTGTTGGAATCTGACTACTTGAGGCTGCCATGGCAGCCCCAATATGGAATGAGTGTCCTGAGAAGGAATTTGTATTGAGGCCGAGTCTAAGTAACAAAGAACGTATGTATAGCTTGAACTGTTTAGTAGTAAGTGGCTTACCTTATAGGGACAACAGAGGCAATTCTGGATTTCTAATTTGCTGATTTAGTATCAAATTATCCAGCATTTGAACTGGGCACCATTTGGAACCGGTAGGAAAATACTTAATCTCCACTGGGGAGCCTGTTTGCTTTGTTTTTGTGCGGGGGATTGATAGAACGTAATGATCGTTTACTTTGGTTACGTTTCTCTGTTTAAGACAAATGTCAGTGTCGGATATTTTTTCTACTGAAAATTCTTTAGGTCTTAGAAACCCGAAAAAGGCAAAATAAGCCGCTGATTTAATTACCCAGTTAGTGGTATATTCAAAAGGACTTTTATCTAATAACTTGGAGATTTCTTTAAAGATATTACTGTCTTTGGGGAGTTTTTTGAGGGATTTTAGTTTTTTTTGCCTCTGGATACCTTTTAGTATGTTTTAAATTGGGTATGTGGACAAGAAAGGAGTCTTGTTCGGGTAAAGGGTTAGCATGAAATGTTGTATCCCCGTCAAGTATAGTTTGATGGTATTGTAGGCTAGTTTTAACGAGAAAAGAAAATATATAGGTTACGCTATATGGTAGTAGATGTAAGAGTAAATGGGATGAGACAAATATATAAACAAACAGGAGAAATGATCCCAGTAGTAAAAAGTCTTTAAAAGAACCTGTAGAAATACTGAAGTATAGAGAGAGTCCAATAGGTAGCTGGGTTTAGTTTTAACGAGAGGTGGCACAAAGTTGTAAATGCAACAATAGTTTCTACAGAAAAATGATTTATTATGTTAAAGTCACGAACAAATTTTTTGAACATGTCAAATGCCCTAATGCAGTGTTTCCCAACCCAGTCCTCAAGGCACACCTACCAGTCCAGGATTTAGGGATTACCCAGTTGTGTCTAAGGTGTTTTTTTTTCTTCTTTGTAAAAACACCTTAGACACAACTGGGTAATCCCTAAATCCTGGACTGGTAGGTGTGCCTTGAGGACTGGGTTGGGAAACACTGCCCTAATGTACGCTTTTTAGTGTTTACTGACAAACCTGCCTGTGCAAGAACTCTACTGTGAGAGTAACTGGTTTAGTGCATGATTTGGTCTTTGATTTCGGAGGAGTTATGGGTTGCTTGTTCGCTGTAGGGTGCAGTCTGAAAAATTCCTGTAAATTAAAACGTGACAAAGCGTTAGCTGCATTATTGAAAACACCTGGAACATGGATACAACGAATGTAAAACTGCAGGTGTGAATGTGAGTTAGAATCCTGTCTACTTTGACTTGAGGGAGGCTAGCTTGCATAGTTACAGAATTGAGTGTGATGCCTAGGAAAGTTATTTCGGTACTGGGACCTTTTGTCTTATTTGGAGCTACCGGGACTCCTAATTCCTTAAAAAGGGAGAGTGCATTTTTTATTTTTAGACTGTGTGGTGTGTAGTAGTGAGGCTCAATATATAGAAAATCGAGGTAGTGGATTACTACTGGGCACCTGGACTTGTTAAGTAGTAGCCAATTCAATGTTTCTGCGAATATGTCGAAAATTGTAGGGCTACTTTTGGAGCCGAAGGTCAGCCTAGTTGCAAAATAGTACTTTTCTTCCCACTTAATGCCATGTAGATGCTAGAGTGACTGCTTAATTGGTAGAAGTTTGAAAGCATTTATGATATCCGTTTTTCTCAACCAGGCTTCCTTACCAAAGTTGACGACGGCTTGTATGGCATCATCTATTTTTGCGTATTGTAGTGAGAAGTCTTCTGAGGGTATAAGGGAATTTAAACTTGGGGAGGTGGAAGAGTGGGGTGCTGAGAAATTGATTATTAACAACCTTTTGTTATTAAATTTGCCCTTGGCTATACCTAGTGGACTTGTTCTCCAGGAAGTGAAGGGTAGTGTGGTGAAGGGTCCTATCATAAAACCATATTCTACTTCTTTGTTGAGAAGATCTGTTAAACTGGCTGGGTCTGTTATGCCGACTGTAGGTTGGGGCATTCTAGTATGCCTGAAGGGGGTGCTACTAAACCTGTGTGAAAGCCTCTAGTGAAACCCGAGACCAGAAAGTCAACCAGCTGGGAAGAAGGATGTTCAGTCAAGTAACGTTGTAAATTTGTTATGTTTATTGGGGTCATTGCTTTCTTAGGGAACCGTTTGTTTGGACACATAGTTTTTGCGTGTGCTCTGAAACAGATTGAGCAAACGTGGAGTAATCTGCAAGCGCTGTAACTACATCCCCCCGCTTTAAAGTTATTACAAACTTGTGCTTTCCCAAGAAACACTATAGGCCTCCCTAACTTGTCTTTCATTTCCCTCTGATTAGCAAAATAGTCTGGATTGGCGTTACTAGTAGACGGACCACCAATATTACTAGGACAAAAGTTTGCTGTATGAGATGCTGAATTTATGCGCATGAAAGTTGTTTGAATGAGACTTACAGTTGAATGAGAGAGTGAATGGACTTAGTTTATGAAGGAACTGCCGAATGGATTCCGTTCGTGTAAAATACTCACAGAACTTGGCGTGCGAGTTCCTGAGTGATTTTTTTTTTTTTCAAGCGTCGCGGAAAAATTACGTCAGAGGTCTGCGTGGAGCGGAATTGAAGGCGAATTTCCGGAATCAACGAAGACAGGTAAGCAAGGGGTTTGCTCGGTTTATATAGGCCTTAAATCCCTCCCACAACTTCAGGCATACGCCTTCTATATATATATATATATATATATATATATATATATATATATATATACACACACACAGAGACACACACATATATACACACACACTATACTGTGTTACATGTACACTTATGTAGATTCATATCTGTTTTGTTTTTTTATTGCTTAAAGGAACATAAAAGCATTATGCAACATTTGAGCAGAATGATCATGAGTAATATTAATATGCCTGGAGATGCCCTAACAAGTTGATGGGCTCTAGCGAATTATAACGTTGGTACAAAGGACATATTCAATTCACCCAGGAGTGTGGTGGAACTACGATATTTTGGAACATTATCAAATGTCAGATGATACAAACTGTTAATGTAGCCAATTTTGACGACAACAAAACAAAGTATAGAAAAAGCAGGAGATATTTATATTCCAGGTAATCTACATTCATTTTATGTTTGTATGTATCTGTGTCATGGATACACAGTATATGTGATATTAACTTCTATCTCTCAAACTTTCCTCTTGCTCTCTCCTAAAGGGCCACACTCCACTCACCTCCAGTTCTGCTACTTTCCCACCATGTCTATTTGCGGTCTCCCTCAATACCCTTCCTATTGTGTTTTTTACCCCACCTCCTCTAGATTGTAAGCTTGTTTGAGCAGGGTCCTCAACTAGCTATTGTTCCTGTTACATTTTGTTATTGTCTCATTTGGTAAATTCCCTCTTATTGTAAAGCGCTTCGGAATAAGCTGGAGCTATATAAATAATAACCAATAATAATAATATTGTGAATATACTAGTTTATTATGGCTTGATAAAAACCTTTTTGTATCAAATAAAGTCTGCTTTGGATTTACTATTGAGTGCTTATAATTTAGTTTATGCCACTTTGATCTGTTAGGTGCAGTCCTTCAGCTCCATTTCTACCACATATGTCATGTGAGTTTTCTCCTATCTTCTCTTCCACCATCTTGTTATCTGTGCATGAACATGATCCAAAGATTCAACGTTTAAGTTAAAGCAATTTCTAGCTAAGTCCTCTGCTGAGGCTTAAGGTTTTTATATACTGGGAGAGGATGAAACTAATCCACCAATGTTCTCGGATATAACTATAAATTCTGAAAATGCACATAACTCCAACAGTAGTAATATACGTCGCATGGGGGGCTAGGAATTTTAACATTAACATTACTGTTAGTCTCTTACCGTATGAAGGGTTAGAGCAATATGTCATGGTGAGCAAAAAACAAGTCACAAGAGAATGTTGAGAATGTACAACAGTTCAATTATCCTGCCTTTCGTGGGTCCCCGCTCAGTTCTCAAACTGGTTTCAGCTCATCTTGTGCCATTACAGAAAGAACCAGGTCATGCATATCAGACTGATTCCATCCAAAAATGGCAGTACAGATCCAAAATACAGACCAGCTCTCTCTGCACGAGAGATACAGCAACCACAGATGATAGTTTCAACCTTGTTAAGCATCATCAGTGAGGTATAGCCAATACCCCTTTAGGCACGTTATGCAAGGGGTCCACATCTGGATTACCCTTTAAACTTAAGGAGAGCCAAAAACAAGTCGCAAGAGTGCTGAGAACGGACAACAGCCCTTTGGTGGGTCCCTGTATGGGGTTGCTGTATCTCTCGTGCAGAGAGAGCTGGCCTGTATTTTGGCTCTGTTGAGCTGCTGTCCGTTCTCAGCACTCTCTTGCGACTTGTTTTTTGCTATCAATATGCCATGGTAATAGAAGACTTCAAGTAAACTATTTGGCAAAGTTATGGTTCAATATTACAACACAAGGAGCCATCTGATCAGGGACAAATAATACATTTTGTTTAACTTCCTAAAGAATTGAGTTAGTTCGGTCAACACCAGGCCAAGAAAATGAAATTGCTAAAAGCAAGTGCCAGACCAATATCACCTGTACTGCTGACTTCAAGGGGGCTAGAAGAACTGTATAAACAAATTACCCGACTAATATTTTGCCTTCTTTTCAACCCAAACTGAAACCTAATTATTAGTACCCCTTGCTTACATGTGCTCAGGCATTAGATTAGTTTAGTGAGTATGTTTTTTATATTAAATACTCAATATTTGTTATAAAGCTACAGTGAGCACTATATTTTGTTGCAATTTTTATTTTTTAACTGGGATCCCTCTCATCACTACACCATCGGAGGTCTTTGAAATACCACATATATCCCAGAAGTGGAGATTATACCACTCTACGCCCTACAAACCAGAGCTGGATTGAGCTCTGAAAAATGTGAGTAATATCTACCTCATTCATACATACCTTTTTGGAGTTTTTACATATATACTGTACCATTGGAATTCTTCTCTCTGTTTTTTTATATCAAGTTACGTTTGGCCTAGGATCTGCTATCAACAGGTTCCTGTTTCCTCTACCAGTTTACCCTTCCATCTCGGAGTGTTTGAGTTGGACTATTTAATTATTATAGTATTTTTAATTATAGGCGCTACCTTTTTCCTTTCTTTTTATCTCTATTAGTTTAGACCACAAATAGTATTAGCACATATATTTTGTATGCATCTCTTACCACTCACAAAGCTTGTCTTGATGAAGCAATATATTTTATTGGACTTAAAGAAAGGTGAACTATTGCTCAGGAGTAGTCTGACAAATTATAGTTACAAACCCTATATTTATGGGAACACTTTTTATGGAATACATACATTTATTATGTGATTACTTCACCACTTAAAAAACAAAACAAAAAAAAATTGTCATCTCTCTCACTGCTATACACCAAGAGGTCTAGTTGTATTCGTAAAGAAGTAAAGGGTGGAACGTTAATCTATATATAGACACCGGTAATTAAAGACTATCTACAGTATACTCAGGTAAGGGGAGGAGCCCATAAATGTCCGGCATAGGAGTTGACCAACCCACACTAGCAGCAACTAATGTTGTGAACAAGCAATTTAATATAGAAACAGAATAACAGCCAGCTACTTTAATAGGTACAATTTGTGTGTGCTGTAGCTAGCATAGATTGTACGATTAACATCTGCATTAATTATCTATGGCACTGCCAATAAATTGTCATTTAGGAAATGTAAATACTGTTCAGCAGGAGTTAGCATCTGCCAAAATAGACTGCTAGAATATTAAATGTATATTAATCTCTTGTTTCATAGAAGCTGTATGCTCGTATTTCAAATAGCTTGCTTTTGATCCTGCCAATGGTGGCAACAAACAGATCAATTTGATATTCTAAATGTAACCTTTTAATTACCTTCAGTTATTGTACACTGACTACAATAGAGATTGCATGAAGATGTTTCCTGAACGTGTACAACACTTTTAATTTTCCCTATGAAAACATTGCTGTGAGACAGAAGTTTCGAGAGAAATAAGTGAGAATTTACATAACGTACAGCCAAAATGGTTGAAACCTCTTAATATCCAACTTCAAGAAAAAGGAAGAAATGTAATTATATTTTAGTTATATTCTTAGTTCCAACAAGCTGTCCTTACCACGGCAGAAACCGAACAGGCAATTGGGGTGCTCAATCGCTGCTACAAATGAAGATTTAATTATTTTTTTTGTATGACAACAATGCACAGTCCTGCAGCCATCACCAATTATTTTTTCCACACCTATAGGTGGTTAATCTTAAATGACACAAGCATTGCATATGTTGAAAGACTTATCACAGTAGACCAATAAATGGAACGCTATCTCAAAGTGACATTCATGGATCACAAGGGCCATAGATGACTAGTTGTGTTAACGGATTCTTGTATTTCTGTATAATCAAATGCATTTTTTAAAACTATAAAATATTAAGCATATTGGACTGTCTTCACTATCTAATGTTTCTCTTACCCTGTATGTTCTTTATCACTGATGATACTGTTTAACATCAGAATAAATACAAGAACATGCAGTGACAAACTTGCGTTGCCTTTTAGGTTTGTACTGTGACTCCTGGTAGCAAATACAAATGCTGGATTTATGATTTATACATCAATGTTATACATTTGCATTTTGTCCCTTTTTTTATTTTTGCATGTTTGGCATTTCTCCATTTTGATACATGCAGATACATGGTGCAATATATTTTAGGGCCAACACTATTTTAAAATGTTTGTTTAAAAAAAAAAAAAAAATTCCCTTACAGACACAGGAGAACAAATTAGCTCATACAGTTGAAGTTATAAAAGATGGTTGTAGTCTTTTAGAAGAAAGAAGAAAGCCAAATTCAATCTACCTTCTTGAACAATTGCCACATCTAAAATACACCTGTGTGGGGAAAAATATGATATATAATTTATTTTAAAGAACTTCCACTTCTGTAGAAATTATATAATTAAATGATACATTGAAAAACTGCTATAACTTGTGTTTAACATTTTTTTCAGTTTATATGGAAGATTCCCGCTATGACAAGGCAAAACCGGTTCACACTATGCAAATGAGAAAGAAAGGTAATTACTAAACAGTTGATATTGCCTACAAAGTTCTTAAAATATTCCCATTAAATAACCTACTTGTCCATTGACTCATTTCAGGATAGATACTAGGAAGGGTTGTGATACCTGCAATGCTATAAAAAAACAACAACTTTTTTTAGATACCTGTACTTTATAGTGGATGGAGACTATGGCTTTTCCTTGGCAATCCAGGGTGTAAACAGCCAAGTTATAACAACACAGTTAACCCCTTCCCGCCGGATGACGGACCTGGTCCGTAATGGCGGGGAAACGGTTAATGGCGGACCAGGTCCGTCATGCGGTAAAGTTAACTCCAGATCGCCGCGATCGCAGGGTTAACGGTGCTTAAAAATAATATATTTAGCTAGCTGGGGTGGGTGTAAGTTAGTGGGGAATTGGGGAATTTGGTGTTGGCTAGCTAGGGGTTAACGTTAAAAAGAAAAGTTTAAAAAAATCCCACCCTCCTTTGCCCAGTCCTAATAAAAAATTAACGTTAACTTAGCGTTAACTTATTGTTATTTTTTTTGTAACCCTCAGGGGTTCAATTTATTTAATTTAAATATTTTAAAATTATATATTTTGCTAGCTGGGGTGGGTGGGAGTTATGGGAAATTGGGGGATTTACCGTTAGTGCTGCTTACTTTTTAAAAAGTAAAAAAAAAAATACATTTAAAAATGCTCATTACCACTACACGTGGAACAAACTAGAGAAAAAATTACCCCACACTAAGATTCAAAATACGCCTTTTGAATTACCCCAGGGTGTATTCTTTAATAAATAGTATGTGTTTGTGGGGAAGTTTCAATAACCAACCATCTAAACTACTCCAAAATGGAACATGGACAAAGTGTAAAACTTCAAAGTTAGGAAAAGAACTGAATGCCTGCGTCTCAAATGTGCCCTTTCAACATCCACATATACCTGCCAAAGGTACATACGGGGTTATTGCTGTACTCAGACGACATAGCTGAGCAATATATGTAGTATATACTGTGCAAACTCACTTTGTGTGTCAAAATGGCAGAAAAAATACTTATTACCACTACACTTGGTACAAGCTAGCGGAAAAATGATCCCACGCTAAGGTTCACAATATGCCGTTTGAAATACCATACCCTGGGATGTCTTCTTTAAGAAATGGTATGGCTTTATGGGGTATTTGGATTATATATCCTGCTAAAATACTCTAAAATGGGACATGGACACAGCATAAAAATGTAAAGTTTGAAAAAAACTGGAATGGCTGTGTCCCAAATGTGCCCCTCCGATGTCCACATATACCTGGCAAAGGTACATACGGGGGTATTGCTATACTCAGCCTGTAACGGCAGCCCGAGTATAGAAGGGGTTAAAGCCGTTTAGGATATTCCCTTTGTAACAGTGTAAGCATGCAGAAGCCAAACACAGAGAGATGGACACAGGTATTCAGGAAGTAAGAGGCCTTTATTCACATTACCGATCGGGTCTCAGATGAACTCCTGTTCCAAAAAGATCTGAGGGACAAATACATGGTGTACAGGACGTTTGTTAACAGCATATCTCCTCCCATACAGTATAACCCCTCCTATATTCCTCAGACCAATCAGCATACAGGATATTCAGGATCACCTTATATGGCAGACCACATGGCTTGTTGAAGACAAAGGATTTTGTTACCCACTTCCACACCTGCTCAGTATACTGATGACTCATCCAACTGTTTGTAATCAGATACTAATTAGCCTATGCCATGTGGAGATTTTGGCCTACTAAATTTTGACCATGCTGGAATCCCATCACATTCCCCCCTTTGATGCTTCTGATATAACATTATTCCAGATGCATCACTAATCATAATCTGCCAACACCACTCAAGTAACCATGAACCAGTACAGACCTTGTAATCATTCTAACTTAACTTCGTGCTCTCTCAACATTCCTCATCCTGATTATTCTCTCTGTGGGCTAGGGGTTCATACTTCCAGACAGCCATTACATGGGCAGCTGTCTCTCATTCTATAGTGCTCTCTATAACACTATATATAGACCTGACCACTAGTGGGAGTAGACAGGGCAGGAGGAGGCACAAGAAATATAATAAATTCTACTCCTCCTACTAGTGCCTTAATCCCTCCAAGCTGCTCATACCAACTTCCAAACCAACTACTTGGGTTATACCCACTCCAGACCTGAGTAGGTACATGCACAAGTTAAACCATGTGACTGGTAAATTCAGCCACTGCCTGCCCTTCATCGTCTATGTGCAGACAACAGTTACTTAGATTAAACTTCCCACATACACCTCCTTCTACTGCTAGTAAGTAATCAAGGGCTAGCCTATTCTGGTATATGGCTGATCGCATCCGGGTATTCTGCTTTGCTAAGAGGTAGAGTGCTGCGCTATCTCATTGGTGATAATCTCAACCACCGCCTGTAGTCTCATTATACGGTTGAGCATATATATTGGGGTTCTATATCCATATGTACCATCTTCTGTCCAAGTAGCAGGTCCATAATAATTAATAATACGTTGGGGAGGCCACTAATCATCTTCCCAGCTACCTATATTCAAAGATGCTCGCTTGCTTTTATGATTTACATCATAAGCCTTAACTCCCAAGGTCTCTCCTGTTTCGATTGGCAACAAGAAGGATGGTTTGAGGATACCTAGCACACATGCCCCTTCCTAGTCTTGTGGTAACTCTGAATATGCCTTCTTACCACAAATTAAGTATAGATTTGCTGGGGCTTTCCTATTGGATGTAGCAGATAAATCAAACCATACCTCTTTCAAATTAGTGTAATTGGCAAACGGATTAGTAGGTTCCGAGACATTTGAAGCTGACCACCAAGTAGTATCTTTTGTATCAGCATTATAGGCCTTCTGTCCTAAGCAGGTTAACTCTCCCAACAGGTGTATTATACATTGGCCCTCTTCTAGCTAAACATACATGGCCTATGATAGATGTTTTTAACTGCCACTCTGATTTACCTCTGGTACTTACTTGATGATCAGATTGAGAAAGTATCTGTTGTTCATCTGTCTCAGAACCAGGGTATCATGCTTCCTTTGCTTCCCATGGCCACTGGTCTCCCATATTAGTACCTCCACATACAAAGCAGTTAGTTATATTAAGACTACCTGCAATACTCTCAGCCAAATCAATAAATAGGTTCTTAACATTATGGGGAATTTTATCCTCAATACTCATCTCCTCATAGAAGGAGTGAAAAATCTGATGAGTCTGGGTTTCTACTGTCACCTTTTCGATGCCTACATATATAATAGCCCCAGTATTCAACCCTGTTTCGTATATTTGGAACCCAAATAGATTTCCAAACTTGTCAATAAAGTCCTGCGGATTGGAAATGGTCATGTGAACGGGGTTACACTCCATAGTTTTACAATACGGTGTAGTGGGCAACCTTTGGATAATCATATCTTGATCTACTGTCTTTCCCCAGGTCGCCCAACCTACACATGACCAATAGGGGCAGAAGTTAGTCTCTATTTGGGCAGTCAGGATCAGTAGATCTTTTGCTAGGGCATAAATATTTATTGTCAAACCCATTAGTCCATTCCCATTTCAGATTAACGCATACATTCCAAGGTTTTCTGCTACCCGAAATCGCCTTACATGCATCAAATAATAGAATACCCGTGGAATGTATGGTGTTTATCACAGTCCTATTTATTAATGTCCCCTGGGAGTTACTATTCCAAATTACCAACCAAATTGTATGGGGTTGGAACTGGGGATCAAAACATTTAGGCTCTCCTACTGCTGGATGACACACACTGTAATCAATATCTACATTTAGATACAGATCCCTTACATTCATACTCTGAGTGCCAAATAAGAGTTTGGGACATTTGATTACCTGTTTTTGTAGTCTTAATACAACTAACACAGCTTTGAATATCCTTACCTTTACCCTCCTGAAAAATTATAAAAATACTAAAACATGTAATTAAGCACATCATTCTTGTGGTCCTCATCTTATTATTCTACCATGCGACGGCACCTCAGCTTCCCGCTTGTGAGGGCTGCAAGGATTGTTGTCCTTCTGATCCTCTCTTTCCTTCACAGAGATCTCCTCAAGACACTCTGGCTTATGACACGTAGGCAGGTGGTCAGGCTTTATTATGGCCGTCAAAACACCTACTTGATAATCTCTGTAGACTTTTAACTAGAATGTCTTGATATCCCCTCGTACTTTTTCTCACGACACGTTCAATCCAACTGGGTTATGCGCTTCAACCGGATCTTGCAAGGATTCTGGAGTAGCTTGCCGAGAGTCTGCCGCTGGTTTAACCTTAGAGTGATGAATCCAAGGAGTCACTTCCGCCACCTTTACAGCTGTTGGGGTAGATAAAAGAACAACATACAAAGGCTAACAGGATACACCCCGAGCTTTAACTCAATATGTATCGGTGGGATGTTACAAGCAAGTCCTGGAGGATCATTTTCTGCCCATACTCCTGGAATTTCAAATAAAGTTCCATCACTCTTAGCGTTTGCATTTGTTATAACAGACCAGAAGCGCCATTCTTCTCTTGGCACTAATACCGCTATTATGCCAGGTGATTTATTAAACTTCAGAGACTTTGATCCATTAGGTAGAAAAGTTACCTGAGCTTGAAGCTTTGATAATAAATCTCGTCCTAGAAGTTGGATTGGACACTCAGGCATATATAGGAATTGGTGCTTCACCAAATGGCCTCCCAGAATGCAAGTACGACTCCTGAGAATCGGTCTAGCAGCGCTTTTCCCAGTAGCTCCTATCACAATTATAATCTTACCAATTGGTCACCACAGAATGTTCAGCACGTCTATCATGAAAGGACTTCTCTTTCCCCCTATTGATACATCGGCCATAGGCTCTGCTCGGCCAAGTGGGATGGAGCCGGGTCGGTATCAATAGTCTTCCATGACAGTGTCAGCCAGACCTACAAAATCTCTATCTTCCCTATCCCTTGATCTCTGGGTAGGGGGATAATATCTCCCTCCAAAACTTCCTCTACCTCGTCCTCTATAGCTGCTACCGTAACCACCTCGCCCTCTTCTCGTCTACCACCTGCAATATATCCCCTCTGTGGGCAGTCACTCTTCCAATGTCCTTCCTCTCTACAAAATACACATTGATCTCTACCTAGTGGTACCCTGTTCATTCTATTCTCAACTCCTCTATTCATCTCCCCTCCTTCTCAAGCTACACCTGAAATAGCTTCCACTAACATGTCTATTTTCTTCCTCATCTTATGTTCCTCCTCACGCTTTCTCTCAGTTTCCCTATTCATATACACCTTATTTGCAACCTCCATTAGCTGTGATATAGATATCCCTGCAAATCCCTCTAATTTTTGTAGCTTTCTCTTAATATCGCTCTGGGCCTGGCTGACAAATGCTGAGTCTATCATTCTGAAGTTTTCAGGGGCTTCAGGATTGAAAGGAGTGTACAATCTATTTGACTCAAGCAGCCTCTCATAAAAAGCACTGGGTGATTCATTAACTTTTTGTAACACTTCAGCCGTCCTGGACATGTTAATTGCCTTTTTCCCTCCTGCCTTCATGCCAGTAATAATGGCTTGCTGATAGGCCTTTAGATGGATCATGTCAGTGCCATTTACGTTCCAAAGGTCAGTAATAATTGCTGACAATCAGCCCAGGTGGGATTGTGGGTCTGTATAATAGAGGTGACCAAGTCAATCATGGCTTGAGGTTTATTGGTGTACGAGGAGTTATGGGTCTTCCAATTAAACAGGTCGGATGTGGTAAAGGGGACTTAAACAAATACAGGATCTGCCAATTGCAACTGTCCATTAACGTCAATATGTGGTGGGCCCAGGTGTAAGTCGGAGGGGCATTTGGCAATTTCGGGGTTGGAGGTTACCAGTCAGTTGTCGGGTTAGTATGGGACTTCGGCAAGGCTGCTCAGTAATAGGTTCCGGTCTGGGAGTGGTAAGATAGGTGTAAGGGGGTGAGCTAATTTTACTAGTCAGCATTTGGTGGATGAAAAAAAATGAAGAAAACTTAACTTTTAATATATTTATACATAAAATAAAAACATATCAATAAATATATTAAAATAGGGTAAGCAGTCCTACTCCTGTCTGTTATAAACAATGTATTATCAATTTAACTCCCGAAGATGGTCAGTAGGTGGCCCTAGAGTGCCTCCCTAAAGTCTAATGAAGCAGATAGACTTTAATTATGTCCCTATTTTATTATTACTTATTTTAATCACTGTCCACCCTGATATCTAGGCTTGATTAAAGCTTTAGTTCTAAGGTAAATTAAACATCTGTTTGTATTTTAGTAAAAGGGGGTATTTTGGACCAAGCTGGGAGGGGCCCATCCAGTAACTAAAAAAAATAATATACCATCTTATACCATTGAACATTGATTAGGGGGAGGTGGGGTAGTACAGAAATACAAGAGGTATAAATACAAGAACAGATAGGTATGTGGGTAGGCGGGGACAGTAGAGCAGAGAGAGTGCAAATACCAGCTATACCAGTTTTAACTTGGGAGGAAGAGTGGGGGAATGGCTACTCTGGCTCTGGAGGATGAATAGGGGGTTGGTAACCAGGTGCAGGGGGGGGGGGAGAGGATGTCCAAAGCAGTTGTAATTAAGGCCTTAGTTCTGACCGCCATGTGGCTCCATTGTTTCTCATATGACACAGTTTAATTCACCAAGGCAGTTTTTCAACAATCAGTTTCCAACAGTCAATATATAGAAACTGATCATAGAATTCCGGCCTACTAGTTACAGCCACATGTACACCCTGCACTAAATGTAAGTCAAGACAGCCACATGGAAGCCATGCGGCCACCAGGACAGGCCACTCCCTACTACACAGGTTTTTTGTTGTTGTTTTTTTTTCTTTTTTAAAACATACAAGAAAAAGGGCCAACAGCCTTGTGAATCAGAAGATTATTTCAACAAAACGTCTGATTCAAAAGCTGTACAAATATACACACAGTTTCAACAGTCGCACCACATCGCACAGTTACTAGGCCCAAACACACACGTGCACGCACACACAGGATCCTTACATGCTCAACAATATCACGACGTTGCGCACACACAAGTAAAATCAAGACTCACCAAACACTATATATACTCATCACTGTAACTATTAATCAAATCATACAACTATCCACGCTATTAATCCACATATACTAATCGATCACATAACATTTCAACAATTTCGTCTCTACAGTCAGTGGTTATGGTACGGTTAGTACTAATTATACAGTTAGATAATTATGGTGTTAGAGTTACATTATCAATTAGTAATAGTTAAGGTGTTACACATACAATGTTAAACAGTAATTTTAGTGTCGTTAATGTAATATCAGTGGTTATGGTATTATGAAGTGGTTATGGTATTATGAAGTGGTTATGGTATTATGAAGTAGTTATGGTACAGGTTTTTTTAAAATCACAGGTCAATTAGTAGCAGTTATGGTGTTACACGTATAACATAAACCAACAGTTTTTTAGTAGTTATATACAATACACAATGTCAGTAATTATAATACAGTTAGTGGTTATGGTACCGTGCACTATTATACAGTTATACACACAATTTACACTCCCACTAGATAGCAGAGCTCAAGCTTTCTAGCAGGACATACAATTTAACCAATACACCAATTCACCAACTACAGCATATCTAACAATATTTACAATAATCCCAACTATTCTAATTGGCCAGCACCTCGAGAACTATCGAACAATTTACACCAAGATTCAGTTAGTCTACGCTGCCCAAGCACCACATATAGCGAACTAGTGAGAATTTACAACAGAACTCATTTAGTCTTCTTACGCTATCAATAGTCTAGTGGTTGAATTTACACGCCTACCACTTAGCCAAGATAGGGTGAGATCTAGCAGACGGAATGTACACCAAAATTCTGCTTAGTCTCCCCGTCTCCCGGACCTAGCGAACAAAATCTACACCCTAGATACGCTAGTCAAGACAGGACACCATGAACTATTTACACCAGAATTCAGTCTGACCCAAACCACAGTATTAGACGGGCTGACTACAGAGCGTCTAATTTCCAATAAGCAGTGCGCCTTTGCTTCTTCCTTCCAGAGGGAAGGGGCAGTTTCCATACAACCAAACCAATTCCAAATACAAACCCCTTGTGGGCCTACCGCTCTAACGGTATTAATCTTACCTCTTCGTTCCTGGACCTGGGTTCACACTCATCGACGGAACACCCCGATACTCACTGCGCAGAAGCCGATGATCTCCTAGACAAAGAGATACTCCTAAACAGTGTACGGTCTATGGGAAGTCTCTTAATGGGATTATGTACTGTTACTCTCTGAATACCTCTAAGGACACTTTTAACTGGGTAGGATGCTGGAAATTTAGTTTTATTGGGATAACTGGTTAACATGTAGTGTTGTATGCCCGTTAAGTAGAGTTTGATTGTATTGTAAGCTAATTTAAGAGAAATGTGGCAAAAAGTTGTAAATACGATCATGGTTTCTACGGAAAAAAACATTTATTACACAATAATCACAAACAAACCTTTTAAAAAATCATATGCTCTTGAATATGCTTTTTTTTGTTTTAAGAGATAAACCAGCCTGTGCGAGCGACCTACTATGGAGTAACAGGGTATTTAAAGCATGATTAGGTCTGTGAAGCTCGGAGGTTGTCTGGGTTGTGCGTTTGCCGATGGATGGATTCTGAAAAACTCCTGTAAATTAGAGTGTGAGAGTGCGTCAGCTGCGTTGTTCTGAACACCAGGCACGTGAATGCAATAGATACAGAATTGTACATTTGCTGCTAGCCAGGTAAGTCTCCTTACCAATTTCATAATGATAAAGGACTGAGAGCGGCATTTGTTAATATCACATGCCGCCACGTTATCTGAGAAGCACCTGACCAACTGCCCACTCCATTCCTTACCCCATATGTGTGCAGCAGCTACGATTGGGAAGACTTCAAATAGTGCTGAGATGGTATTGAAGTTCTCTAGTGTGGTAGTCTCTTGTGGCCAAAAGTTATACACCCATTTGTTACGAAAAATAGCTGACTAGCCTATGGCACCCGATGCGTCAGTCCAAACTACCGGGGAGTCGTCAGAAATAGGGCGGACGAATAGCGACCTACCATTCCAAGATGACAGAAATAGATGCCACATTTTAAGATCTGCTCTAGCTGGTTCGTCTAAGAGGGTTGTGGAGTCGTCGTCAGGAAGCCCGTGCAGGAGAGAGAGAATTATGGAAATGAAAGATCTCCCCTGTGGTGGTATTCTCATCGCAAAAATTAAGTGACCCGAGTAGTGACTGTAGCGGTTTCCTGGTGCAAGAGCCTTGTGATGTGCTGATGTTGATATAAGAGAGAATTCTGTCTACTTTCTCTTGGGGGAGGCTGGCTTGCATAGACACGGAATTAAGTGTAATACCCAGGAAAGTAATCTCGGTTTTGGGACTTTCTGTTTTGTCTGGGGCAACAGGGACTCCTAGATCTTTGAATAGAGAGAGCATGTGACGTAGGCTGCGTGGTGTGCAGTGGTATGGTTCGATGGTGAGGAAGTAGTCTAAATAGTGGATGACTACTGGACATCTGAACTTGTTAAGTAGGAGCCAGGTTAAAGTCTCGTCGAAGATATCAAATATCTTGGGGCTACTGTTGGAGCCGAAAGTTAGCCTGGTCGCGAAATAATACCTGTCTTCCCACTTAACGCCATGCAGGTACCAGAGTGACTGCTGTATGGGTAGTAATTCAAACACATTAGTAATGTCGGTTTTGCTTAACCATGCAGACTTAGCGGAATGAATGATGGCTTGTATGGCGTGATCAATTCTAGCGTATTGAAGGGAGACGGAATTAGTGCATTCAAGCTAGGGGTAGTGGAAGAGTGAGGTGCCGAAAAATCTATTGCAAGCCTCTTTTTATTATTAAATTTCCCCGTAGTTATGCCCCAGAGGGTTTGTTCTTCAGGATGTGGTGTTGTGAAAGGCCCTATCATGAAGCCATTGTTAATTTCTTTGAGTAGGAGTTGAGTATGTATGCTACTGGGGTCTGTGAGTGGTGACTGTAGGTTGGGGCATTCCAAAATACCCGTGGGGAGTGTAACAAAACCTGTGTGAAACCTGTCAGTAAAACCAGATGTGAGGAATTCTACCAGATGTAAAAAAGGATAATTAGACGGGTAGCGTTGCAAATTAGGAACGTTTTATTGGAGTGGAGGATCTTTTAGGGTACAGCCTTTTTGGGCACAATGTTTTAGCATGTGCCCTGTAACAAAGTGAGCACACGTGAAGAAGCCTGCAAGCACTGTAACTACAACCACCGGCATTTAAATTATTTGCTTTACCCAAAAAAACAATTGGCCTGCCTAGTTTGTCTCTCAACTCTCTCTGTGTAGTATTAGATTGATACTCAGGGTTGGCGTTAGTGGTAGAGGGAACTGCTATGTTGTCAGGACAAAAGTTGACTGTATGGGCTGCTGACGAGCAAATAGTGCAAGAAGGCATCTTGAAACCCGCAAAATGCCTAAGAAACTGTTCGGTGTCTAACTGACCCCAGTCGGTGTTAGTATTGTATTGGGTGAGTGAAGCGGCTGACCTGGAAGCGAATGATTTGTGATAATCCTAGAAGGCATAGCCTCCATACTTGTATGCCAGGTCAATGATTTTATGGAAGTATAAGTCAAGTTCCTCTCTATGGACTGTACAGATAACGTCTCTGTATAGACTGAAGGCCAGGACGAACTCAGTGATGTTAAGTTTCCTGTTCAGTCTAGGGTCTCTGGACTTCATAACTACTGATAGGTCATCGAACGTATATGACCTGTTTCTCAAGACGTCTCAAGAAGTCTTGAGAAGCTATCAGTAGTGAAGCCAAGTTAATGTCTTTCCCTTCTATAATGTCACGCTTCAGGTTTTGTGGAATAACATAGAAACATAGAATGTGACGGCAGATAAGAACCATTCGTCCCATCTAGTCTGCCCAATTTTCTAAATACTTTCATTAGTCCCTGGCCTTATCTTATAGTTAGGATAGCCTTATGCCTATCCCACGCATGCTTAAACTCCTTTACTGTGTTAACCTCTACCACTTCAGCTGGAAGGCTAGTCCATGCATCCACTACCCTCTCAGTAAAGTAATACTTTCTGATATTATTTTTAAACCTTTGTCCCTCTAATTTAAGACTATGTCCTCTTGTTGTGGTAGTTTTTCTTCTTTTAAATATAGTCTTCTCCTTTACTGTGTTGATTCCCTTTATGTATTTAAATGTTTCTATCATATTCCCCCGTCTCGTCTTTCCTCCAAGCTATACATGTTTAGATCCTTTAACCTTTCCTGGTAGGTTTTATCCCGCAATCCATGAACCAGTTTAGTAGCCCTTCTCTGAACCCTCTCTAAGGTATCAATATTCTTCTGAAGATACGGTCTCCAGTACTGCGTACAATAGTCCAAGTGAGGTCTCACCAGTGTTCTGTACAATGGCATGAGCACTTCCCTCTTTCTACTGCTAATATCTCTCCCTATACAACCAAGCATTCTGCTAGCATTTCCTGCTGCTCTATTACATTGTCTGCCTACCTTTAAGTCATCAGAAATGAGGTGGATAGGGTTAATAATGTTGGTAGTTTTGGTGGGTACAGGGTTCTTGTTACCTCCTGGGTTAGGCTCAGGCTGGGCTATGGGAACTGGAACCTCCAGAATGATAGGTGTACTATTAGATTCCAGATTATCCTGATTATCCAGCCTGTTATTAATAGTGGCTTCGGAAGACACAAGGGAGGCCATCATGACCTGCAGTTCTGATAGGCTGTTTTGCACGTTAAACTCAGAACTAGGGCCAAGCCTTTCATCGTCCTCCTGAGTGATTAGCAACCGAACAAGTTCAGCTTTCCTGGCTGTGGCCGGGAAGGGGATATTCCTTTTTTTGAGTTCCGTGGTGAATTGTCCAGGACCTATAGCTGGACGCTGGGCTTGCAGGTATGGCATGCCTTCTCTGTGGGCCTGATCTGGTCGGGGTGCTGGCAACCGACAGGTCATCTCCTTGTATGGAAGCGTTAAACATGCTAAAGGTGTGAGGCAGATAGCTTAGATTAGTACCCTGAGGCAAAATTGTATTAACTTATTAATATTGGTGACAGGTGACGCCCTGACTACTTGCTAAGTGGCTTTAAGAGACTCTACCTATGATTTGGCTCGTGGGGCCTTAGTGCCACTGAGGTGGGTGGCGGGGTGTTGGCCACTCGGTGACACGTATAAGATGCATTATAGATTGGCCATGACGAGTGAGGACCTAACTATGATTTAGATGCAAGGCTATAGCTATCCGTTGGGCCGATTGGGCGTAGACCTTTGCTGAACGGAGCGATAATTGGCCTTTGCTGAATGGGACCACTAACTCTATGCGAAGAGGCCTATGGGAATATACCTAATTGGCAAGGGTTTATTATAACCTGCTATCAACCTAGCGGGGGTATTGTAATTCGACATACCTGTTTATTATCCTGTATGGCATATTCGGAAGTGTTTAAAGGACCACTCTAGGCACCCAGACCACTTCAGCTTAATGAAGTGGTCTGGGTGCCAGGTCCTTCTAGGGTTAACCCATTTTTTTTATAAACATAGCAGTTTCAGAGAAACTGCTATGTTTATGAATGGGTTAAGCCTTCCCCTATTTCCTCTAGTGGCTGTCTCATTGACAGCCGCTAGAGGCGCTTGCGTGCTTCTCACTGTGATTTTCACAGTGAGAGCACGCAAGCGTCCATAGGAAAGCATTATAAATGCTTTCCTATGCGACGGGCTGAATGCACGCGCATTCAGCCTCGGAGGAGGAGAGGAGGCAGAGAGCTCCCCACCCAGCGCTGGAAAAAGGTACGTTTTTAACCCTTTCCCCTTTCCAGAGCCGGGCGGGAGGGGGTCCCTGAGGGTGGGGGCACCCTCAGAGCACTATAGTGCCAGGAAAACGAGTATGTTTTCCTGGCACTATAGTGGTCCTTTAAGAAAAAACCCTACTTGACCTAAAACAAGTCATAATAATTGAGTTACAACCTAACCCCCAGGAGACGACCATGGAAATTAAACTGGTGGGCCTGACAGTAGATACTAACCGTATATAACGTGAAAGATTTATGAGGATTGCTTGTCCTAGTAGGGCGATAGTTTGTTCAACTAGTGGTTGGGAAACTTAATTTATTTAATATATGTTCTGGTTACCGGAAAGTAATACATAACAATGTAATTAGGTATGAAATTTAGGGGCCTACCTCTATAACCTTGCAGTTGAAATAACCAAGAAGGCCCTGCTGCAACCAATCTCAGTAAGTGAGTAATCTTGAACATGGAAACAGAACCATCTTAATTTAAATATTCATATGTAATGAAAAAATTGCATTGTATAACATAAGTGCATTAGAGGAGAATGCTATAACGTATAGAACTGTATAAGAAAACACTTGAGCGTAGAGCGGTCACCTAATAATACTAATTAACATGCTTTAACTCCTATGTAAAATACACATACAGTGACTTTAAGGAAAACTTCTGCAGGGTGAAACCAAACAGTTATAACACAGTACTTTAAGAATTGTATAAACGTAACAGCCATAGATACAATGCAGTTTTAGTGAACAGTAGTAACATAGGAAATTTAAACATGAGACTAATGGAACCATACGAATTTCAAACACAATATGCAGTACTAATGAGAGCAAGGCTGTGATCGGCTGAACAAACTAATTGAACACTCATTGCCTTATGCAAGCGTATAGTAAGAGGTGGTGAGACGCACAAAAGATTGCACGAAAAGTGGGTCTATACGAAAGGTATCAGTGTATGTATAAACATTTATGCATGATATTTTTTAAACGAACGGACCAGGAGAGATTTATACGAATTGGAACGTGAGGAAGCTTAAGAAAGGACTGCACGAAACGCGGGTTTATACACGAAAGGTAGCAACGTACGAATGAATGGTAACACATGTATTTTAGCCGAACGGACTTTAACAGGTACTGACTAATTGGTTCTATGCGAGAAAATAAATGAAAGTTTATACGAATGCCCGTTTATTTTAAGTGCCGTGGTAGCCAAACAGAAAATTAAACAAACATGTGGTCTAGTGAAAGTACAGGGGTGCGTTCGTATAAAAAGAGTAAAACTTACAGTTAGCCGTTCGTGCACTGGCTTTCTAGTTATACTCAGGAACACAGAACTGAAAGAAAGTTTTAGCTGTAGACTGCCGGCGGGCGTGAAAATGACGTCAGAGTCCAGTGAACCGGAAGTAAACAGGAGCACTTCTGAGATCGTAGCCGACAGGTAAGCAGGGGCTTACAGGGTTTAAATAGGGTTCATAGTGCCTCCCACAATTACAGGCCAAGCCATATATATATATATATATATATATATATATTACTTGTATAAACCTATCCAATCTGTTTAAATGATACTACAGAAAAATCCATTAATTATACGTAGGATAACAATTACTTCACTAAAACCAACTGGCATCTTTTAGATAAAAATAAGATTCTATGTTTAATTTCATTGACTTTCAACTGTTCCACCAAAAGTGCATAGAGAAATGTTAGTTGCTAGGATACCAATACATAATGTACTTTGTAGATCACACATGAAATCTGTTTGAGTTCAATAAGTGTCAGTTGTTGCCGGTTACTAAGATACAAGCATGCAGTGTATCAGTCATATAAACAAGTGACCTATCAAAAACGTAGAAATTCGATAAACTGTGCGTTTTTCATATATATTAAAAACAATTCAGCCAGTTTTGGGAGAAATAGATGTCCTTTCTGGATTCTGGAATGTTTTTTGAAACCACAAGACCCAGATTATGTACATTTAAAAAAACGCTCTTTGTTTTATAAGTATGCATGAGTTATATTGTATCTTGTATATATTAACCTTTCACCTATCGAGAATGCAAAATAGCATCAACTTTTTAGACTATGGTTAATTTCTCAAAGATGTAAAAGGTGTGACAATGAATTTAAAACTGACAAGAAACTAAGGTGCAAATAGCCATGAAATGTTGCAAAAAATATAAAATTAGATCTGCGTAGTACTCCAAAGTGCTACAATTATGTATAGATTTACTCTTTTGTTCTACGCTCTAGGACTAGGTAAAGTCATACAGAAG
The DNA here is from genome assembly GCA_933207985.1 of Pelobates cultripes. Classification (NCBI taxonomy): domain Eukaryota; kingdom Metazoa; phylum Chordata; class Amphibia; order Anura; family Pelobatidae; genus Pelobates; species Pelobates cultripes. Next base: position 75,700,829 of record OW240915.1, read on the forward strand.
TGGTAAGCAATCTGAATGATTAGTATCCATGGCAACAGATGTAGAATACAAGCTGTGTTAAAGTCGGTGCACTCTACACTATATGTCAATGGATATATGGTAATGTGTGCCTATATATCTGTGTGTGTGTGTTTTTATGGAATGTAGTTGTGTGTTTATACATATGTAAGTGAATCAGTGTGTCTTTGTGCACGAGTATGAATGTGTGCGAATGTGCTTTGTGTGTGTGGCTAATTGTGAATATGTGTGCATGCATGTGTGGCTTACTAGAAGTTTGTAAGTGGCTAGTTATGTAATAGTTATGTAGCCAATCATGTTTGTGTTTGTTTGGATAAGGAAAGTGTCCAGGACCTCTACCAATATTAAGTAAAGTCACATTTTTTTCTCTTTGACTCAAACTGTATATGTGTATATATATATATATATATATATATATATAGAGAGAGAGAGAGAGAGAGAGAGAGAGAGAGAGAGAGCAAACCAAGAAAGTTGTGATTAACAACCCCTTCCACCTGAAGTCAGTGGATAGTCAATATATTGTTAAATATAGATCTGCACACCAGTCAAGCCATCAGACTTGCTTTTACCACAGAAATCTCAAATTTGCAGCAATGTTACTACTGCAAGGGATTCTGGGTGAGCATAGGCAAATTAGTTCCATTAAGAATCACGTATGCCTCATTATTCCATTTAAACATGGATTCCTTGGAATTTGTGTTTGCTGTATACTACAGCTTGAAACACTGATTCAACGGCATTCAAAAGATGTCAGCCTTGTGTATACTAGATGGAATTAAAAGGAATGACCTTGCTTTAGATGACCTTGTGGAATCAGCAATTCGCGTTACACCAAGGGGGCCAGGGAAGTCGCAGTTTTAGGGGTGGCTGCCTCAAAAGTTATTCAGATGGCATAGGTGCTTTAGAAGATTGGTATTAGGAACTCAATAACAAAAACAAAACATTATAATGTTCAACTTGGTCAGCCAATTGTCATTTTTTTTTTTTTGGCGTATATATCATATAAGTGTATGAAGAGCTATAAGTGGGGGTGTATACCCACCCGCTCTGCCGTTGCTAGGTTTGTATAACACAAAAGATATAAGATTAACGTAGAAACATAAAAGTTAAGTAAACAAAATAACAATATCAACTTATGTGTTTAAGCACTGCTTGTGGTGGTGGAGAGCGTGTCAGTCCTCTGACTGGACCGGCATTCGTTCCAGCTTAGGTAAGTCCCGCCGCCTCCTCCGGTGGTGGTTGTCGTCGTCGTGACCTTGGGGTGAATTCCACTACTGTGGAGGGATCCAAGTGAGATAGGTTGGTCAGGGTCTCTGCCTGAGCGGCCGAGAGGCCTAGCCGGCCAAAAAGGCAATTTAGTTCTTGTGGGCTCCTCGCCCGGTGAGTAGTCCCTTGAAAAGTTATTGTGAGTATCCGTGATCCTCCCCAGAGATATGGGATGTTCTTGGCGCGCAGTTGTTGCAGTTGGGGTTGGAGTGATTTGCGCCATGAAAGAGTGTTCCTTGTTAGGTCTGGGAACAGGGAGATTTGGGAGTCCTCAAATATCAGAGGGGACCTCCCCCGGGCCGCTGCTAGCAAAGTGGCCTTGTCCTGAAGTGACTGAAACCGCACGATAAGGTCTGCGGTTGCCGTAGGTGGCGCTGCTGTGGGTTTCGGCAAACGGAATAGTCCGTCCAGTTTTATGTTTTTGGCCTGCTTCGGCTGTAGCAGTGTAGCCAGTAGGCGTCTAATGTAGTGTGGGAGGTCGGGTAATCCGACTGTGTCAGGCACCCCTCTGATTTTCAGGTTGTGTTTCCTTCTGTAATCCTCCAGGGCTTCCACTTTCTCAGTGGTGTGGATTTGCTGCTTTTGGAGGTCCGAGACCTTTTGCTCTAGAGTGTTTAGTCGGGTATCCCGAGTACTTGCTGTGGTCTCAAGGAGGTCGAGCCTCGTGGTTGCGCCCGCTATGGCATCCTTAAAGCAGGCTATATCCATAGCTAAGTTCTGCCTGAGTTCAGCGAACATGCTTTTTAGGAGGTCTGCAGTAACTGGGTCGCCAAGCGGAGGTGGTTTGGTCGTGCCCCCCGCGGGTCTGTTCAGGGAAGATCCCTCTCCCATGTCAGTATAGCCGTCGTCAGAGGAATCCGAGAATCCTTCTTCCCCCAGCGCCATTTTCTCCCATGCGGCTTTCTGCGAGTTCCGCAGGAGTTCGCCGATGTCATGGCTAGCAGGAGCTTTATCCGCCCTGGGTTTCTTGTTTTTCCTGCCCATCGTGGTGTCTGCAATGTGCAGCGTAGGTATTGGGTTGGTAAGTGCCCGATTTCACCACAAAAATAAGTTATTTTGTTCGTTATGGCACAGAGCCTTCTGAGGTGCGTCTGCTTTGTTCCATAGCTGGCTCCGCCCCCCAGCCAATTGTCATTTTATATGATAATGGTTTGCCTCATTGTTAGTTTTGTAGGAAGTCCTCACATTGAAAACTCTTTTTATTTTATGTCTTGTTTGTTAAGGTGTTAAAATAAAATTTGTTTTACACACATGCTTTTATTTTCCTGTAAACTTCCTTTTTCTGCTTTTGGCCAGTATTTGCACTTTTAAATGTAAGGATAAAATTGTCAGAACTGATATAAAATACTTATGGCATTATGAAAGTGGACTGCAAATTACGTTCATAAAGTTGATGAAACAAACTCTCACAATAAAATTCTTAGCCAATAGATGCTGGCTTAGAATGAAACAATAACTAAGATTCTATTAAAGACAAACTAGCCAATCAACACAGCTAGGAAACAATTCATTGTATTTGAAATCAAAATACACAGTGTATGAATGAAAACCACTTGGGGCTTATTGATTAACAGAGACTAACTGGAATGTGTTAACAAACAAGCTTTTTGTTAAGGTTCTATTGAATAGTATACCTTAATATATACACATACACACTCTCTCTCTCTCTCTCTCTAATAGTTTTTTGTTTTTTTAAATACCTGACTTAAAATAACAAAAATAATGGGAGATTTTTAGTATATGATCATATATTACAAAAGCCTTCCAAAACACCAACGTATCTCATTTTTGGCAGGTCCTATTCTAGCAACGTAATGCTAGCCACCTAACCTTATGGGTTTAACCCACTTATTTGGGAAATCCTTCCTCCTGGTGCCCTCTGCAATGCAGGGTTGAATAAGGCCTTGGAATATGGCACTTGTGACAGGAAGGGATGCAAGGCCTTGGTCTAGACTCCCAAATATATTGACAGATCAATCAAAGAGGGCTGCACTCGCCTGAACATAGATACACTATGTGTGCTAATGTGATCAATTAACATAGCATACATGATCCACTATGGGGTTTATTTATTTTTTTTTTTTAGACACCTGATTCAGGCAAACATAATGGGGATTTAACAAGAAAAAACACACAGAGGTGGATGTGGATAAAAAGGCGCTTAAAATATTATTAGGTGTGAATTATATAAAATATAGCTGCTATGTGCACTTCTAGTGAATACTCCACAAGACACTATAAATATAAACCATACAAAAAAACAATATCAAGTAGTGAACAAAGTGCAAAAAGACCTCAAACACAGCTTGATGTGAGTGCAGCGCTAAAAAAGTATTTTAAATTATAATACACTTACCCCTCACAGTATATATGGGGTATATATGTGAAAATAAACAGAAAAAGATATATAGAGTAGTATTGTCTGATGGGAAGTTCAAAACCAACCAAGAACCCTTACACAAAATAACATATCAGAGATCACTATCAAAAAGGCGGAGAGATATGGAATTAGAGGAAAGAGAGGGGGCAAGAAAGTAAAAGACAAATTAAACGCACTGGGCAAAAAAGATAAATCAATTATCTTTAATTTAACTACGACTCCCTTAAATAAAACAGAGGAGCAAGTCCTCAAGAAAGGGTTAAAGTTTGCTCCAACAAAACCTCTAAATAAATTCGAGTTTTATGTAGATTTGAATAAATTTAAACGCAAATTATGTCTTAAAAAATGTTTTATGAGAACAGATGCTTATTCTATACAGATCCCTCAATCTAACTATGTACATACTGATTTAAGAGAAAAGTCTATTTTTTTTCCAAATAATTTCATTTCAGATGAAATGATTTCCTTTGAGAAATCTGTTATGCAAGACATAAATAAAGTTAAAGATAATAAAAAATTGATGAATCTCAATAAGCAGGAATGGCTAACCCTAAAAAAATTACAAAAAGATAATAGTAGGGTAATAAAACCGGCAGACAAAGGAGGGGGAATAGTAGTTATGGATACAAAAAAGTACATTCAGGAAGGTTTGAGATTAGTAGAGGACTCGAATACGTACTGTAAGCTACCAGGAGATCCAACAAATGATATAAGAAAAAAATTTGAGGAATTATTTCAAAAAGGTAAAGAAATGGAAATATTAAATGACAATGAGTTCAAATACCTAAATAGCAATAAACCAAAAATTCCAGTATTATACCATCTCCCTAAAATACATAAGGACCTCATAAATCCACCTGGTAGACCGATAGTCTCAGGGATTGATTCAGTCTCTAGTAGACTTTCGGAATATTTAGATCGATGCTTACAATTGGTAGTGAAGGATACACCCAGTTACTTGAAAGATACACTTAATGTCATTCAAATTTTAAAACAAATAGAATGGGAACCTCACTTTATTTTAGTTACTGCCGATGTAGGGTCTCTATATACTATTATATCCCACCAAAAAGGGTTAGAAGCAACTAGATTTTTCCTCGAACAGGCACAACTTTACCCGGATGAACAAATTCAATTTATCCTTCAAGGGATACAATTAATCTTGGAAAACAATTATTTTTGGTTCCAAAATGACTTTTACCTGCAGAAATGCGGTACCGCTATGGGGACAAGGTTCGCGCCCAGTTACGCTAATTTGTTTATGGCGTTTTGGGAACAAAATTACATCCTGGAAGACCCTATCTGGAGCGCGAACCTTGTCAGCTATAAGCGGTATATAGATGATATTTTGTTTATCTGGAAAGGAACGATAGAGGAACTACAAAAATTTTTCTGCTTTTTAAATAATAACCAATGGGGAATAGCTCTTACTACAGAACACAGTAGAGAAAAGGTGAATTTTTTGGATTTAACTATTTATGTAGAGAATAACTTACTAAAAACTAAAACATTTTTTAAAAAAGTTGACGTGAATAATTATATTAGTCTCAAAAGCTGCCATTTTTCCCCCTGGCTGAAAAATATCCCAAGATCACAATTTCTAAGAGTCCGGAGAAATTGCACAGATATAGATGTCTTTAAAAATCAAAGCTATAGAATTAAGAATCAGTTTGTAGAAAAGGGGTATGAAAACACAATATTGCAAAATATTATGAAAGAAGTAGAAGAGACAGATCGACAAACTCTTCTAGAATATAAACCTAAGAAAGATGAAAGTTTTAAAGAGATTTCTTTTATCTGTGATTTTAATCAAAATAACAACAAAATAAGAAGAATAATGAGAAAGCATTGGCCTATTTTAAAGAATGATCCCAAACTACATGGCATACTACCTGACCAACCTAGAATTATATATAGAGGTGCTCCCAATTTAAAACGCTTTTTAACAAATAATTGCATAAAAGAAAAAAAATCAATCCCGTTTTTTCAAAAACAAGGTTTTTTTGGGTGCGGTCAATGTTTGGCTTGTAGAAATACTAAAAGTGATAGGAGGCACCTCACATCCTTTGAAAATCCTCAAAATAAAAAAGAATATAAGTTAAAAACGATGACTACATGTTTCTCTAAAAGAGTTATTTATATCTTACAGTGTCCATGTGGTCTGTACTATGTGGGGAGGACAAAACGTGCCCTACATGTACGCATTAATGAACATGTGAGAAATATCAGAAAAGGTTACGATAAACATAATGTGTCCTTGCACTTTAAAACATTACATAATAGTGACCCTACCCTTTTAAAAAATTTTGCTATTCAAAAAGTAGAGATGAATTGGAGAGGAGATAATGAGACAAAAAAATTAGGTCAAATTGAAATGAAATGGATTTTTAATCTCAATACCCTTGCCCCGTTTGGTCTGAATGTAGATTTTGAGTTATGCCATTTTTTATAACTCATTTTTCTTTTATATATATCTTTTAAACAGTTTTGATATATGAGATTATGCAGATTAGGGATATTTTATTATAATATATTCTTTATATTGTATTTTTATATTGTATTTTTTCATATTTATTACTTGAAATTAGGAATTTATTATATATGCCTTACACTTAGAAATCCGATTTTAGGAACATATTATATTTATTTTCCGTTTTAATATGGGTTTAAAATAAGGATTTATATATTTGTTTTATATTTGTTTTTTATTGTTGTGCTATTAATCCCCCTTTTATTCTTTTGTTTGAGCTATGTAAGATGGCTTTCTTTGGACTTTTCTATTTCATATACTATGCAAAAATGAGTTCGATTGTATGAAGAACAGTGGAGCATGCTGGGAATTGTAATATCAATTTGAAACCGGAAGTGACGTATCGGCGGTTTCGAGCCGACCCGGAAGTTGACGTCACAATGCCAGACCGGAAGTGACGTCACCGCGCCAAACCGGAAGTGACGTCCGAAAAAGGCGCAAAAGGAAGATATATAAACAAACACTAAGGATATCCACAAACACAGACTGAGGAAGCCGAAAAGGACGGCGAAACGCGTTTCTGGATAAAGGAGAGAGAGGATTCTTTTTTTATATGTATATTTTATTTATGTTTATTTTATGTATTAATAAATATTTTTGTTAGCCATTTTTATTCCATCTCCTCTCCATTTTTGTGGTATCCATAAGAGGGAAGTGCTATCTGGTTATTGACATCCATGCCTACAATACTTAGAGCCAGTTTAAAAGGCTCTAAATAAGGTGAGCAATTTGAGCTTATACATCCTATCTGACTGCTTTTTTACTTTGATTATACCATCTGCACCAAAGAATTCTTCTTTTCTATGTTTTATTTGGAGATATAATTTATCAACAAAAGAAAAGAAGAACGCTCCTGTCCCTAGGTTTTATTGCCTACCTTTAAAGGCAAAGAAGCTGTTGTGTTTAGAGCCTATATCCTCAGAAAAGGCTCTTTAAAATGTGAGTTTTATTCTTTCTATCTATTGGATATATTTACAAACGCATCAGACAATACTACTCTATATATCTTTTTCTGTTTATTTTCACATATATACCCCATATATACTGTGAGGGATATAATTTATCAACAAAAGAAAAGAAGAACGCTCCTGTCCCTAGGTTTTATTGCCTACCTTTAAAGGCAAAGAAGCTGTTGTGTTTAGAGCCTATATCCTCAGAAAAGGCTCTTTAAAATGTGAGTTTTATTCTTTCTATCTATTGGATATATTTACAAACGCATCAGACAATACTACTCTATATATCTTTTTCTGTTTATTTTCACATATATACCCCATATATACTGTGAGGGGTAAGTGTATTATAATTTAAAATACTTTTTTAGCGCTGCACTCACATCAAGCTGTGTTTGAGGTCTTTTTGCACTTTGTTCACTACTTGATATTGTTTTTTTGTATAATGGGGATTTAGTTACAGTACATGATCATACATTGTGTAAGCCTGCCAAAATGCCAATGTACCCTATTTTTGGCAGGTTCTATCCTAGCATTATCTATCTATGTATATATTAAAACATATTTTTAATAAAATATATTAAATCCTACAACACCCAATGGTAGAAGGCCTTTAAAATAGATACCCACCAAGAGAGTTCCGAATTATAAAAGGCTTTAAATGATAAAACATTAAACCAGATATATATGTACTTTGTGTTAGGTTGGTGAAGAGGTGTGCGGAAATCACCTTGGTTATTGTACATGAGGTTTTTTACATTCAGCATTTGCAAAGTTTAGCATTGTGATATTCTTTACTTACAAACTTTCTAGTCGTTATGTCAGTTAATAAAGATATGACTGTTTTTTCTGCTAGCTTGCTTGTGGTCCGGGAGACAAGCAAATCTATATTCACAATATATAGATTTTGCAACGTTTATTACAGAGGAAAGCCATAATGAGACATATACAGTAAAAACAAGCACAAAATAATTCCTCACCTGTAGAACAAAACTAATGCAAAATCTAAACATTTCTGATCCATTCATTCTGATTCATATTTTAACATAACAGGAAATCAGAACAAACAGAAGAACCGTTTCTGCATAAATTAAAACACTGATAACCTCTAATAAACAAAAAGTGGAATAAAAGTATTATAGTAGATAATATTAGTACACACAATAGAGAACATATTAGTACACACACCAGAGAATATCCTTGTTGAGCAATTAATGTGAGAATTGTTGTGAGAAATGTGAGGATTGTATTAAAATACAAGCATTTTATGTTAATAAAATGTAGAATATGTCTAAAATAAAAATAAATGTGAGGATTTATTTTTTTTTTTTTTTTGGATAGGCCATTTAGATTCTATGTAGGAGGTTTTAAAAATGGTTCAGACAATCTTGGCCCTAGGGCAATAACAATAAGGTTAAGAAGATCTAAACTGATAAAGCTGTATATTTGGAGCATAAGAGATCACCACTGTTTTATTCACACAAACTGTAGGACACCGCACTCTTGCCTCAATCCAGGTGCTCCAGACCCAAGGCTGGCAAACCCCAATATAGTAGAAAAAAATAAATTCGGTTCAGGCGTTCCGCATATCACAGATGACAGCTGAGCTTCGTTAGAACTGAGAAAACAGCAACATTTCGGCCTACCTACAGGATATTGCAGCAATGCTCCAAATCTTGACACATGCATCACCTAATCTCTCAATTAACAGAGTGAAAACATGAATAAGTGGTACAATGTGTGGCAAATGCAACATTCAGTCTGTGGATGAGACATTTTGATACCTTAAGTCAAGGATAAGACATCTGAGATATTGGTTCAGATATCAAGAGGACCCACGTAGCAAAGCACTTAGTGCCATGATTGGGATGTATAGCTTTCAGGTTCCAGCATATCCAGAAGATCGCCACATGTAAAAAACGGGGACAATAACAAGATCCATAATGAGCAATCTGTTATGATATAATATAAAAACACTATATATGGAATGATGGATCATTTTTTTTACAGCACCCTAATTTAACTGCTAATTTAGAGAAACCAAGGAGGCTCTCTGTTGCATGAGAATTATAGAGTCTTTGTGTTTTCCCGCAGATATGCAGGTCTGGCTCTTTGAATATGCAAGAAATTCAATGAGATGTAAATGACCAGATTTTACTATTAACATAATGTAAAGTCATGATATTATTAATGACGTGGAAACTCGTATTACGCTTCCCTCTTTCTTCATATTCCCTAAGTAGCAAACAACATTGACGGGGAAAAAAAATCATAAACACAGAGTAGAAAAACAGGGAACAACTTCCATGTTTTTCATGGGGGTTGTTGTTTTTTTTTCGATCAGTGTTCTTGTTACTGAAGGAAAGTAAAGATACATTGCAGCCTAATAGGGGACTCCGTGTCTTAGTCCATTTTTTGGAGCAAATAAGTGACAGAGCAGGAGATCCCTGAAGAGGAGTTTCCTGAAAGGTAGATCCCAGGAAAAAAAGGTGGATAGAGAAAGATACAGTACTTAATCAAAGAAATGAACTTCAACCTCCTAGTTTGCATTTGGTAGTAACTATACAGCAGCGATATAGAAGGTTCATTTTAGTCTTCTCTAATGATTTGTTTTAGCTTAATTCTGTGTATTGTGTTGCAGGTTTGAATTTACTTATGTAGTTCTTTAATTTGTTTTGTTCTTCTGTAACTACTTTGCTTACATTGTGTGATATTTCGCTTTCATGACTATCCACAGAAACATAGGAACTGCACACAGAAAATACTGTTAATTCTAAGGGCTCACCTTAACTCGAGGTGACAAACCTCATAGCAACAAAAAGTTCCGTGCACGCTTTAATTGAAAATCCAGATACAATAAACGTTGCATGAGTCCATGTAGTGGTTTATTATTGTGAATTTAATGCTTTTAATGTTTATTATTTTGACGTTCCTTTTTGGGATAATTTGACATTATTGATTAGTTGTACAAAATGCACATCTTAGTTTAGTTGTTAACAATACACAACGCACTTGGATATTGAACACTGAAAAAGGGACAGGAGTCCCAAAACATTTGTTGGTTGTGCTCTTTATTAAATATTGGTTTTCATGGATGGGCCTGACCTACTAAACTGCACATTGTGAATTTCTATATATTTCCGGTCTTCATTTGCTGCCATTGGAACCACATTCATTTTAGCGTTTAAGGAACTGTACATTTTTGGCACTGCTGTTTTCACTCTTACTCAGTGTTTGTATATTGATTTAGTTGAGCACTTTATAGTGTATTTGTGTAGAGGTAATGTGACGAAGTGCCCTTCGCCACTTGTGCCTGGAGAGGACTGCTTGCCCGCCTCTTGCCCTGTGACTATGGCCCCTGGGATGTATTGCCCTTTAAAGACATGATTTGGGCATAATGGATTTGTGTTGTGCTGCTGCTAGCCCTTTTAAGAACCATCTGGGGACATAGTGTGGAGTTACTGGGTGGCCACCATTTCCTGTATCAGAAGCACATGGTGAGAACAATGGATGGCGGCCATTTTAACTCACAGACACTGTTTGGACTTTTCAACACGGTGCCATCTCGCCAGTATTTGGTGCACAAAGACATAGTGCAGTGGTTTTGGACTATACAGCAAGGGACACATTATACAGCAATTGTTTTTTATTTAGCCTGTATATGTTCTGCAGAATCTGCATTAAACTGTATTTTCCAAAGTACTGAACGGATCTGGGTGAATTTTGGATATGTGGTTCACCCAGACCCCCCGGTTCCAAGGATATACTTTTTATGGGGTTATTGCATGTTTTGGGGTCCCTGTGATGTATATTTTAGAAGTTATGAATGCTGTAAAAATTGTAATGTTTCTGGCCAGCAGATAATTGAGCTTTGTGTATTGTAGAAACTCAGTTATCTAGCCTGGTCCAGAGGAGGAGTTTTGTGTTGCATAAATTGTGAGTTCTGTGTGCCAGTAAATCAGTCTTGTTCCAGCATTAAGCCTTGGCTCATGTTTGGGGGAAGGGATACCTACACTCTGGGGATTGCTATAATCACTTACTCCCCAGAGGAAGCTCTTGCAATAGCTTGATTTGTTCCTGTTCCTGTTCCTGCTCTCTGGGGAAAGAGAGGTTCACCCACTGGAAGCTGGATCCTGGCCTTGGGTCCAGGGTGGGTGGAGACAGCAGATACCCCGGCGCAGTTGCATCGCTGGAAGTGGGGTCTGCAGTGCTGATGGTGTCGGTTGGAGTGCTTGGAGTCCTCAGCGAGCACTAGGAGCATCGATTGGCGGAGGTACTCAGTCGGAGTGCCAGCGTTCCGTCACAGGTAATTTTTAGAGTTTTTTTTCTTTAAAATGTTAACATTTAATTTATATTAGGTGAAGCTGGGAGAGTGCTTTTCCCTTTGAGGGGTGTGCTAAACTCTGTACTTAATCTAGAATTACCTGCACTGGATTGCACAGAACAGGTTGAGGTCTGTCTCAAATGTGTTCGCCTTTGACTTTTAATTTAACTTAATTAAGTATTGAACTAAAGATGGTATAGGTTGCAATCATTCAGAAGTTGTTCTTTCGGTTTAGGCAGTATTCCTTGTAAGGGCAAAATATGACTTTTAATCTTAATATGACCTTATAGATGCAGTTGGTTCATTAACTGAAATTTCCAATTAAGCTTAAGATTCAATAATTTGATAGTGCTGTATACATTTATATACGAAACAGGTGAATTCAAAGAACCTTAGGTAAGCTAACATAACTGTGTCTTCCAAAATGAAAGGGGCTATTGTTATAAAAAAAAAATTTAAATATGGTATGGAAATTTTAGTGCCAGGGGGAGCAGTGGGGATTTTTGCTTAAATATCTGTAGGGTTATTTGCTCAAGTGAGAATTCAAATTGAATTTAAATTTAAGCACTTAAATTTAGCCTTAAACGTGAAATTCATTTTGAATTCTCACTTTAGTAAAAAAAAACCTGCGATTCTTCAGTTAGAATGTTAAAAAAAAGGTCTTCGAAATGGGCTGGACCGTCAGGGGACATAAACATAAATCGTAAAGGACAAAAGTCAAACAGGAAATTATCACACACTAACTAACTCTGAATGGCACTTTATTTTATACAAAATGTATACATCAAACTATATATACTAAAAATATTTTACCAGGAGAGAGACATTGGGATTTCTCTCGTTTTCAAGTATGTTCTGGGTCCACAAATCATTGCATTGTTACATTAGTGTACAATAAAATACAAAAACAATATTAATACACAATAAATACAAAATTTAACATAGAACAGGTAGGAAATATATAATCAACCATAATAGGTGCATTCTGTTTTGAGGTATGTAGAGAGGGATCTCTTAAAGGACTTTAGGCTTAGGGAAGATTTTAAATTGTGCGGGAGGTCGTTCCACAATTGCGGTGCTCTGTAGGAGGAGGAGGATCTGGCTGCTTTCTTTTTGTATTGAGGTAGACTAAGTAAAGTGTTGGTACTGGATCCGGAGGTTATAGGAAGTGGGAACAGCTGGGGAAAGCATTTTGTTCAGGTAGGGTGGGAGTTTCCCAGAAAAGCTCTTAAACACAAGGCTGGATAGATGAAGGGTGCATCTGGATTCCAGCGACAGCCAGTTTAGTTCTTTTAGCATGTCACAATGGTGAGTCCTGTAATTACATTGTAGCACAAATCGTCAGAACGAGTTATACCATGTGTTGAGTTTATTAATGTGGGATTATGATGCAGATGCATATACTACATCCCCATAATCAATGATTGGCATCAGCATTTGCTATACAATCTTTTCCTTTACTGTAGGGCTTAGGCAGGATTTGTTTATGTACAGGGCACCTAGTTTTGGATAAAGTTTTAGATGCAAGCTTTTCTATGTGCAGGCCAAAAGATAGATTGGGGTCTAATAATATGCCCAAGTATTTGAAAGAGTGGACTGCGGTAAGTGTGCTATTTGAATTTGCTTTGATGGATAGGTGGGAATTGTGTAATTTGTGTAATTTAGGCACTGTTCCAAAGATCATTGTGACAGTTTTGTCAGTGTTCAGGAAGAGTTTGTTTTTGGTGATCCACTTTTCTACCTCTGTAAACTGGTCTTGGAGCACGTCCTCAAGCTGCGGTAGATTGGATTTGCTCGCATAGATTACTGTGTTATCTGCGTACATGTGTACATTTGAGGATTTGCAGACATTACGCAGATCATTTATAAAAAAATTTAAATAGTAGGGGGCCGAGAATGGAGCCTTGGGGAACACCACACGTGACTGGGAGAGGGAGTTGCTGTCAGAAATGGACACATATTGCGAGCAATCCGATACATACGATCGAAACCAGGTTAGCGAATGATCACCAATACCTGAGTTTTTTAGTTTGTGCAGTAGAATGTCGTGGTCTACTGTGTCAACGGCCTTAGCAAAATCAAGGAAAATAGCTCTAGTTAGGGCTCCTTGTTCCATGCCAGTTTGGATGTCATTGCAAACTTTTAAGAGGGCAGTTGTAGTGAAGTGATTCTGGCGAAAGCCCGATTGATCAGGGGTCAGATAGTTTGATTGTTGGTAATACTCACATAGTTGCGTATGGACACATTTTTCTAAGATTTTTGACAATACCGGGAGCAATGATATTGGGCGATAGTTAGAAACCAAAGTAGTGTCACCACTTTTATGGATAGGCACTACCCTCACAGTCTTCCAAAGTTTGGGCATGTATCTAGACACCATGGATTCGTTAATTAGGGTTGCGACGGGTTTAGCAATTGCCAGAGCACTAAGCTTCAACAACATTGCTGGGATTTGATCAGGTCCAGACTGGTTTTTCATTTTTAGATTATTTAGGTGTTTTTTAATGATACTAATAGGTACAGGTCTAAAAGTGAACTTGTCTATATTGGGTCTTTGCAAATTTAGTGGTGCCTGATCCACATTTGTAGTTTCAGCATGCATGTCATTTATTAGCTTGGCAATCAGGGCAGTAGAGCATCTGACAAAATAATTGTTAAAGGCATTTGCTACATCTAAGGGAAGTTGCAGGATTTGGTTATACACTTTGACAGTGGAGGGTTCAGAGTGGATTGGGGGAGTTTGTAATTTATTTATGACTTTCCAAAAGTTTCTAGGATTTGAGGTTATTGTTCAGATTTTCACAGAAATATTGGGCCTTGGCCAATTTTGTTTGTTTTGTGCATATATTTCGTCTATATGCACAGTGATCATTCATAGAACCAGTACGCTTGAACTTTGACCACAAAGAATCCCATAACTGGTACTTTTGGATGAGGTCAGCTGTGATCCAGTTCATATGTGCTCCTTTAACCCTCACCTTATGCAGCGGGGCATGCAAATTCCAAATTTGTAGGAGTTCAGACTGAAATAATTCAACAGCACAGTCTAGATCTGGGATAATGTTTAATCTGTGCCATGGGAGGTTCTTGATGTCATTAAGAAAGGATTCAAGGACCTGGTGATTTTAACATTGGGAGAGGATTTAGTAGCCTTTATTTTGCGCACGCAGTACACTAAACAGTGATCACTGAAAATGTTTGGGAGAACACCTGCCTCCTGGATTCTACCAGGAGAAGTGGAGAGAATCCAATTGAGCAGGGTATGGTTATGGCTTTTAATGTTTATGCGAGTTGGGGAGGAGATTAATTGCATCAGCTGCAAAGTCTTAAACAGCGTGCAAGAACTATTATTTGTAGAATTCAGCCAATCGATATTAAAATCTCCAAAGACCAACAGTTCACTTTTTGGGTTTTGAGCTATGGTTTCACTAAGGAGATGAGCTATGTCAGATAGGGAACGCACTGGGGAGCTAGGTGGGCGGTAGATTCCTGCAACAATGATTGACTTACTGCATGGGATCTCAATTGTGCCAGAAAGGAAATCAAAGGTGGCAGAAGGGCTAAAGTTTTGTAAAGGGATAAACTTTAAGGAATTGTCAACATAAATAACAATGCCTCCTCCTCTGTTTGCTCTGTTATATCTAAAGCATGAATGACCTTGTATTGCAATGGCGGTGTCTGGTATTTTAGTCGTTAACTATGATTCTGAGAGTACAATGATTTTTGGTTTGTAATGGGAACACCAGGCTTGCAGAGCATCCAGTTTAGGGAGTAAGCTACAGATGTTGCAGTGCACAAAAGAGGCCTTTTTTAGTGGGGAGATTTAAGACTAGAATTAGCTGGGGGACCAGGGTTAGACTCCACATCATTTGCAAGGGCAAGTAACATAAGGAATAGGAATTTGGACATCATTTTTGTTTGGCCATATATTGAATGGGATACTTTTATAATTTTGTGAGGTGGAGGTAGGAGGGCTATTTTTTATAACTCTCCACCAGCACTCAGCAGATAAGTTACAGGAACAGAGCATGCCATGGTGTATGATAATTTATGTACATATATACATAATAAATAAAAAACTATTAGTGAATAGGCTCAGTAAAATATAAACGGCAATTAAAATTCAATGAAATAGCCTGCAAAAGCCAGATATGTCACAATACCCCAAAGTTTCGGCACACGGGCCTTTCTCAAGCGACAGCTCATAGGGATTGCTACATTGCAATTGGGTTAGAATCTATCTGGGGTTAGACACTGTTGTGGACAGAATATTAACTTTAGTAAAATGCCTATTTACTCTGCATAACTATAATCCGTATTATCCATAAGCTACTCAAAATGGCCGCTAGGGTGTTACCCCTCCCATCGACTAACCACCTCAATTAACAAGATGGCGCTGGAATGTGGAGGAGAATCCCATGATGACAGTGACATCACACCCGGTAGGATGTATATTAGATGAAGCACTTAACACCTAACCAATTATTGATGTATTTTCTCTGTTATCTATAATTATACATATGATGTATTCTTGCTTTATAAGGGGCATACCGGCCCCCTGGATTAAACTTTTCCTCAAATTTTTCAGTAATCTGAAAAATATATGTCTGGTGTGAATTACTTTTGGGAGCGTGCACACATTTAGTTTTACAATTTGGACAGGGGCAGATATACAAAATTAGATTAGATCAATCAACCCAATATGTATAGAAGATACAGAGAAGGTAGTTCAGTAATATGACGCATATAGCTTTATGTAAATATAGTGCAAATAAAAATAATGGAACATTAATTTATACTTACCATAGTTTTCTTTTCCTGGCTACTATTCATGGCAGTATATACAAATGGGTTAGCTCTGCCCCTTACAGCCGATACAACAGGAATTAAACAGATTCTTTTTAAAAGGGGGATCCAGAGATAAGCCCCTTAGTCAGTAACAAGCTCTTACAGAAGAATCCAATCCATAGTGGGCGGGTAGTATATGCTGCCATGAATAATAGCCAGGAAAAGAAAATTATGGTAAGTATGAATACATTTTCCACTTTCCTGGCTAATCATGGCAGTATATACAAATGGGACTACCCAAGCTCATAGGGAGGGACAAAGAGACTCAAATGGATGCAAAATAACTTTAATGAAAAATACAGAACAATTTATGAGTAAATAAATCTCTCGAAATGAATCATTATGAAAACAAACCATACCTGTAGCAATGCAATAATACGCAGGCAAACCTTCAGTCCAACACTTCAATGCAAACTGAAACAAGCACCAAAGTACAGCCTCCAAGCTTCAGAGCCCCTTTAAATAACTCCCAGCTGAACACTGACCTTTTTTCTGGCAACTTTCCAGCATTTCCATGTATTTTCGACTTTTGCCCTTAACAAAGATGTCCGCCGCAACCTTTGCGATCCTCCCGAAAACTGCATTTTGGCACCAAAATAAAAAGGACGGTTCTCCCGCAATTCTGGAGAACACCTCACAAGAGACTGAAAAATCTTCCCCAAGCCCCCAGGAACAATTGAGGGAGAATCAAAATAGGTACTGAAGAAATAAGAAGCTATAAACTTGAGAGTAAAGTAAAGGGAGTTAAGCAACTCCCTTCCCAAGGACTGTAAGGACAGGAATAAGACTGGAGGATTTATCTCTGGATCCTCCTTTTAAAAGAATCTGTTTAATTCCTGTCCTATCCACTGTAAGGAGTGGAGCTAACTCATTTGTATATGCTGCCATGATTAGCCAAGAAAATGTTTTAATTTACGAAGATAAACACTTTGTGTGTGCAGGGGCGTACCTAGAGCATTTGACACCCGGGGCGGATCCTGTGTTTGGCACCTCCACCCCCCAACTTTAAAAATCACCCGCAATATTTTTAAAATGTTTTATTTAAACAAAATGCACAAACGTGTAAACTTTGAAAACACACTGCCCTGTCCCCGTCTACAAAACCCCTGCCCTACCTCCAGTTCTACAAAACCCCTCTCCTACCCAGCATTCTACAAAACGCATGTCCTGCCCCCATTCCACAAAACCCCTCTACCCCCCTTCCACAAATCCCCTGCTCATCCCCCCTTATACAAAATCCCTGTCCCCCTTCTACAAAACGCCTGCTACCCCCTTCCATAAAACTCTTGCACCGCCTTCCCAAAAAAACCTGCCTCTCCCTCTATAGCCCCTGCTCTTTCTCTTACAATAGAATTTATTTTTTTACTCAACAATATTAGCAACTGTCTTAAGAGTCCAGTCCCAGGCATATAGTTAGTCACAGGCAGACATACAGACGCTCTCTTTCTCACTTACAGACAGTATGGGCTGCAGGAGGAGTGGATGCACTGAGGACCCTCCCTGGAGTGAGTCAGTGGAAGCAGGGACTGCTTCCCCTCAATGTGCAGCAGTAGGAGGCTGTGTTTAGCTCTGCCCTGCTGCCGATTAGCTCCGCCTCCAATTTTCTTGTGTGTAATCTGTGTCGGTGTCTGGCACTCCAGCTGACATGTCAACCTGTGCAGCCGCACAGCTCACACATCCTAAGGC
Source organism: Pelobates cultripes (assembly GCA_933207985.1). Classification (NCBI taxonomy): domain Eukaryota; kingdom Metazoa; phylum Chordata; class Amphibia; order Anura; family Pelobatidae; genus Pelobates; species Pelobates cultripes. The sequence continues at coordinate 75,718,831 of OW240915.1, forward strand.
CAGTCATGGAACCCCCCCTGCCTAGTGGCACTAGGGGCGGACCGCCACCTCACCCCTTAGTAAGCCACTGTGTGCGTGTATGTAAATATATATAACATATATCTGCAAAATGACAATATATTCTAGATTTGCATGTGGATGCTAGGCTAGATCAGCAACATATTTCTGGTAAGGAAGAAACCTTTTAAAATTGTCAAATTTAATAGCACTAAGCACTTAGGTGCTATAGATGCATATCAAGCTTATCTGAAAACATATATATATTATCCCCTTTAAAAAAGGTAGGTGTCCGTAGTCATGAACAATGCTTGTTTGATTCTTTCAGTAGAAATAATCTAATTTCCGGAGTACATTTGGAAATGAAATAAATTACTATTTGTATGCCTGCTGTTCAGACTCTCGTGAACATCTTGGTGTTTTACCAAGATAATTTAACAGTCTGACAGAAAAGACAGTTGTTTGTTTCATAGTAAACTAAAAATAGACAGTTTTGATCCCGCATGATTCAAAATCAAGTTCAAATCAGGAGAGTATTTTAGAAAGTTTTCATCCTTAAGATAAACAAAATTCTCTATCTCAGAGCTCACTTCTATTCCTCTGCTTCTTTGCAGAGGTACTGTAAATAGCACCCTTCTTTCTATACTCTTAACAACAACCTTACTAAGTCAAATTACATGAGTGAATATTTTACAATTACTTGCAGACTGCAATACCAGCCTGCAATGCACTGTAAACGGCAGATGTTTTTTGTCAATATATTTACTGGATGTAAGAATTTTGCCAATAGGCATGGTTTTTACATTCTGGTGGTATTTTTGAGAACCAGCATAGTCAAAAACACGATCAAATTTCTTACGAATACCTATAGGCATGGTATTTGACTAACATTAATCAACAAAACTGCTATATCTCCATTAATTCTAACAGTCTCTAGGCTAGATTTTATTCAGAACAATACAATTAACTCTAGGAAGCAAAAAGTAGTTATCCCAAATGTTACTCACCGCTACAAGTCTGGAGGTTCATCTAAATGTCTGAGCTGAATTTTCACTTGCTAGTGGCAAGTGGGCAAGCAAACATTTTAACACCTGCCTTATAGTTTATAATCTCAATTTTTTTTTTTTTTACAAGAATAATGAATAAATAAAAACCTCATGAAAAACAGCTTATGCAAAAAATTGGAATGCTATGTTATGTTTATGTGCTGGCTGGCTGTCCTTCGGTTAAAGAAGCTCCTGTGACTGTTTTTCGAGAGGAAATTGGTAGTTAAAATTCTAAAGAAAGTTGTTTTGATGAAAAAATAAATAAATATAAATACAGACAGTATACCGTCTTTCCCTGAAAATAAGACCTGGTCTAATTTTAATTCCCTCTCCCCCAAATAAATGCACTAGGGCTTTTTGGGGGGGGTGCCTTATATCAGGGAAAAACGGTAGTAAGCATGTACTAGAAAGCAGGTCTATGGACTAGTTCACTAGGACATGGAATCCCGCAAATCTATGTTTCTGTCAAACTTTCCTGAACATAGATTAGTTTACTTGCGAATAAAATTCCCGGAACATTATTAGCAAAATAACAACTAGGGCTTATTTTTGGGGTAGGTCTTACATTATGAACATCCCCCGAAAATATGCTGGGGCTTATTTTCAGGGGATGTCCTATTTTCAGGGAAACAGGGTAGTAGATATGCTTTATTTTCCAGGTCCACTGAGATGCATAGTCTTTCATGGTTTGAAAATGAAATACTAAGGGGTTTAAAATGACCAAAGCAAATGGCAGTAAGGTTTTATAGTTGTCCCAAAATATAATTATACAGATAATATCAATTGCATAACGGAGAATGGAAAACATTGTATGCAAACATGTTTTTTTTTTTTTTTAAAGGGGGGGGGAGGCTTGGACTCCGAGAGTGATAGCAGCCTAACTCCGGAGCTCCGCACCAAAGGCTCGGTAAACGGCCCAGCAAACAGCGAGCAAGCACAGCACTACCCTGCACAGCCGACGCCAGCACTTGTGAGGGCACAGAACTGACCCCACATCATGTCACCATGGAAGGCGACCAAGAAACATGGAGGAAACAACCCCTCCGCGGCGGACATGCTAGCCGCCATTAAACCCAAGTCCGACGGGCACGTCCCCCCCCAGGCTCACCGGCCACATCAGCCTCGGTCATTGAGCAGACAGACGACCCCCAAAATGTTATTCTGCACTCCCTGGCAGAGGTATATTCCTTTTTTTTTCCTTTTATATATGCATTGCACTATTGTTGCTATTTGCACAAATAGTTATGTCTCTTTTCATGTTATAAATGACTACCTATATGTACACACTTTATAATATATGAAAGGTGCCCATCTTTAATATGGAGCTTTTTGCTTCATTTGGGCAAATGTACTAACAAATCTATTTGAAACTGACATAAGGTATTATGTGTTTATAATGTTGTTTACCAATTAATTTTCTCTTTTATACATATCATTGTATGATTACTGCTATTTGTATAGACAATTATGTCACTTTTCTTAGTATAAATCATTGTTCCTGTATGCACTCTAATAATCATACAATATGCCCATTCACTACATGGAGTTTTCAGCTTCAACTGGGCAAATGCATTGAATACAATCAAGCAGGAAAATGAATGCTGAAATACCGGAAGTGACGTCAGACGCCGGCCACTCGAACTTCCGCCCATGTGACCGGCAATTAGAATAAGCAGTGATTTTAAAATGGAACAGCAGCTGGATGTTTTATGCACTGATGAAAACTCGGACTGAGTTGAAACGCGTCTGCATGACTGTGATTCTGTGTGTCACCATATGGGACCTGCACAGTTACTATTTTAATTTTTAATTTTTACTTACAATAAATTTATTATTTTTTATTCATCCTTCTGCTGCTGTTTTTTCCTACTTCTGGGGGATATTATTCAAGATTCTCCACAGAGCCTTCTGAGGCACCCTTGGGCACCATATACAGAGCCTGGCACGGCTCTGAAATCCGTGAGTGTATTCAATCACTTCCATATTTCCTTCTTCTGTATATACAGGCTATACTATGTACTATTTTTTATCTTTATAGGTTTTTATATGGACCATCTCCTATATGTACCTGTACATGTATAAGTATTATTATTGCCTGTTTTGATACACAGGGAGTGGTGTGTGTATTTGGCACTTGTTGCTTTTAGTACCTTTTTCTATTACTTGATTTTAGGGTGTTGGGGAACACCCTTTCCACTCCAACTGTGCTCCTGTTTTATTGTGTAAGCGCCATTCACTTTTCTTCTTTTTTGTAGAGGTAAAGGGATACCTGGCAGGCGAGATTGAGAGATCAGCCAGGGAGGTGAAGGCTGAAATCCAGGCCATAGGGATCAGAACAGAGGCAGTGGAGAACAGACTGGAGGATGTCGTGGCGGCACACAATATAGCAACCACAACCACCAATGCACTCCTGACCCGGGTAGCAGACCTGGAGATGGAACTAGAAGACATCTCCAACAGAACAAGGAGAAATAATATGCGCCTGCCAGAGGAGGTCAGAGATGGAGACCTGGAACATGTAATGGCAGAGTGCTTCCGCATCAGCCTACCACAGATACCAGACCACCTGTGGCATATTGATAGAATACACAGAGCGCTGAGAGCCAGGGGGCCACAGAACAGCCCACCCCGAGACGTCATCATAAGGTGGCATTTTTATTCTACGAAAGAAGGAATACTGAAGCAGAGCCGGACCCAACAATATATGTATAAAGGAGTGGTGCTACAGATTTATCAAAACGTTGCCCCAGCAACCCTGGCAAGAAGGAGAGAATGGAAACCCATCACGGATCTCGTCAGAGCTAAGGGACTACTCTTCGCCTGGGGCTTCCCCTTTAAGATGCTCATCTTCAACAGTCCGAGACCCACAGTCCTTTTGCCATCCATGGACCCCAGTACCACTCTCCGAGACCTGGGCATTGACGTACCAGATGACCTAATTTTGCCTACAAGGGGCGCCAACAGCGCTGAGCCTCATCCCCAGGGAATGGTCGGAGCACAGAGCAAGAACAACATAAGCCTCAGCAGCTGCCCGTTCCAGAGAGAACTGTCTTACAGACTTTGGGACACACAAGTTGATTCACGTCACATCACATGGTTGGGACACTAGAGTTTGGTTAAATGGCTGTAAGGGACAAATGAGACAGGGGGACTAAAGGAACATTGGGGAGGGAGTGATCACCTTAGGAGGGAGGGGGGAGGAGAGTTTACATATATCTTTAAAAAAAATAGGTAATTCGCACCTGGTAGTACGCAAGCTACCCATACTGACGGCAGGAGAGCACACTGTCAAAGGCAACACAGAGTCCTCTGACCCGGAGGCACCTAACAAAATTAACCCTAGACCCCCCCAACAGTAAAGGTGCAGCAACGGGCACCCCAGCTCAAACCCCTGCTGACTGGTTAATAAATCGTGTCACCACGGAGCTGACCACCCCAAATACTCTCTGCTAAATAGTACTAGAGGGAAGGCATGAGGGAGAGGGCACAGTACCACCGCTATTACGCTGGGGAGGAGGGGAGGGAGGCCAGTGACCAACCAAGAAATAGGAACTGTGCCTAACACCATCCCCAAAATCCACACCCCCTCACAGAGAGACGGGAGGTAGAACAACTACAAACGAGGTAAAACTCAGCCTAACTGTATAATAAGTTTATTTAAAATATAAAAGAAAAAACAATGCAGGATAATAGGGAAAGCAGGGGGAGAAAAGATGTAGCAGTAGGGAAGAACCAGACAAAGCCAGAGAAAACTGCACACCCTAGCCGGCAGAGAGGGAAAAGGTTAAGCCTACACAGTCGTCCGTCCCCCCACTATGCTCGACAATACACAAACGGTCGGCTTAGGGGAGCCTGAGACCAGAGACCTCCCCCATGTCAAGAATACGCGGAAAAACTAGGAATAAGACAAGAGCCTTGCTAGGGTGCTCGACGGCTGTGCACCCACCCCACCTGAGACAATTTCTCGGCGTGGCGGGTGACCACCCCCGATCGACTTGGCGCGATATAAGACCTGGATGTTTGAATTGAAAGGTATGAGGAATAAGGTGAAACAATATCTGTCATATCTATTCTATTGATGTATATGTTATGTTATAATGTTACAAATACGTGTTTTCTTACCCTATTTTGTTCCCTCTCCCACAAACACTCATACTAAGGAGGGAGCGATCCAGCACCCATCCCTAAGGGGCCACCGGGATGCACTCCACAAAACAGAGGACATTTAACAGCACGTGACAGATGTGAGAAGTTGCACAAGGTACAACAGCACACCACACACAACACCACATGGAGCTTAAATTCACTTCACTGAACGTCAACGGCCTCAATGTGCCGAACAAACGCAGACTATTACTCAGACAAAACGCAGACATTGCATTCATTCAGGAGACCCACATCCCTAGCACCTCTAAGATACAAATCACAGACCACATATATACAACAACTTATGCAGCCCGCACGCTCTGCAAAACACGGGGAGTAGAAATTATTATACACAAAAGATGCCCAATGGTAGTGCAGTCCATCAACAAAGATGGGGACGGCAGATACATTGTGCTCAAAGGAACAATCAACAACGTTACATATCACTTCATAAATGTATACGCCCCTAACACCCCCGACACCCAATTCTGGACGACACTTGAAAACGTGATAACCTCACTGACGAGGGGCATAATAGTCCTGGGAGGAGACCTGAATGCGGCGACGTGTCCCGCGGTCGACCGCAGCGGCAGGGCAAGCCAACCCAGATCACAGGGCAGGGGAGGACAAGACCGCCGCCTTACAAGATTTATGCAGAACCCTTAGAGACTGCAACACCCAAGTACTTTAGCTTATACTTACTACTCAGCAGTACACTCCACATACTCCCGAATAGATCTGTTTCGCATAAACCAACAATGCATGTGCTGGGTACAGTCATCTTCAATTAACCTAATCTCGTGGTCAGACCACGCGGATATAGCACTAACCCTGAAAACACCGGGGCCACACGCACCCTGGAGATGGAGACTAAACAACTCCTTCCTAAGGGACACAGAGATCCTGGATCGGCTCAAAACCGAAGTGAACACCTACTTCCAATTAAACGTCACCGAGGAAATATCCTCGACCACGACATGGGCGGCCCACAAGGCCGTCATAAGGGGTACTTTGATACAAATAGCAACATGCATCAAAAAACAGAAATTAGAAAAACTTACAGAATTACAAAAATCCCTATGAAAAACAGAAATGCAACACAAACAGAACCCAACACAGGCCAAACTAGGTGAAATACAAAACATAAGACATGCACTGCGAAACCTCCTTTTAGACAAGGTAAGCAGAGACATTACCAGATCCAGGAGACTATTCTACGAGAAGTCCAATAAAATGGACACTCTACTAGCTAGGACACTTAGACCACGAAACAAACACAAGCCTATCACATCCATCACGAACGCCCAGGGCAGAACCCTCATGTCCCCACAAGACATCACCGAGGAATTCACCAAGTTCCTACACCACCTATACAATCACTCACCGGGAAAAGACGGGGCCAACAGGGAATACACGGAGGCAGTGACAAATTTCCTAGAGAGGGTAAAACTCCCGAGACCCACAAGGGAAGACCTAACAGACCTAGCAGCCCCAATCACAGTGGAAGAGGTAGAGAGAGCCATAGGGATGATAGAGGGCAACAAAGCACCAGGCCCCGACGGCACCTATTATAAAGCATTGAGAGAAGATTGGGATTTGTGTCAACTAGACAACTATATGAGAACACTAGAAGAGCGGTCGACCTGATCTGGTGGGCTGGTAAGACTCGAACGCCTTCTCTCGTCCTATCACTCGACGCAGAGAAGGCCTTCAATAGGATCCAATGGCACTAACTGTTCGCTCTACTTAGACACATGGGTCTACCCGACAACTACGTCACAGCTGTCAGAGCTTTGTACACAAACCCACAAACCCAAATAGCCATACCAGGGGCGACCCCGAAGCCATTCAAACTCAGCAATGATACAAGACTGGGCTGCCGCTCTCGCCGCTCCTTTTTATACTGGCCTTAGAGCCCTTACTACACTTAGTCAGGGAACACTCAAAAATAAAGCCCTTACTACACTTAGTCAGGGAACACTCAAAAATAAAGGGATTGACAATAGAGGCAGAACAATATAAAGTGTCTGCATACACAGATGATATTTTGCTAACACTCACATACCTAGACCAGCCCCTCCCGAAACTGATCCATTTACTAAGGGAATTCGCCCAGATATCGGGCTATAAAATATATCTGGAAAAGTCGGGGGCCATGCCGCAGGGGTTGACGGTGGGGGACGTGGCGCTGATTGGGAGAACGGCCCATAAAAAACTAACCCAACACCACATAAAATACCTGGGTATCAGGCTGACAGCAGACACAACGCGACTATATACGGAAAACTACACACCAATGATAAAAACGCTAATAAAGGACTTAAACAAATGGCATGAAAAACCGATCTCCTGGATCAGAAGACTTCACGCTAGCAAAATGAATGTACTGCCGAGGATGCTGTTCCTCTTCCAGGCATTGCCTATCAAAGTAAGTAGAGGAGACCTCCTACTCATACAGACCACGATAGATAACTTTATATGGGCGCATAAGCGCCATACGATAGCCCGGCACACACTTTACAGACCAAAAGGGTTTGGGGGCTAGGACTGCCCAACCTACACCTATACTATCTCTCAGCTCAGCTGGCCCAGATTATAGAATGGCACTCACCCCCAGACGCACGCCGATGGGTAGACCTGGAATCCTTAATAATGGGAACAGACCTTCCACAGTACAGAATTTGGGTACCAAAAACAGACAGACCTGCCCTACACACTGACTGCCCAGCAATACTCAACTCCATCAAGATATGGGATGCCAATGCACACATACGCACTAATGCGAACCCCCTCACCCCGTATCTGAGGAACTGAGCATTTGCACCGGGCATGAGGGCACGAGACTTCAAAGGGTTGGAACACACGGGGATGCAGAGGTATTGCCACCTATATACTGGGGACACTCTCAAGACATTTGAAGAGCTGAAACAAAATGCACCTTTACAAACGAGACTTCTTCAGATATATCCAACTTAAGGACTTCGCAAAACACCCTGTCATAAGAGACACAGCCAAGTTTTTCAGTGTAAGCTAATAGCAGTCAGTGTCCTTAAAGCAGGTGTCAGGCCTCCTTCAGCGTGTGCTCTGCAGACCTTTGCCCGTGTACTTTGCCACTCATATCTGGTGTCTCTATAGCGTGCTTTTACAAAGAAAAAAAGTTTTTCAGTGTAAGCTAGTAGCAGTCAGTGTCCTTAAAGCGGGTGTCATAAGAGACACAGCCAGGGCCCCACTGAGGACTGATCACCGTATTCTATGCCCAGCTTAGTGCCCCCGACAGAGATACAGAGCCCCCCACTTACATCACCCAATGGGAAACAGGCCTAAACCAAACACTGGAAGGGGAGGACTGGAGAAACATATGGGAAGCAGCAGCCAAAGTGTCCATATGTGTAACACTCTAGGAGCAGGCGTATAAAACCCTCCTGAGGTGGTACACCCCAACAGACACATGCTGGAGGGGATGCGGAGAGAGAGAGAGGGTCATCCATCATATGTGGTGGACATGTCCCAAAGTAGAACGCTACTGGACAGACATAGACACGCTTATGACGGCAATACTAGAACGACCAATAAATAAAGACCCATGGACATACCTCCTAGCCAAACCACAAGACGAACTGACGACAAAAGAGCAGAAATTAGTGAACAAAATAACCCTAGCAGTCACACGAGCACTAACTCAACAATGGCTCAGCCCTGACACACCCCCAATACACAAAGTGATACACAAAATAAACGACATCTACACAATGGACAAACTAACAGCGCAGTTGCGAAATACCACAGGAGCATTTACTAAAGTATGGCAACCGTGGGAGGATTACCTAGACAGGATGTCACGGACTCCCTGACGCACATAAGTAAACCCAAGCAGCACACACACACGAGGTAGACGCACCTGGCGAGTCCCCACCCCCACCCTACCCCTTCTCCCCCCTCATCCTAAAAGAAGTTCGGTGTGGAGCGGCAGTCAAACTGGCGCACAACCAGGGGAGCTCTCAGACCCACTAGTATCAAATGGGTATTAAACCAGGTTCCCACCAAGACCCCAAAGGAGAGAACCTTCGGTCCGCGTGATGAGCATAGACACGGTACAAGAGTATGGCTAATAGCAGTAATTAACAGAAACTAGGTGAAAGGAAAGATATGCAGACCGAATGGGTATCAGACAGGATCCTAGATAAGCGATAAATCAATGCATAGACCCAAGAACAACTACTAAAAATGTAAAATGTCAAGTATGAATGTAACCTGGATGCATGTAATACTTATTTCCAAAGTACAAAGCAAGATGTTAATGTAGAGTTTATCAGAAAATTGGTGAATGTATACTGTACAAAGACAATGTTCACGCAAAAAATGTAACACTCCACCCCGGAACTCATAAATAAAGAATTATAAAAAAAAAAAAAAGGGTTAAAGATAAACCAACAAAAAGTGCTTCAGGAAATAAAATGGCGCAAAACTCATAGTTTACACAAGGTATTATAATATATTAATTGTTATTATAAGTAGAGTCGAAGTAGGAAAAACATGTAAGCTAAATTCAGATGTAAGGTAAGTCATTGAAGCCCTAAATTGAAAGGCTGGGAAGCAACAACATCAACTTAATGAAATTATGGGGCAGTAGTGCCTAGGTTACATTTTACTAATGTTTAACCCTGAAGTTGGTGCCCCATCACCTCTGCCTCTTCCCTTCTTTTCCCCCCAGGGCAAACACAGTATCAGAGGTTTCCTTGGTGGCTGATAAGAGGTAGAGAAGGTTAACTTATGTTCTCAGCCTATCACTGGCTGCACATTGAGAACATTAGCGTTTAATTCAATTTCTCACAGTGGATGGCTAAATTTGAGGTGAATATTAGTCAAATAGCATTACCCGACAGCTCAGTGAACATTTTTCTCATCTCAATCATGTATCTTCTGAAACAGGGAACTTTTACATTTTTCTTTTTCTGCACATTGAAAAGAAGCAAAGTAACAAATCAAAAATTTTGAGTGTATTAGGTGAAATAAAATATTTTTATAAATCACTTAAAAATTGTAATTATGCTTTTAAGATTTTACAACATTTTAGTGACTGCCATTTTAAAGCATTACAAAATAAATAACACTATTTAATGGAGCTGAACTATTTCTATTTTACCATCTTTATTTGTCTAAAATATGCTGAGGTATACCATTTATACACTTATATCCTATTTTTATTTGAATTTCCTTATGACCTAGTTTTGAGGCAGCCTCAATATCAGAGCATTTATTTATAGCGATCACAAGTGGGATTGTAATTATCAGCGTGAAGCAGGTAGGGATTATAAAGTATGGAACTGGCTTGAAGTCTTTATTTGAGTTTTCATATCATCCTGACTGCAGTGCTTTTATCTGAAACCAGGACCTACTGTCATTTTAGCTGTATGCAAATAAAGTGTAAACCGCATTCTGTTGCCTATTTATTACACATGGGTATTCCAGACAGATGAATTAAAAAAAAAAAAAAAAAAAAGGGGGAAAAATTAATTTTTGCGTGTATAGACTTCTCTGTAAAAACAGCTGGTCTACTTGTTGAAACTCTACGTGTCCAAACTGTAAGCTTGGTTGCTTTAGCAAGATAAAAAATTAGTTGGCTATTATCTTCTAAGCTTTGAAAACAATTTCAGCAAGAAGATACAAAAATATTCCAGTGGAATATACCAAATAGACTGAACTATTTTTGTTTGAAAATGTCTGTACCTTATTTAGCTAATTAAACGGTTATTCCTGGTGAGAATTTGCATATTCATATACACTGAAAGGTTTAAGTCATGTTGCTTTTATAGAATGGAAAATCAACAACCTGTTCTTTTCAAGAACACTAAACACTTGTAAAAAAAAAATAAAAAGGAATCTCATAATGCATCATTATACCAAGCAGCTATCAAAACAAGTCCTGTATAATGTGCTAGAGAACCACCAAACAAGGTTGGCGAATAACATACTTGGATAAAAGTATCCCAAATTGTGAACGTCCCTGGAGCACTGATGAATTGATAAAAAAAAAATGGGGGAGCATATAATCTGGTTCTCATAAGACCAAATAATGAATGGAAAACAACATTCAGAACCAGGTGCAGACATTACGAATATCTAGTAGTGCCATTCGAGCTTTGTAATGCTCCTGCAACTTTGTAACATCGAATTACTGATGTACTACAGGATCTCCTGGATCAGTTTGTTGTCGCATATTTGGATGATATCCTGATATTTTCTGATAATCTTGAAGATCACCGAAAACAGGTCTACATTGTTCTCGAGCACCTTCGTACCCGCCAGCTCTACATGAAACTGGAAAAATGTGAGTTTGAACAAACAGAAATTAAATTCCTGGGGTATGTAATAACTCCTAAAGGTTTGAGCATGAACGCAAGTAAAATTAAAGCTGTGCTTGACTGGCCCATCCCCAAGAATGAAATATATATTCAAGATTTGTGGAGTTTGGCAATTTTTACAGGCGTTTTATTAAACATTTCTCTGCCGTTATTACACAGTTATTACACCGATTATTGAACTCCATAAAGGAATCCCTTTTCAGTGGTCTGATAAGCCTGTCACTGCATTTTTCAAATTAAATACTCTGTTTACATCTGTCCCTATTCTGGTACAACCCCAGAATTGCCATTCACTGTAGAGGTAGATGCTTCTGATTCAGCTGTTGGGGCTATACTTTTTCAAAGAACTGTACCTAAGATGATGTTACATCCATGTGCCTGCCACCAGCAGAAAGAAATGACATATGGAATAAAGAACTTTTGGCTATAAAATCTGCCTTCACCGAATTGAGACATCTCTTGGAGGTAGCCACCCATCCAATTACTGCCAATCCTTGTTGTGGTGGACCGGTTAACTAAAATTAGTCATTTCATGCCAGCTTGTGGTCTCCCTTCAGCCAAAAAGACTGCTGACCTAATTATTTGGGAAATATTTTGCTCGCGTGGAGCTCCTGATGAAGTAATTTCTGACAGAGGAGTGCAGTTTATGTCTCATTTTTGGAAATATTTCTGTTCTATTTTTGGCAAATCTTTCATTAGCTTTTCATCTACAAAGTAATGGACAGACTGAGCAAACCAACCAGACTTTAGAACAATATTTGCGGTGCTATATTAGTTACCTGCAGGATGACTGGCTGGATTTTGCTTATAACCATGCCCAACACTCCACTTTTCTGAGCCTATTTTTTACAATTATGGTTACTATCCACCCTTTCTAGTGAGTCTCCCAATTACTACTTCCATTCCTGCAGTTACTGACCGGCTAACTGCCTTACAAGATTCCCAGAAACTGTTGCAGGAGACTTTTTTGGAGGGTCAGAATGTTATAAAAGAGCTGCTGAGGCACAAAACGGAGGCTCAAGTTTATCACATTGGTGACAGATTTTGGCTTTCAACAATGAATCTCAAGCTTAGGATTCCTTATCATAAATTGGGTCAAACGTACATTGGACCTTTTGAGATCATTGCTCTGATCAATGCTGTCAACTTCCATATGCAACTTCCAGATTCCATGAAAGTACACCCGGTGTTTTATGTTGCATTGCTTAAACTTTTTCCTGAAAACACTTTCCGTGGTCAAACCTTGCCTGCCCCACAGCCAGTCCTGGTGAAGAAGAATACGAGGTGGAAAATTTCTTGACTCCAGGATCTTACGCAACAAGCTTGAACTTGGTTCATTGGAAAGGCTATGGTGAGGAGGATAGATCGTGGGAGCCAGTGGACACGCTCCTGATCTTCTTCAGTCTTTTCACACACGGTATCCTGCTAAACCATGGAATAAGGCATCCAGAGGCTGTGCCTATAGGGGTGGGGGTGAAGTGAGGAACTGATTCTGTTGGATTTCGAACCCTGATTTCCATGCTGCTGGTTCTCTTCCTTACCAGTTCACCAGCCTGCCTTTTGCAGATTTACCTGAGCTCTAATCAATATGACTCTATAAGCAATGATTTTAGTGCCAACTCTCTTCAGCTGTGTCTGGTCAGGTGTCTGGCTCTTTGCCTATATAAGTCACTTCCTGTCTTTTTCCCATATTATTGTGGTTCCTTTTACTCTTTAATCAAGCTTGTTCTGGTTTCTTCTACCTGTTGCTGAATTTGGACCATTTGACTTTGTTGTTTCTCCTTGCCTTACTACGATTACCATCTTTCAGTTTCTCATCTCTGCTTAAGATCAGACAGCTACTCAAGGCTCAATCACCTGGGTAACAAATGGCTACTTCTGGCAGAAAACATTGCTATTCTGGCTGCTGGACTCCAACCTCTGTGTAACATCAATATCTTTAAACGTGGACTGTGGGTGGGCACACAGCCGTCTTTAATCCCCACCTAGGAAGGGGGTGCCGAACCAGAGCTGTGGCTGGATGTTGTGTCCTAGTTATGGGAAGTGCAGGTGGCTGTCGCCTATTCTCCCAGAATCTTTGGCATATGGTATCGAACTTGTGCAGGAATTCTGCTACCCAGCTATCAAGCCAAATAGATAGACATTTATAGCCCTATTGATCAACTTATTGTTTGATCAATAGTAAGGATATTCAAAGGGTATTGGGACTAATGTAGCAAAGTGTCAGGATACTAGTTGATCCAGCACGCAGACTTGTATCACACCTAGGACTAAAGGTAACGTCTTACCAGGCCTTAGAATGGCCAGACTTAACGTACCAAAGAATAGTCAGGATACTTGCCGAGGTCAGGGACACAGAGGGAGACACAACAATGAGGGAAAGCCGAAAGTCAAGGATACCAGAATACAGGGAAGTCAAAACAAAGTCAAATACCAGAAATAAACGCTCAGGAACACTCTCTCGCATAACTTAAAAGGGAAACCACGACCGAGGAGAAGTAAAAATGCGTTCAAATAAGCCTCTTACAGATCTGACTGGACGAAATTGGCCCTTGACCCCAGAACATGCGTGCATGTCTCCTGCGTAACGTCACACACAGTGATGTTGTATTTACCGTGGGAGGACATGGGGTTATAAAATGGTGTGGATCTGCAGAGGCCGGCGTCCACCAACATGTTGCAGGAATCAGATATACTGACGAATGACCGCTGAACAGCACTTCCGTGTTTGTCAGGAAGGCAATTACTGCAGATAATGCAAGGTGAGGATGAATATGTTACACAAAGCCCTCATACAGAGTGTATTCTAGCCAAAGACCCTGTGGTTAGGTCACTGTTGATTGCTCCCCAGTCGTGATATATTGAACAAGACGATCAGTCAAACACTACCTCACAGTTGTCCTAAATAGTGATGTCGCGAACCCGAAATTTTCGGTTCGCGAACGCGAACTTCCGCAAATGTTCGCGAACCGGCGAACCGCCATTGACTTCAATGGGCAGGCGAATTTTAAAACACACAGGGACTCTTTCTGGCCACAATAGTGATGGAAAAGTTGTTTCAAGGGGACTAACACCTGGACTGTGGCATGCCGGAGGGGGATCCATGGCAAAACTCCCATGGAAAATTACACAGTGTATACAGAGTCTGGTTTTAATCCATAAAGGGCAGAAATCACCTAACATTCCTAAATCACAATCAATATGGATTGACACCTGACATATGACATATTGACACCTTGACATATGGATTGACACCTGTCCTCAGAGCCCCTGATGCACACGGACACAGAGCAGAATAGAGACTGGTCCCCCTACATAGGGTCACTTGGCAGATATGGATTGACACCTGTCCTAAGGATCCCTGATACACACTGACACAGAGCAGAATAGGGACTGTTCCCCCTGCATAGGGTCACTTGGCAGATATGGATTGACACCTTGTTACAAACTGCTATTTGTAACGGGCCCTTTAAATGGCAAATTGCCCTGCTTCCCTGGGTTGTGGAGAAGCCTATTTGCCAGCCTCCTCCCGCATGACTATGGCCCCTGGGAGATTGTGAAAATGTATGCACTTTTATTTGGTGTGTATGGCCCTTTAAGACTGTCGGTGGGCATATTGGGGCTTATGGACTCTTTATGTGACTGGTGCTGGCCCTTTAAACACCTTTTTTGGGACATCAGGAAGATTGGGACACTGCCCCTTTAAGGCCGTGTCCCCAGACTTGTTGGGGACACGGCCCCTTTAAGACGGTGTCCCCTGTGTCCCCAGACCTGGTGCAAACCCTTTGTGCCTGCCTTGCTATTTCCCACTTGGTTCAGTAAATGGGAAATTATTTCAGCTGCAGAGACTAAGTCCCATTCAGCGATGGGACTTAGTCTTTTTTTCAGCCGTTTTTTTCAGCCTTATTTCAGCTGCAGAGACTAAGTCCCATTCGGCGATGGGACTTAGTCGTTTTTTCAGCCTGAAATAGACCGACCTCACAGCCCAAATCTATGGAACTGTTTTGGGCAGGAAAATGTGCTTGCGGTCGGTCATAAAGGGACCTCCAGCTAACTTTTTAACCCCTGGATGGATTTGGCTGATTTTTGGTTATGTTTATGTTTTAGTGTGCTGATTCCAAATATGTAATTGTTATGAAGATGGGATGTGTAGTTTTAAAGTTACAGTGTATGGCTAAAAACTGTATTTTTACTGCCTGTGTTTAATTATGTTAATCTCTTCCCAAACGTCATTTCGTTCAAAGTGGAGAGAATGTTAAAAAAATATATTTTTGTTCGGAGTGTGAGAAATG
>OW240915.1:75734773-75798013 GCA_933207985.1 Pelobates cultripes
TTTTTTTTAAATCCAAGCTTTGTGTCACCAGATCTAAGTGGTGGCACTGACTGGGGAAATGGGCACAGTATGCACTGTGAGCCTGACACAGAAGCTGGCAGCAGTGGCAGACAACTGACTGCTATTCAATCTGTAACAGTGAAAAAAGTTTTTTGTTTTTAAATCCATGCTATTGTGACACCAGATGTAATTGGTGGCACTGACTGGGGAAATGGGCACAGTATGCACTGTGAGCCTGACACAGAAGCTAGCAGCAGTGGCAGACAACTGACTGCTATTCAATCTATAACAGTGAAAAAAGTTTTTTGTTTTTAAATCCAAGCTATTGTGACACCAGATGTAATTGGTGGCACTGACTGGGGAAATGGGCACTGTGAGCCTGACACAGAAGCTGGCAGCAGTGGCAGACAACTAAGTGCATTTACATTACATAGAAATTTTTTTTTTTTAAAAAGCATACCCTTATCCCTAACCTAGCTATGCTTTTCCCTATCTTATGAACAGCAGCTACACTTTCCCTCCTCTTACTAAGCATGCAGCTTGAGAATGAATCTAAAATGGATGCTGTCCAGTAGGTGGGAGGGTCTGCTAGGGAGGCTGTGCTGCTAATTGGCTGGAATGTGTCTGCTGACTGTGAGGTACAGGGTCAAAGTTTACTCAATGATGACGAATAGGGGGCGGGTCGAACCGCGCATATGTTTGCCCGCCGTGGCGAATGCGAACATGCTATGTTCGCCAGGAACCGTTCACCATTCGGTACATCACTAGTCCTAAAGTGTAAAGTACAGCTAAATCCTGTGGTGCCTGCCTAAGTTTAACTAGTCTGATGCCTTCATGGGAACTTAATAGACTGCCTTCTAACAGCCTTAAACAGCTTACGTATCTTGTAATTCTAAGATACGTAAAGATAATTAACACAGATGGCCATTGGCCACCACAGTGTAGATTGTCCGGATCGACTACGTTCCCACGTGCATATCGTAACTCAACATTGCCAGTACTGTAGGGAGACCACTGAGCCCCTGACACAAGCATTTTGCCAGTCCAGGGCTCAGTGGTCTCTCCACAGTATTAGGTAGGGCTATAAACAGCTATTTGACTTAATTAGTTTCTACAGCCAGTAGGTTATTTAAAACAATGTTTAGGCGATAGAGGACTATCCAGTGCCCTCAAAAGCAACTTAGGACTTCAATTTCACTTTATTATACTGTTGTATCCTTCTGAAACCCTGACCTATAAAATGGTATCTGTTACAAATAGTTGTTACACATTGGGAAACAGTAACCATCACACTGGCTCTGTCCACCAGGACAGTATATACAGTGTGATAACTTGATACACTTGTAGCTATATTGCTTTTCTTTATTACAAGCGTGGGTTTTAGCAGCCTCTTATGGCATTGGAGATATTTTTTCTTTTTTTATAAATCTTGTTTTTATTGTATTGAGGCATGAGTAAGACAAAATGAAATACTAAGATATACAGATCAGGTTCTGTTCATGCCTTACCTTGTTCCACACTTTCAGTGTATTTATGATAGGTGATGTACGTCTTAGGGCCGGTGTGGTGTCGATGTCCTTATGCCACACTGATGTGAATAGCATTTAATTGGTGCTTGCCTTATCTAAAGTGACCCATAGTTTGTGAATCGGGGTTTCGTGCCATTCTCGTATTCGTTGTAGGACTGTTGCTTGGTGGTATTTTCTAAAGTCAGGCAGTGCAAGTCCACCCCATTTCTTCGGGAGACATAGCGTGTCATGTCATAATCTGGTTCTCTCTCCTCTCCAGATGTACCATATTACTGCTGTTCTTATCGTGGTGAAGAAGGTCCTCGGCAGACTCAGGGGGATGGTGTGAAACAGGTATAGGAATCTTGGCAGGACATTCATTTATACTACCGCTATGCGGCCTTGCCAGGAAATGTGTGCTTAGTTCCAGTCTTTAAGATTATCTTGTATCGTCCTCAGGAGTGGAAGGAAATTCTGATGGTATAGGTCTGTTGGTGTGTGTGGCATCCATACCCAGAGGTAGCCCTTTTTATCTGTGCACCAGTCTAAGGGGAACTCAGCTTTAAGTTGGGTGCACACTTCCTCCGTGTCAGGAACCAGGAACCAGACAGAGACAGATCTAGATGCAAAAACACCTTTATTTAATAAATAACAAAGAAAACACCAAAAGCAAAGTCCAGGAGGCAAGCAGGGGTCAGTCACCAGAGCGGGTAGTCAGACGAGCCAGGATCAGGAGAACGGAGGGCAGCGGAGTCAGGAACAAGGCCAGAGTCAGGAACCAGGAGCAAACAGGAAACACAGGAACAAGGAGACTTCTGGGGGACAGGAAACCACGCAAGGGCAAGGAGGTTCTGGAATTTGCTGCTTAAATAGGCTGAACTGATTAGCAGCAGGGTTGATTACTATTCTCAGGTGAGTAACCGTGGCAACATGCTGAAGGAGCTGATCGTAAATTACAGCTGAAACCTCAGACACTGAAAAAGGAAGGGTGGCTGTTTAAAACAGCAAAGAAACCCTGACACTCCGTAACGGTGACATTTAGGGTCTCACATTTGGTGAGATTTAGTTTGAGACCCGAGAGTTTGCCATATATCTGGTACTCTTTCAGTAGTGCCGGTATTGTTGTTTGAGGTTCTTCCACGTAGAACAGCATGTCACCTGCGAATGCCGATCTCTTGTGTTCCATGCCACTGTATCGAAATCCCTTGATCACTTGTGCCTTCCGTAAGGTGGTTAGGAAGGGTTCCAAAGTTAGGGCGAATAGCAGGGGTGTGAGAGGGCATCCCTGCCTGGTGCCATTGCGTATTTGTAGGCAGTTAGTGCCCCGTTGACCCTCACCCTCGCAGTCGGGTGATAGTAAAGTGCTCCAATCCATCTGGGCATTCTCCCCACAATCCCTGCTTTTCAAAGAGTTGCCATCATGAAGTTCCAGTCTATTCGGTCAAAGGCTTTCTCTGCATCTGTGGAGAGCATGAGAAGCCTCCTCCCTTCTTGTCTGGCCATGTGTTGAATAGAGAACATTCTCAGTGTGCAGTCTTTCGCCTCCCTCTCTGGTATGAGCTTGGTCTGGGTGTACTAATCTTGGCATCTATGTCCATATTTGTGTTGTTAGTATCTTGGACAGTATCTTCATGTCTGAGCTAAGCAGAGATATCGGGCAGTGGCTCTCGCATATCTCTGGGGTTTTCCCTGGTTTCAGGAGTACTGCAATCGTCGCCCCCAGCGATTCCCGATGCAGTGTAGATCCCGTTGTGAGCGCTTTTGTTAGTTTGGGAACTAAAATGGTTCCGAATTTTTTTATAATATCCTGCCGATAGTCCATTTGGTCCTGGTGTTTTCCCAGTCTTTGCCAATTTTATAACTGTCTGGACTTTGTCTTCTGAGATGGGGGCTTATAAAAATTCCTGCCTCTGCCGGCAAGATTGCCTCCGGTTCGAACCCCTGAAGGTATCTTTCTATATCCCTCTGCACCTCGGCTGTATCGCTGCCCTCTGTGTTTGGTTTGATGTTGTACAGCTTCTCATAGTATGCATGAAATTCATCTGCTATCTCTTCAAAGAATTTTGTCAGGCTTCTCGATGTCTCCCTTATCCTTTGCACCTGTGCCGAGGCTTGGTATCCTCAAGATATTTTTTTTATTAGTTTTATCCATTGTATTTTACAGATTTTAAAATATTAAAGGTTAAGTTTTATTTCTGTTTTTCAGTGTCTTGATTGTCTAGCAATTTATTTGTTTTCTATAAGGGAACACATTTTTTTGCTCTTTCCATTTTAGATCAAAAAACTTAAGTCAATAAAACTCTCAAACATGAAGTGGTTGTAGTACCACTCCAGACTGAAGGATTTAGAGAGGATTAGCCCCTTGTGACTGTGGGATTCAATAGACTCACCACCAGCCGAACTCTTCATTTAAAATCTTTATCATCATCCAAAAAAAGTTTTAAAAAGTTGTGTAGCACAGAAGGCAGATTCCAGGATGTAAAGTCCAGCTGCCTGCCCTCATAGGAAACAGTCAGAGGGCGCTCTAGGTGCTCGTCAGTCCCATACTTCTGTTAGTCTTGGCAGCTTACTCCGGCATTACATCATACATTCTTAACCCCTGGTGGGAAAAAAAAAATATATATATATATATTAATAAAAAATTGAACATATTGAATAATATTCTAATATACCATCTACGTTGCAAGCTAAAGAGCCAATATACCTAGACTCCCCCTAAACAAACAATATGAATTCATAGTAAAATGAAAGATATCATGACATACATCTGGTCCCCTGTATAATATTAGCTTGTCAAATCTCAAATGGTACATCAGTTTAACATCCAGAGAGCATACATTTGTAATAACAGAATACAAAAAAGATAAAAAGAAAATCAAGAAAGAAATAAAGGAAAATGTATTCCTACTTACCGTAATTCTCTTCCTGGTCATAGGCCATGGCAGCACAACAATGGGTAGCTCCTCCCTATTCCTAATTAGACAGGGACCTAATTAAAACAGAAGGTGTAAGTAACTCCTCCTACCCCTCCCACCCTCAGTCTTGTTTCCACCAATATCCCAGGGGGGGATATATGTGCTGCCATGGCCTATGACCAGGAAAAGAAAATTACGGTAAGTAGGAATACATTTTCCTGGCCATATCTATGGTAGCACAACAATGGGTAATACCCAAGCAATAACCAAGGGAGGGAAAGAAACACACAAGATTTCCACATTATGAATGCAAAGTGAAAACACACACACCTCATAAAGGACATTGGAAATTAAAAACGGATTGCCCACTATTGCCACATTACCAGATTGACCTACTCAAATTTCACAAAGAAAATGTCTGAAAAAAGTAGTGGTTGAGGACCAAGCAGGTATTTAACCTATAAGTTCTAGGGAAATTTGGCTACTGATGCTCAAGAGGGAGAACGGCTCTAGTGGAGAGCTAATAGACCTTCAGGTACTGTAACCCCTAGAGCTTAGTAGCCTGAAAATAGCCAAGACTATCCCTCTGCTGATGGCTTATATAGTGGCATGAAGATGTCTCCTGGTGCATTAGTTAAAATAAATAGATTATCAGTAGAAAGCCAGATAGTGAATCTATAGAAACTTAAGACATCTATCTAGGACAAGAGAAGAAAGTTTAATTAGAGTCTTCATTCTAATCAATAGGCTTTTAGAGCTGGAAGAATAATTTCTTCATTAATATGGAGAGAATACGCCACTTTATGACTAAATTCAGTAACAGATTGAGGATTATGCTATATTGTGAAAGACAGTAAAGGGTTTTATGCCAAATAGTGCTTGAAGATCGGAGATCCTTCTGCCCAATGCGAATTTCACCAATAGAGCTAACCTAATATTAAGCAGTTGTGGAGAGATAGAATCTCATGGTTAAATGGGGTGAGAAGTCCACAAGAGCAATGGCTAACTGAGGGATCATATAAATACAGCCGACAGATATTTAGATAACTCCATATTAAAGCCCTTTCATGAAAAGAGAGATCAGAGAGTGCTAAGACATGTACCTCTGAGGTGATGTAGCCAAGTCCTAGATGAGTCCTGGTTTGAAGAACTTAGAACCTCCTTGGAAGAAGGAATTTGAATGATTACCGAATTAAAATAGACCAGGAAAAAAGGCATCCCAACTCTGTTAAGGTAGCAGAGGATATACATTTTCCCTGGCCTTCAGAAAGGTAATAATTGCTGAACTTGAAAGACCCTTGTATTTAAGTCTTTCTTTCAATATCAAAACCTTCCAAAAAAGGAGAGTAGCACTGGACCTGGTGGTAGATGGAAGAACTCTTTTGGGAGATCCCATGGAGGTACTGAAGAAGATACACAGAAGTGAAAACCATGTTGATGCAACCTATGCAGAAGAGAGGTATTGGATGATAAGAATGTCCTTTTCATGAACATATTCGATTTTGGAGAAAAGTTAGTCAACCCCAGTGGATGGTATTGATAGTTTTCACTGTCCAAGGAATTTCTATAGGAAAGTTAACATCCTCCCTTGTGCCATCTTCGTCCACTTAGATCTATGGTGGAGGACCTGGATCAAAACTTCCTCTGCTGAGACAATGACAGTCAACATCCTTACTTGATAAGTCGTAATGCACTTTCTTAAGAAAGCTGTACTGTGCCTTGAACTGTGTCAAACCGTGTTCTCGGCTATACCCTGGACTGGGAGGAATCAAGGTGATTTCAACTGACATTTATCTTTCACCATCAGGATGTAAAAATGAAAGTGTACTTCCACTGCAATCTGAGAAACCTCGGGTCATGTGGGGTATATGGGAATAAGCATGCTGCAAATCTGTAGAAATTATCCAATGTACTAGGAATACTGTCTTTATGATGAAGAATGATCAAGAATCATGTAAACGTATGTAGATCTAGAATGGATCTCGATCCGCCTGTTAGGAACAGAATCTTTGTATATTTCAAAAGCCTCTAGAACACAATGTGTCTCTTTTCTACCTCTTTTCTTCTGGTAGAAGAATATCCACTTCTCATATTAATCCTTGCAATCCATATGCTCTGTATGTGCATGTCCAGCCTGCTACCCCATCGGGTCATGCAGGAAATAGGATGATGGCATATCTTGCTACCCCTAGAGTCACAGCAAGTAAATCCATATGCTCTGTATGTGCATGCCCAGCCTGTTACCCATTGGGTCACGTCAGGAATAATGGTGATGGTATGATCTTGCTACCCCATGGGTCACAGCAAGTTAGAACCCCCGGTCACTGAAGGGGTTTCTCCAGCGGGTCACCTTTTGCAGGGCTGTGTACTGGAGACTTCCCAAGGGAGAGAGGCTGGACTCCCAAGGGGCCAGAGGAACCAATCCTCAGGTAACCTATAAAAGAAAAAGTTTTTAGTCCTGAAATTACTGTCTGTCCTAGGGATAGGGCAGGAACAAAAAGACTGAGGGTGGAGGGGTAGGAGGTGTTACTTATACCTTCTGTTTTAATTAGGTTCCTGTCTAGTTAGGGATAGGGAGGAGCTACCCATTGCTGTGCTGCCATTGATATGGCTAGAAAATCTTAATACATGGGGCCTCCATATACCATAAATGAAATTCATATACAAAATAAATAAATAAATAAAAGTAATACCATAGCTTTGTCCCCAAATACATGATATATATACACTTCCACAAGTCCCATAGGTTTAAAAACACATTCCCAAAATCAATAGTATTGTTAAAAAACACAAACGAAAGGTATCAGAACTCCAATGTTTTCCAAATCAAAAGTTTACTTGAAAAAAGGTGTCAAAACAATGTAAACGTTTCAGTTCCACATGGGAACTTTTCTCAGGATAAAGACAAGTGTACCAACACATTTATAGGACCCCATTTAATTACTCACTGTCACATATTCATCCGCTTATAGAAATGTGGTTAATGACATTTACTGTCCACACAGGAAAAGTTGTGCTGAGCAGCAACCTAATCCACAGAAGGGTTAATGCTGAGCAGCAATTATGCAAATGAAACCTGGTAACTGACTTTGGGGTCAAAGGCCGGTTACAGCCTATCAGAAATAAAGGAGGGGTATTTAGGCCCAGTTCTCAGCCTGCTCAGTGCCCTGTCGTGGTTTCCCTTGTGGTTGTCTGAGAGCGCGTTCCTGTTTATAGTTTTCTATCTGGTTTTTGACTTTGGCTTTGTTTATTGACTTCTCTATATTCTGGTATCCTGACTCCTGGCTTTCCTCATCGCTGTGTACCTTTCTGTGTTCCCTGACCTCGGCTAGTATTTTTGACTATTCTTTGTACGTTAAATCCGGCCATTCTAAGGACCGGTAATACGTTACTTATTTGTCATCCGTGCTGTACAGTTCTACGTGCTGGATCAAACAGTAATCCTGACACTCACCATGCATCTGTGCAGTGGACTGGCGTCCACCTGAACCAACAACGCATGTATCAAGGGTAATTACAATGCCTGTATGCAAGCACCATAAATATAGTGTAATTAGAAAAGACATCTATGATAATAGAAAAATAAAAAATTGTCTTAAATAAATCTGTGCTGTCAATTGTAATTGTAATTTACAATGTATAAGTGTAATAAAAATTGTATCCATGATTAAAAGTGACAGAAAAAAACCAAACAAAACTATCTGGTGCCACTTGTGCCAATGTATACTGAAAAACAATCATTACATATCGAGTATAAAAAGTGAGTTTTAGATGGAGGTACAGCAGCCCAAGTTGTGGCAAGTGGAGCAAGCCGCGACGTCAATTCTGCCAACCACTGTTTGTTCACTTTATGTATTTAAATGTTTCTGTCATATCCCCCCTGTCTCGTCTTTCCTCCAAGCTATACATGTTAAGATCCTTTAACCTTTCATTGTAAGTTTTATCCATAAACTAGTGTAGTGGCCCTTCTCTGAACTCTCTCTAAAGTATCAATATCTTTCTGGAGATACGGTCTCCAGTACTGCGTACAATATTCCAAGTGAGGTCTCACCAGTGTTCTGTACAATGGCATGAGCACTTCCCTCTTTCTACTGCTAATACCTCTCCCTATACAACCAAGCATTCTGCTAGCATTTCCCGCTGCTATATTACATTGTCTGCCTACCTTTAAGTCATCTGAAATAATTACCCCTAAATCCCTTTCCTCAGATGTTGAGGTTAGGACTCAATCACATATTCTATACTCTACCCTTGCTTTTTTACGTCCAAAATGCAGTCTGTGCCCACAATAATGGATCAACCCAAGGGATTAGTCACATTTTGGTGTACCTTAGATAAAAGAAAATAGGAGTAATAGGATCTTTCATAATTAAAAAGGGGAATAATAGGATCTTCTTTAATTAAAAACTTGCGCAAGTCTTATTTATAAGGCCATCACCTATTGCCTTATCAACCAAATCCACCATCTTAGATATAATAATCTCTCTGATGGATTACCCCAGGTAGTCTACAATAGGTCTCTTCATTTGCAAATTGTATCAAGATTTCCAAGTCATACTTCCTTGTATCCATAGTGACCAAGGCTTCACCCTTGTTGACCAGCTATGATCGTTAGGGATGCAACCTGTTCCAAGGACCTAAGAGTTTGTTTTTCTTCCCTAGTCAGATTATATACTTTTGTTGGGTTTGTCTATTTTAGTTTACAAATATCTCTCTCAACCAGTTTGATATATGCTTCAACAGTAACAGACTGTAGCGGAGTGAAATTAATCACCTGTCTACATTTGGTTCTATCAACCGGTCAAGAGGTTTCCACGTCAGAGGCGTGGCATTGGGCTACAATGAAAAAAAAAAGAGTGCCTTCAATCTTAATGATAAAAAAAATACAAAATTATTATATATATATAAATATAAGTAATTCTGTGTCAAGTGCCAGTTTGTAACCATTGAAAACCTCCACAATACGGATACCTTTCTGCAGTACTTCCTCATGGGCGACTCATAGGACTTGTGAGCAGATGTTTGACCCGGGTATTTTTTGGCATATTGTTATTGGTGTCCTTCTTAGACTTCCTCCTACCCCCTGAGTTCTCTTTGACTTTCCCATTCGCTTAAAAAAAATCCTTGAAGTAGAGGCTCTTGTTCTGGAGTTCTCACTATTGGCACTATCTACACTACTCTCTGAAGTGACTAGCTGGACTCTTCGCCTGCCCTGTCCATATCTCCTCCTATGGTCTTTCCATATATAAACCTGATCCTGCATATAGTCCAATGCACTGGCGTACCTACCACGGCCGCCTGCATATGTTATGGGCTGGTGCACAGCCTTTCCGCCTGGGTCTGCGGTTCCTGGAGGTCTGGCAGGAAGGGAGAGCTGCAATGTGCTGCTCTCCTCCTGCCTGTGTATAGCGTGGCCGAGCGGTCTGACAGGAAGTGCTCTAACAGTGAGCATTTCTTGTCAGACCGGGAACCACGGCCAGTAAGGTACAGGAGGGGGGAGAGAGAGAGGGACACAGGGAAAAGAGGGGAAGAGAGGAAGGAATGAGACACAGGGAGGTAGAGAGCGTATCAGAAACATGGAGGGGCTAAGGGGAGAGGGAATGGGACACATGAATGGGCTGGAGGAGGAGGAGTCTATGGGACACGTTGAGGGGCTGAGTGGGGAGAGGGAATGAGGCACATGGGGGGCCCCAGGGCAATTTTCACACCGGGGCCCAGTGGATTCTAGTTACGCCTCTGGTCCAACGTGTCCCTTCTAAATTTGTTTAACCTTCATTGCAATAGATCCTTTTTGTACTTTTCCAGAGATCCCTTAGAACTAAATCCCTTAACTAAATCCCTTTTTTATGTATAAGTGGCTTGTGGGTTCTTTATTCAAAAATGCATAACTTTGTATTTATCTGCATTGAATCTCATCTGCCACTTGCCTGCCCAGTGCCCTGATTTATGCAAATCCTTCTGCAGAGAAGTTATATGATGTTCAGACTATTATTTAACTTAGTTTAATGTCATCTGCAAACATTGACAAATTACTTTCAATGCCTGCTGCCAGGTCATTCATAGAGAAGTGGACCCATTGTCCAGTTTGAACATTTTCCATTTAGAACTACTCTCTATGTTTAAGCCAATGTTCTATCCAAAAACACATTTTATTCATCCAAATCAACTGATTTTTTTTTTTTAAATCGTTATTTCTCTTGGCAGCTTCAAATACAGAGAACGCAACTCTTTACAAATCAAATCAAATATAAATCTATGTATTCAACTAAATTAAGCTCATCAATCGCATTTCTAACATAAATCAATAGAGAAAAAATGGAGATCAAACATTTTATATAACGAGACAAAAGGGGAGAAAAACAAAAAATACATCAAATTAAAAATAAATAGATAAAAAAAATATATATACAGTTGCAAGAAAAAGTATGTGAACCCTTTGGAATGATATGGATTTCTGCACAAATTGGTTATAAAATGTGATCTGATCATCATCTAAGTCACAACGATACACAATCACAGTCTGCTTAAACTAATAACACACAAAGAATGAAATGTTGCCATGTTTTTATTGAACACACCATGTAACCATTCACAGTGCAGGTGGAAAAAGTATGTGAACCCTTGGATTTAATAACTGGTTGAACCTCCTTTGGCAGCAATAACTTCAACCAAACGTTTCCTGTAGTTGTTGTAGATCAGACGTGCACAACGGTCAGGAGTAATTCAGTGTTACAGGAGTGTTTCAGTTCAGCAATATTCTTGGGATGTCTGGTGTGAATCGCTTTCTTGAGGTCATGCCACAGCATCTCAATCGGGTTGAGGTCAGGACTCTGACTGGGCCACTTCAGAAGGTGTATTTTCTTCTGTTTAAGCCATCCTGTTATTGTTTTACTTCTATGCTTTGGGTCATTGTCCATCTTCTGTTGAGCTTCAGCTGGTAGACAGATGGCCTTACGTTCTCCTGCAAAATGGAGATACTTTTATAACCCTTTCCAGCTTTATGCAAGTCAACAATTCTTAATCGTAGGTCTTCTGAGAGCTCTTTTGTGCGAGGCATCATTCACATCAGGCAATGCTTCTTGTGAAAAGCAAACCCAGAACTGGTGTGTGTTTTTTATAGGGCAGAGCAGCTGTAACCAACACCTCCAATCTCATCTCATTGATTGGACTCCAGTTGGCTGACATCTCACTCCAATTAGATCTTGGAGATGTCATTAGTCTAGGGGTTCACAAACCTTTTCCACCTGCACTGTGAATGTTTTTATTCTTTGTGTGTTATTAGTTTAAGCAGACTGTGATTGTCTATTGTTGTGACTTAGATGATGATCAGATCACATTTTATGACCAATGTGTGCAGAAATCCATATCATCCCAAAGGGTTCACATACTTTTTCTTACTCGCCTTTGTCCAGATCCTCAGAGTTGGGGCTATAGTTGGATGAGTTTCTCAGGTTATTGTACTCAATTTATCATTCAGTTTACCAAACCAGGGTAGCTGACATAACTCTTCTTCAATAAGATCTTCTTCTAATCCAATACACGGTTTGGGGTAGTAATGTGTCCACTCAAGGACCCGGGTAAGATGTATAGCTCAACAATAATTGTAAATATCGGGCAGGCCTAATTTGCCTCTATCTCGAGGCCTAATGAGATATTTGTATGCCAGTCTAGCTGGTTTACCATTCCAGACAAAGTTAACAAAAAGTTTTCTCAGGCTAGAGAAAAAAGAACTCTGAATCTGTATTGGCATTGTCTGCATCACATATAATATTTTTGGAAGGATATTCATGCTTAACTCCCTCACTCTGAACCATGTAATACTTAACGGAGACCATCGGAATAGGTCAGTTTTGATATTTTCCATTAAGGGTATAAAGTTTAAATTATACCAATCTTTTGGATCAGCTCTGAGTATTTTAGTGAGAAAGGTACTATTTTAAAGTGGTAGGTTTTAAGTATCTTTGCCTTTTCAAACTCTGTAGATTTAAACTTGATAACTCACTCTTTGCAATATTTACTTTGAAATTAGAAAATAGACTGAATTCATCTAGTTCTTGGATTATTTCACGTATAGACTCAAGGGGATTTGTAATGTATAATAAAATATCATCTGCATAAGCTACACATTTATACTCTCCTGATCTAGTTTTAAATCCTAGGATTTTCTTGTTTACTCAAATTGCATTTAATAATGGTTCCACAAAGAGAACGAAAAGCAGGGGAGATAAATCACAGCCTTGCCGTGTTCCATTAGTTAATTCCAGTCCCTCAGATAAAATCCCATTCCCTTTTATTTTGGCCATTGGTGTCGTGTATATAGATTGTACCCAATTCAAGAAATTGGATTAAATCCCAATTGCTTTAAATACTTCGAACAGGAATAACCAATTGACCCAGTCAAAGGCCTTCTCTGCCTCTATAGAGAGCAATACTGCTGGCATGGAATTTGATCCAGCAAGACAGAAAACATCTAAGCTCTTGTTTTATCCCTTACTTTTCTACCCTTTATAAAACCTGACTGATCCCCATGGATGAGGGTTGGGGCAGCCGGCTTCAGTCTCTCTGCCAGAATCTTAGTAAAACTCCTCAGGTCCAAATTTGGGAGAGATATTGGGCTGTAGCTACCACGCTCTTCTCCATTTTTCCTTTCCTTAAGGATGAAGGTAATAGTGGCCTCTAGCATGTTACTACTCCACCTGTTCCCTTTAACCCCTTAAGGACACATGACGGAAATATTCCGTCATGATTCCCTTTTATTTCAAAAGTTGTGTCCTTAAGGGGTTAAGGATTGAATTGAACATCTCAGCCAAAAAAGCACATAATTCAGAGCTAAAGAGTTTATAATAATTGGCTGTAAAACCATCTGGTCCATGGCTCTTACCCACCGCTAAAGATTCAATTGTCTGTCTGACCTCATCCACGGAAATTAGTCTATCCAGATTCTCCAGTTAGAGCTTTGAAATGCTTGATAGGCAGTTCTTCTCAATATAGAGCTTCATTCTTCCAAGCAGATACTTATTTTTAACATCATTATCTTTTGGGTGGATATTATATAGCTTTCTATAAAACTCTCTAAATACTGAGGCGATTTACTATCCTTAATTCTTGGGATATAGGTTCTAGCATGTTGCTTCTGTAGTTCTTGTGCTAGATATCTGCCTGGTTTATTAGCATTCTCGAAAACCTTTTTCCTAGTCAGTACTTGATCTTTTATCATCTTTATATTAGTCAGGTGCTTCAGGCGAGATTTACACATTTCTAATTTAACCCATTCTTCCTGAGCCAGGGATATCTTATGAGAAGCCTCTAATCTACTAATCTTGGCCAAGATGTAATTTAATTCCCTATTTCTTACTTTCTTCTTATAGGTACCCAGTTTGATTAGGTGACCACGAATTACTGCTTTACCCGCCTCCCATACAGTCACCATATCCATGTCCTTCAAAGTTCATCAAAGTAAGTTAGGATATTGGTTCTAATAGCTTCCACATCCTGTTTTTCATGAAGTAGACTATCATCAAGCTTCCAGTTTGAGGGGTTAGTAATCTTTACTTCAAGATCCAATAGTGCGATAACCGGGGCGTGGTCACTCCAGGTGATGTTACCAATCTCTGTCACTTTTATCAACCCCAAATAATGATTTACCACGAAAATCATTTCAATTCTGGTGTATTTTTAATGTAAATTAGAAAAAAAATTATAGTTTCTGCTCTGCATATGTTGTATTCTCCAAATATCTATTAATTGTAATTCAGATAGAGCCTTTTTTACCTTTTGTATATTAGAGAATGGGATACTTGAGATGCTGTCTGAGGAATCTCGCACTGGATCTAGCACAATGTTGGTCACCCACAACTATCAGTAAACCTTCAGAGAATTATTTTAGTTTCCCCAATATATCCTTAATAAACTTATGTTGTACTCTGTTTGGGGCATATAAACATGCCAATGTTACCACTAAAGAGCCCAGAGAACCTTTTTGGGAAAAGTGCACGACCCTCCACATCCCTCCACCTGTCCAAGAGCTTAAACAGGATATCCTTTAAATTCAGAAGGCCTACTCCCTTGCTTGTATCTGATGGAGAGCTGGAAAGAAATGGGGTATATCCTCCCTGGTCCAAGTTATCTATATCTTGGTCTAATAAATGGGCAACATTAATTTTTGAAGATCGTAAATGATTTAATGATAGGATCTAAAATAAGGGGGTGAAGCATATGGAATTCCAATAAACTGAGGGTACAAGCCCTGCGCTCTGCTATAATGGGGTATACAACAAAATAAAGAGAAGAAAAGAAAAAGGAGAAGAGAAAAGAGAGGGGAGAAAAAAAATAAAAGTGCCCCAACCCCACACCCAACACTCAAAATATATACAAAAACAATGGGTAACCTAGAGGAGCATATATCCAGAGATCGCAGCCCATGCTGTACAATCTCAGACACAACCCGTGAGAGAAGTGGGCCATAGCTTGTCGCCCCACCAGAGACATACTCCACAAGGTCAGAGAGGCACAATCCATTATCTTTGAGGACTACATGCTCCAACTCTTTTCAGACTTGTCTCTGGCAACTCTGGGCTATGGAGAGCACTAAACCCCTTAACACTCGTTCTATCTACCCCAAAGATATGGTACAGGTGATGTCACCCCATCTGGCTTCCACCTAATTCGCACACATGCAGATTTTATGGCATCGTGCCACAACCCACAACTCCTAGCACTAAAAATGAGGTTGCCTGACTCACTCAAATTTTACCCGCCAGGGCTTGCTTTACCAACATCCCTGGCTCAATCCCAAAGTTCCTGATAGGGCAACAAGGTCAGATGAAGTGACCCAGTAAGTCACCTTGAAGCATAACAAATCTGACTTGGGCTGACTGTCCCATATCCCAGAGGACATTACTTATAAATGAAGGTTATCGCAACTCAGCTCCATCAAACTCTCTGCTTTACAGCTACCAGAACGGTGAACATACATAACCAAAGATGGTATGGAGGCCCTTGCAAGATCTTCCATAAATGTCAGTGCTGTGCACTTGTGCGTGTTTGAGAGTGCAGCACTGATGTGGAGGATTTTACCAACCCCTGCACCCCCACACACCAAGTGAAAAAGTCACCATTTGGGATTTTGCAAATCAGTCATTTTTGTTCATTTTAGAGTTTCGGTTTCTTATGTGAGGAAGCTATATTCACAGCAAAGAAATACTCACATGCTCCAGAGCCCATCATTGTACACTACATGTAATGTAAAACGCCCTGAGGTATCAAAGGTTTAGCAGCTGCTGGTTCCTTACCACTTAGGTGACATAACCTTCACCTTCAACATGTTAAATAGGGGTTATGGGAGGATTTTATCCTCCTGATAGTTATATGAGGGTAATAGTGACCCCCCCCTCCCATATACTTTTATTTATATGTATGCATTTTAGTGTGTTGGCTAATAAGAACCGTTTCCAAATTTCAGCTTGCATCCTGACAAGCTGAAATCCAGAGTCAAAGTGTTTAATAAAGCTCATTTAATGTTGTGAAACATGTTAGTGTTATATTTTATTGCATTTTACGTACTTTTTAAGATACTTCCAATAAAATCGATGACTTTCTAATACTCTTGCACCATCCTGTTTTGTTCCTGATACCTGGACATCATATCCCTTAGAGAGGAACATACCACCTGGGGATTGCACAAAAACTCTTTTAGAATACAATGTGCACTATATTTTATTTCTGTTTTTATCTACATATGATCACGGTGAAGATCTCTATCACTAACATATCCAAGAGTAGGGATTATACCACTTCACTCTATTTATTGGGAGACATCTTTACGATCCATAAAATGTGAGAGTATATCAATATACAATAGCTCCCTCATCTGTGACACTGAATATGCTACACTTTATTGGTATATATTCTGTTTGTATTTCTTAATCTCTGAATAATCCCTCATTGGATTAAGAGATACATGTCACATCCTCAGGCGGTGATTATACCACCCGGGCGCATGAAAGTAGCACTCAGTAGCAGCAGTTCCCCAACATAACCTCCCTCCCTTTCCCTCCCCCCCCACACTCTTTCTCCCTCCTCTTTCTAATCCACAATTTGTGGGCGCCCCTTCCTCAGCGGGGCCAGAGGCCCACCTTGCCTGACACACAGTCCACTGATACCAGGTCTTAGAACTCCTACCCTCACCTGATTTATTACAAGACCTTCATGTCCATCCTCTTTATGGAGATTACCCGTTACAATGGATACCTGCATATACCACTTGGATGTTGCTAGTGTTTAGATAAAAATGTAAATGTACATGGAAAATTGTTTATACAGTGATTACACAAATATTTTTTCATTTATACCGAGACCTGCGTTATATCCTTCATGTGGATTCCTGCAATTGTGTGTATCACATTGTTTTATTGTCTATGAAATCTTTTTGACATTACCGATAATTTATGAATGATTTTCCAATAAACAGATATTTTTTTTAAAAAGTAGCGCTCACTGATGACGTATCCAATTTGCTACACTAAATAGTTGTTCTACTATTCGATTGTCTCTGTCAGGATGAACCAGTGGCCCAACATGCAAACACGGACAAATAACAAACAGTAACAATGTATTACTGGGCCTTAGAATGGACTGATTTAGCGTATAAGAATAACCAGTAACGAGCCTTGGTCAGGAATTAGACGTGTGCAATTCATTTCGATTCAAATTTAAATTCGGCCGAATTTCAGGAATTCAGACATTCGGATGCTTCCGAATGTCTGAATTTCGTAAGTGCCGAATGTTGGAAGTGCTTCAGATTTCTGATAAGTGGTAAAACAGAAAGAGAAGGAAAATTAAGGGAATGATGACAGGAATCTAGCCCTACCCCTAACCCTATTGGGGTTAGGGTGTAGGGTTGGGGGTTGGGGTAGGGTTAGGGAATTGCCGAATTTCGGAAGTGCCGAACCGAAGTAACGCATTGCCGAAGTCCGGAATTTCGGAAGTGCCGAACCGAATTGTTTGCCTATGCACAGTCCTATCATGAATACAGATAGGAACAAATATGGCAAGAACAAAGCCAAAGGGTCAGGGATACCAGAAACACGGAAAGTCAAGTCAAGCCAAGCCAAGATCAGTAACCAAATAACAGTAAACAGGAACGCGCTCTCGGATAACCAACACAGGATGGAAACCACGACAGGGCACTGGACAGCTGCAGGTTTGGGTTTAAATAACCCTGAAAAACCTGCTGTTTGCCAAGTTAGGTTCATGACCCCAGAACGTATGTACACAGCGAAAAAATGTGATGCCGCACGCACGGTCACGTCATTAGTGACGTCATTGTGGGTGGCGCTATCATATAGTGCCGCTTTGCAGTGGCCAGGATCCTTCCTAACGCTGGACCTGGCCACTGTCATAGGAGCTATGCAGAGGGAGAGGCGCTGGAGGCAAGGTGAATGTGACGAGACCAATCTCGCCACATTGCATTGGAGGAGCCTGGTTGCCCGCCTGTTGCCTCTGGACTATGGACCCCATGGTAAACCTTGTATTTTCCCTTGCAGAAAGGCTTCACGAACTTTCTGCCAGGGTGTTCGGTAGATTCAATGTACCGAAGAAACGCACAAATGACTGGACCACCTGGGAGCTGGAGTGTGCCATCAATTGACCTCCCAGAAGCTGCGGTTAACCGCAGCTTAATTGACGAATGCTGGGTGGCCTTTGTTCGTTTGCCGAACACGTTGCGGTGGCTATTTTAAAGTCCCCAATGGCCAGCGGTGTTCAGTGCCCAAACTATGGAACTGGAAACGGACACTTATTTGCGCAAACACCACTGAGCCGTCAGCCTCCTTGCTTCTGCATTCGGTCATTTAACCGAATGCCTGTTCATTCGGTAGATTAACCTTATGAACAGCATCACCCCAGATAGCCATGCCATGGAGCATATTCGTGTAACAAAGACTATGTGAAAGACTTTGGCCCCATGGCAATTGAACTGTATGTATGTGATCTGAGCGCCATTCGGTAATAATGTGCGCTCAGATCTAAGCTATCTGGGGATAGGTAGAATGTGTATGTTTTATTCATTATTTGCAGCATTGTGTATTTTTGTGTCTTTTTACTAACGTGCTCAATGGAGTTTTGCCTCTGCCCTTGGAGATAATTAGATTACTTCCCAATTATCTCCAGGATAGTGGGGAGGGATTGTAATGTACTGTGGGAGTGTTTTAACCCTGTATGCCTGTGATTGGTCATTTTACCATTTGTGTCCCAGTCTTCCATCTGGTCCCCTAGGGGAGTGTCCACCAGGTGGAAGACCTGCATAAATACTGGGCAGGTAGCCCTCAATAAAGGAGACCACTGCTTGACCCTCAACACGGAGCTCTGTCTCATCTTTGGGGGGTTTACTGCATGCTGTTAGAGACTGATTGCCAGGAGTGTAAGCCGCTTGGGTGCTTTTCCTGTTCGTCTGCTAGCAGCTGTTCGTGAGGTTCCAGTTCGGGAGTTTGGAGTGCTACCTTGTATCCAATTCAGGAGTTTGGAGCATTCCCTTGAATCCAGTTTGGGAGTTTGGTGTTCTGCAGTAGTTGTGCCTGTGTCTCTGGAAGGGAAGATCTACTAAACGGCTGTTTACCCCTTTTATGCCTGGGGGTGACGTTACAGTGAGTAACCTCTCCCTCCTTTAGTGTGACCATACCCATCAGATGCGGTCACATTGTGATGCCCATTGGGCACCGTGACAGCCTGGCCACACACTGATCAGGTGCAGTCACACTGAGGTGCCGATCGGGCACAGTGACATTCTTGTTTCATACTTGACCACACTTGGGAATCCCACTAGATGCTGCTCCCTTCATTATATCCAGACTTACATGCAAGGCTCACTCACTTGGACAGCTTGCAATTGCCACTCTCACCCACCTTAAATATGAAAACCAGAGAAAAGGAAGAAAGGCCGCAAGGCAATTCACCTATAGGAGTGGAGCGTGTAGTGATAACTAGGACACCTACCCCATATAAGGATTGTCTGGTCCTATCTTTACAATTATATCACGTTGATTTCGGCATATAAATAAAAAGGGTGAGAAAGCGTAAAAAGAGATAATAGTGTAAATCTGTGTGGTTGACCTTTTCCGTGAAATGGTTAAATAGATTGTCAACTCACATGTTACAGAGCCTAGGGTAGGATAAGCTCAAATCTCTTCCGCTTTAGTGCAGCACTTTCCCCTTTAAGAATATCGGTAACTTTTCTCGAAATGGGGAGACAAAAAATGGTACAGTAGAAGATAATCTAGTATAGTATATCTGGAATAAAGGTGAGTATTTTGTAGCTTTAAATTAGTGCTCACCTTATTCAGAGCCCAAGTGCCTGGCTCAAGGTATAACAGCTTAGGTGTCTGTAAAGAGGACACCACCCTTCTTGGAGCAGACTGATGAGGATCAGGAACAGACTTTAATGCCAAACCTGTTGGCCTTGCTTGCTTCCTAATAAAGTATATAAACAAAGTTGGTAATATACTTTATTAGGAAGCAAGCAAGGCCAACAGGTTTGGCATTAAAGTCCGTTCCTGATCCTCATCAGTCTGCTCCAAGAAGGGTGGTGTCCTCTTTATATTTGTGTACTCACTAGTACCTGAATATATTAAATTATAGATAACTCAATCATTTCCATCAGTTATTCTCGTGATCAGCATGTTTTTCTTTGCTATAATCAATTAGATGTATTTAAGCTGTAATTTTCCTTTATTTCTTTTTATTGTAAAATGAATAATTATGGTTCTGTATATTTACCATATACTACTGCTCTTTTTCATTTTATTAAATTGTCTGTTGTGCTTGACATGCGATTGCCTCAAAAAAAAAAAGTGTGTGACAAAAAAATAAAATAATAATTGTATTATTTTTATGTATATGAGACATGTTACCCATCACATCCACTGGAATAAATAGACTTAACTTCTCTTTAATATAAAGCTTCAAGTTATAGTCCAGATACATGTTTTGACGTCTACTTGCTGTGTTGTATGCACAATTTAATATTTTCTGTCCAAGCCACACTTTTGCTTATGCTACTCAATCAACAAATCACAGTGACTTGGTTCTCAACCTGTTTGCAGTTTCTAGATTACTGGAGACATTTTAGTTTATTTTTCAAGTTAATTCCTTGCATCCTCTAGGTCAGGGGTGCCCAAAAGGCAGATCCCTAGATATTGAACTACAACTTCCATGATGCTTTACTTGCCTTTAGAATGCTTCAGGACGACAAAGCATGATGGAAGCTATAGTTTTGAAACATCTGAGGATCTACCTCTTGGGCCCGCCTGCTTTAGGTATTTATAAATGCAATGAGTTTACGGGTTGGTTCATACCTCAGATTGGTACACAAAGATCAGTAAAGAGCAGTGATGATATCACTCATAAATGCTTACTACTTTAAGCAGGCTTTATAAGATCTAACATCCTGATTCCTACAAATTCAATGTCCTAGCCAAAATATAGTATGTTGAATGAACTCTTGCAATGTCCTCTTATTTCACACTCCGAGCTGCACAGAAGACTGCAATTAGGGAGCATATAATTAGTCTTGCTTCCTTCCGTAAGAAGTAAAAGGAAAAAGAAACATTTTGAATTGCAACACAAATTGAGCATCTCGGAATCGTGAAATAAGACAGATTTTTCTATTGAGTCCCTTAAGTAGCTGTATAATGTATCCTATGCTATCTGGTATTACAGCTCTGAGCCAAGCTTAATACGTCAACTGTATTTAATACCATTTAGTGCTAACCACACTGTGCTGCTGGTTTTATTAAACAAGAAAAAAAAGTAAATTAAAAACATTATGAACACTACACGTATTATCTCTAAAAACACTTTCAAAGCTGTTACTATATGTATCTGGACTTAAACAAGTACATTTCTAGAAAATATGTTGCTATAATCAGGTCTGTAACAGCATTTTTTTTAATCACAGGAGGTTCACATATTAAATTGACAACGTCAGGGGTAGGGCCTAAACCTCTTTTTTATACCTCCTTGGTGTCACTGTAATGGTGGCCAGTCCCAGGTTATTTGTCTTATATTTTTGCTGTTGGTGACACCAGAGAAATGCCCTAAAGATGTTGCAAGTTATTAACTAAAAATATTAACAGCATGCACAGGATGCTGGTTGGTTCTCTGGCTGGAACGCTCCATATTTTACTGGTACCACCTCTATTCTGGCCAGGACAACATTCATCTGAATTTTTTTGGAGATAATTGTCAGAAAGTATGTTTAGGTTTGAAGACGTACCTACAGCCTTAATGAATTGAGCTAATTAAATTATCTTCTAGAATACACACCTCTTCAAGTTAAATAGTTAACTCTTGAAACCTTTAAACACAAGTGGATTGTCTTGTTTCTTACAATCCTGTTAACTCTGCCTCTTCTGTTTGCTTCCCCTTTTTGTGTCCCATGTAACCTTAATACTACACAGGCATAGTGATGTCGCGAACGCGAACTTCCGCAAATGTTCGCGAACCGCCATAGACTTCAATGGGCAGGCGAATTTTAAAACACACAGGGACTCTTTCTGGTCACAATAGTGATGGAAAAGTTGTTTCAAGGGGACTAACACCTGGACTGTGGCATGCCGGAGGGGGATCCATGGCAAAACTCCCATGGAAAATTACACAGTTGATGCAGAGTCTGGTCTTAATCCATAAAGGGCATAGATCACCTAACATTCCTAAATCACAATGGATATGGATTGACACCTGACATATGACATATTGACACCTTGACATATGATTGACACCTGTCCTCAGAGACCCTGATACACACTGACACAGAGCAGAATAGAGACTGTTCCTCCTACATAGGGTCACTTGGCAGATATGGATTGACACCTGTCCTCAGAGATCATGATACACACTGACACAGAGCAGAATAGAGACTGTTTCCCCCACATAGGGTCACTTGGCAGATATGGATTGACACCTGTCCTCAGAGACCATGATACACACTGACACAGAGCAGAATAGAGACTGTTCCCCCTACATAGGGTTACTTGGCAGATATGGATTGACACCTGTCCTCAGAGCCCCTGATACACACTGGCACAGAGCAGAATAGAGACTGTTCCTCCTACTTAGGGTCACTTGGCAGATATGGATTGACACCTGTCCTCAGAGATCATGATACACACTGACACAGAGCAGAATAGAGACTGTTCCTCCTACATAGGGTCACTTGGCAGATATGGATTGACACCTGTCCTCAGACCCCCTGATACACACTGACACAGAGCAGAATAGAGACTGTTCCTCCTACATGGGGTCACTTGGCAGATATGGATTGACACCTGTCCTCAGAGCCCCTGATACACACTGACACAGAGCAGAATAGAGACTGTTCCCCTACATAGGGTCACTTGGCAGATATGGATTGACACCTGTCCTAAGGATCCCTGATACACACTGACACAGAGCAGAATAGAGAATGTTCCCCTACATAGGGTCACTTGGCAGATATGGATTGACACCTGTCCTAAGGATCCCTGATACACACTGACACAGAGCAGAATGGGGACTGTTCCTCCTACATAGGGTCACTTGGCAGATATGGATTGACACCTGTCCTCAGAGCCCCTGATACACACTGACACAGAGCAGAATAGAGACTGTCCCCCCTACATAGGGTCACTTGGCAGATATGGATTGACACCTGTCCTCAGAGCCCCTGATACACACTGACACAGAGCAGAATAGAGACTGTTCCTCCTACATAGGGTCACTTAGCAGATATGGATTGACACCTGTCCTCAGAGACCATGATACACACTGACACAGAGCAGAATAGAGACTGTTCCCCCTACATAGGGTCACTTGGCAGATATGGATTGACACCTGTCCTCAGAGCCCCTGATACACACTGACACAGAGCAGAATAGAGACTGTTCCCCCTACATAGGGTCACTTGGCAGATATGGATTGACACCTGTCCTCAGAGATCATGATACACACTGACACAGAGCAGAATAAAGACTGTTCCCCCTACATAGGGTCACTTGGCAGATATGGATTGACACCTGTCCTCAGAGCCCCTGATACACACTGGCACAGAGCAGAATAGAGACTGTTCCCCCTACATAGGATCACTTGGCAGATATGGATTGACACCTGTCCTCAGAGCCCCTGATACACACTGACACAGAGCAGAATAGAGACTGTTCCTCCTACTTAGGGTAACTTGGCAGATATGGATTGACATCTGTCCTCAGAGATCATGATACACACTGACACAGAGCAGAATAGAGACTGTTCCTCCTACATAGGGTCACTTGACAGATATGGATTGACACCTGTCCTCAGAGCCCCTGATACACACTGACACAGAGCAGAATAGAGACTATTCCTCCTACATAGGGTCACTTGGCAGATATGGATTGACACCTGTCCTCAGAGCCCCTGATACACACTGACACAGAGCAGAATAGAGACTGTTCCTCCTACATAGGGTCACTTGGCAGATATGGATTGACACCAGTCTTCAGAGATCATGATACACACTGACACAGAGCAGAATAGAGACTGTTCCCCTACATAGGATCACTTGGCAGATATGGATTGACACCTGTCCTCAGAGCCCCTGATACACACTGACACAGAGCAGAATAGAGACTGTTCCTCCTACATAGGGTCACTTGGCAGATATGGATTGACACCTGTCCTCAGAGCCCCTGATACACACTGACACAGAGCAGAATAGAGACTGTTTCTCCTACATAAGGTCACTTGGCAGATATGGATTGACACCTGTCCTCAGAGCCCCTGATACACACTGACACAGAGCAGAATAGAGACTGTTCCTCCTACATACTTGACTCTGGTCTCACCTTTGAGTCTCACATCCAGCATGTTGCCAAATCCTGTAGATTCCATCTCAAAAACATAGCCCGCATCCGCCCCTTTCTTGCACCAGATACTACCAAGGAGCTTGTCCATGCTCTAATAATTTCCCGCATGGATTATTGTAACCCTCTCCTGCTTGGTCTTCCCAAAAGCCGTACTGCACCCCTACAGTCTGTAATGAATGCTGCTGCTAGACTGATTTTCCTCTCTAGTCGTTTCTCCCACACCTCACCCCTCTGCCAGTCCTTACATTGGCTTCCTGTGTGCTATAGGAGTCAATTCAAGGCACTAACTCACCCCTATAAAGCACTGAACAACTCTAGCCCCTCCTATATCTCCTCACTGATCCACAGGTATGTCCCTTCTCGGTCTCTCCGCTCTGCCCGTGACCGCCTCCTGTCCGTTGTCCGCACCCGCACGGCCAACTCGCGCTTGCAGGACTTCTCGCGGGCAGCTCCCTTCCTATGGAATAGCCTGCCTACCGCCATCCGACTCTCCCCTAGTCTTGCATCTTTTAAGAAGTGCCTTAAAACCCATCTCTTTAGGAAAGCCTATGGCCTCCAAGACTAACCCCTACCTCACTTACCTGTCTCTTGCCCTCCCCTAAAGGGCAGCCCACTTTTTTTTGATTGCACACTCCTGTCCTAATGTGTCTTACACCCCACCTCCTATAGAATGTAAGCTCGATTGAGCAGGGTACTCTTCAACCTATTGTTCCTGTAAGTTTATTTGTAATTGTCCTATTTATTGTTAAATCCCCTTTCATAATATTGTAAAGCACTACGGAATCTGTTGGCGCTATATAAATGGCAATAATAATAATAATAATAATAATACATAGGGTCACTCGGCAGATATGGATTGACACCTGTCCTCAGAGATCACGATACACACTGACACAGAGCAGAATAGAGACTGTTCCTCCTACATAGGGTCACTTGGCATATATGGATTGACACCTGTCCTCAGAGCCCCTGATACACACTGACACAGAGCAGAATAGAGACTGTTCCTCCTACATAGGGTCACTTGGCAGATATGGATTGACACCTGTCCTCAGAGCCCCTGATACACACTGACACAGAGCAGAATAGAGACTGTTCCTCCTATATAGGGTCACTTGGCAGATATGGATTGACACCTGTCCTCAGAGCCCCTGATACACACTGACACAGAGCAGAATAGAGACTGTTCCTCCTACATAGGGTCAATTGGCAGATATGGATTGACACCTGTCCTCAGAGCCCCTGATACACACTGACACAGAGCAGAATAGAGACTGTTCCTCCTACATAGGGTCACTTGGCAGATATGGATTGACACCTGACCTAAGGATCCCTGATACACACTGACACAGAGCAGAATAGGGAATATTCACTAAATGCCAAACATTGTTATACAGGGGAATATTCAGTAAATAAGGATAAGGGGGGACCTACTACTGTTATGTGCCTTTTTTTTGGTTTGGTTTTTGAAACCACAGTGCAGCACCAGAGGCCCGAAAAATTAGGCATGTACACATGCCTGAAAAATTAGGTATTGTTGCAGCCGCTGCTGTAGCAGCGGCCAGAAGAATTGATGTTTGTTTCCCAGGCAGAAAGTGCCCTAAAACAGTGTTCCCCAACCCCCTGGCTGCGGACCGGTACGTGGATCAAACGTTTACCGGTCTGCGGCGATAAAAAGGTTGGGGAGCACTGCCCTAAAACATTGCGGCTTGAACCCTAGTTGGTGGCGGATAAGTCACGCAAGTCAACCGGCATTCAGAGCTAAAATACAGCAGTGTGTGGACCATTTTTAGCCCAAGGCAGCTCATCTCATCAGGCCTTTTTTAGTCGGATGTATCGCCCACTGTCAGTCCCGTCGGGATCCATCCCTCATTCATCTTAATAAAGGTGAGGTAATCTAGACTTTTTTGACCTAGGCGACTTCTCTTCTCAGTGACAATACCTCCTGCTGCACTGAAGGTCCTTTCTGACAGGACACTTGAAGCGGGGCAGGCCAGAAGTTCTATCGCAAATTGGGATAGCTCAGGCCACAGGTCAAGCCTGCACACCCAGTAGTGAAGGGGTTCATCGCTCCTCAGAGTGTCGATATCTGCAGTTAAGGCGAGGTAGTCTGCTACCTGTCGGTCGAGTCGTTCTCTGAGGGTGGATCCCGAAGGGCTGTGGCGATTCGTAGGACTTAAAAAGCTCCGCATGTTCTCCATCAACAACATGTCTGTAAAGTGTCCTGTCCTTGCTGGTGTGGTCGTGGGAGGAGGAGGATTACTTTCACCTCTTCCCCTGTTAGATTCCCGTTGTGCTGTGACATCACCCTTATACGCTGTGTAAAGCATACTTTTTAATTTAATTTGCAAATGCTGCATCCTTTCCGACTTGTTGTAATTTGGTAACATTTCAGCCACTTTCTGCTTATACCGGGGGTCTAGTAGCGTGGACACCCAGTACAGGCCGTTCTCCTTCAGCCTTTTTATACGAGGGTCCCTCAACAGGCACGACAGCATGAGAGACCCCATTTGCACAAGGTTGGATGCCGAGCTACTCATTTCCCGTTCCTCCTCCTCAGTGATCTCAATGAAGGTATGTTCTTCCCCCCAGCCACGTACAACACCACGGGTACCAGATAGATGACAACGAGCACCCTGGGATGCCTGTTGTGGTTGGTCTTCCTCCTCCTCCTCAAAGCCACATTCCTCCTCTGACTCCTCTTCCTCACAATCCTCTTCCAGCGTTGCTGCAGGTCCAGCAAGCGATGCTGATAAGGCTGGTTCTGGTGGTGATGGTGACCACAACTCTTCCTCTTCCTCTTCACGCTCATCTACGGCCTGATCCAGCACTCTTTGCAGGGCACGCTCCAGGAAGAAAACAAATGGTATGATGTCGCTGATGGTGCCTTCGGTGCGACTGACTAAATTTGTCACCTCCTCAAAAGGACGCATGAGCCTACAGGCATTGCGCATGAGCGTCCAGTAACGTGGCAAAAAAATTCCCAGCTCCCCAGAGGCTGTCCTAGCACCCCGGTCATACAAATATTCATTAACGGCTTTTTCTTGTTGGAGCAGGTGGTCGAACATTAGGAGTGTTGAATTCCAACGTGTCGGGCTGTCGCAAATCAAGCGCCTCACTGGCATGTTGTTTCGCCGCTGGATATCGGCAAAGTGAGCCATGGCCGTGTAGGAACGCCTGAAATGGCCACACACCTTCCTGGCCTGCTTCAGGACGTCCTGTAAGCCTGTGTACTTATGCACAAAGCGTTGTACGATCAGATTACACACATGTGCCATGCACGGCACATGTGTCAACTTGCCCAACTTCAATGCCGCCAACAAATTTGTTCCATTGTCACAAACCACTTTGCCGATCTCCAGTTGCTGCGCAGTCAGCCACTTTTCCACCTGTGCGTTCAGGGCGGACAGGAGTGCTTGTGCGGTGTGACTCTCTGCTTTCAAGCAAGTCAAACCCAAGACAGCGTGACACTGCCGTATCCGGGATGTGGAATAGTACCTGGGGAGCTGGGGGGGTGCCGTTGATGTGGAGCAAGACGCAGCAGCAGAAGAGGACTCAGCCGAGGAGGTTATGGAAGAGGATGGAGTAGGAGGAGTAGAGGAGGTGG
This sequence comes from Pelobates cultripes, assembly GCA_933207985.1. NCBI lineage: Eukaryota > Metazoa > Chordata > Amphibia > Anura > Pelobatidae > Pelobates > Pelobates cultripes. Next base: position 75,762,678 of record OW240915.1, read on the forward strand.
CAGCAGGCCTGCCTGCAAGTCGTGGCGGTGTCACCAACTCCTCTGCAGAGCCACGCATTCCATGCTTGGCAGCCGTCAGCAGGTTTACCCAATGCGCAGTGTAGGTGATATACCTGCCCTGACCATGCTTTGCAGACCAGGTATCAGTGGTCAGATGGACCCTTGCCCCAACACTGTGTGCCAGACATGCCATTACTTCCTTTTGCACAATCGAGTACAGGTTGGGGATTGCCTTTTGTGAAAAGAAATTTCGTCCGGGTACCTTCCACTGCGGTGTTCCAATAGCTACAAATGTTTTGAACGCCTCAGACTCCACCAGCTTGTATGGTAAAAGCTGGCGGGCTAATAGTACAGACAAGCCAGCTGTCAGACGCCGGGCAAGGGGGTGACTTTCTGACATTGGCTTCTTACTCTCAAACATGTCCTTGACAGACACCTGACTGTGGGCAGATGAGCAGGAACTGCTCAAGGCGAGAGACGGAGTGGCGGATGGTTGAGAGGGGGCAAGGAGGACAGCAGTGGTTGACGTGGCTGAAGATGCTGGACCAGGAGGAGGATGGCGGCTTTGAGTTTGTGTGCTGCTTGTACTCATGTGTTGATCCCATAGGCGTTTGTGATGTGCGATCATGTGCCTACGCAAAGCAGTTTTACCTAGGTGGGTGTTGGACTTCCCACGACTCAGTTTCTTTTGGCACAGGTTGCAAATGGCATCGCTGTTGTCAGAGGCAGACACACAAAAAAAATTCCACACTGCTGAGCTCTGCAATGGCGGCATTCTGGTGGTGGACACAGCATGCGTTGATTGGCGTGCTGTCGGGCTGACCCCGGGTGCCGATGCATGCTGTCTGACTGTGCCACTAGCTCCTTGCGACGACCTCCCCCTGCTTCCAACTCGTCTCCTCCTCCTCTGTCTCCCCATCTGAACTTTCGCCCTGTTCTTCTTCTTGCCGAGCGGGCACCCACGTGACATCCATGGACGCATCGTCATCATCAACCGCTTCACTTGTATCTGACAACTCAGCAAAGGAAGCAGCAGCGGGTACAACATCATCATCATCACACCGTACATGTGTAATGCTGCCTGATTGAGACATATCCCTGTTATCTACATCCTCTGTCAATAATGGTTGCGCATCACTCATTTCTTCAAACGGATGTGTAAATAACTCCTCTGACATACCAAGTGAAGCGGCTGTGGTACTAGTGTTGGTGGTGGCGGCAGGCGGGTGAGTGGTATCTTGAGAGGTGCCCGAAGCTAAGCTGGAGGAGAATGTTGCGTCAAGGTTCCGAGCGGAAGCTGTAGAAGATTGGGTGTCCTGTGTTAGCCAGTCAACTATGTCCTCAGAACTTTTCAAGTTCAGGGTACCTGGCCTCTGAAAACTTGGCATTATTCTAGGGCAAAAGGAAATCACAGCACCACGATGGCCCCTGCGGGGTAGCCTGCCTCTGCCTGTCATTTTTTTTTCGATTAGTGGTACTATGCGTGCAAGCTACTGTGACACTAGATATGTGTGGCACTGTGAACTGGCAGAGGTTGGCAGAGTACACGCTGTAGGGCTGACACACCCGCTTTGAGACAACTAACTGCTATTCAATCTATAACAGTGAAAAAAGTTTTTTGTTTTTAAATGCAAGCTATTGTGACACCAGTGAGTGAGTGGTGGCACTGGGCACAGTATCCACTGTGAGCCTGACACAGACGCTTTAAGGACACTGACTGCTATTCAATCTATAACAGTGAAAAAGTTTTTTGGTTTTAAATGCAAGCTATTGTGACACCAGTGAGTGAGTGGTGGCACTGGGCACAGTATCCACTGTGAGCCTGACACACCCGCTTTGAGACAACTAACTGCTATTCAATCTATAACAGTGAAAAAAGTTTTTGGGTTTTTAAATGCACGCTATTGTGACACCAGTGAGTGAGTGGTGGCACTGGGCACAGTATCCACTGTGAGCCTGACACAGACGCTGGCAGACAACTAACTGCTATTCAATCTATAACAGTGAAAAAAGTTTTTGGGTTTTAAATGCAAGCTATTGTGACACCGATGAGTGAGTGGTGGCACTGGCACAGTATCCACTGTGAGCCTGACACACCCGCTTTGAGACAACTAACTGCTATTCAATCAATAACAGTGAAAAAGGTTTTTTGGTTTTTAAATGCACGCTGTTGTGACACCAGTGAGTGAGTGGTGGCACTGGGCACAGTATCCACTGTGAACCTAACACACCCGCTTTGAGACAACTAACTGCTATTCAATCTATAACAGTGAAAAAAGTTTGGGGGTTTTTAAATGCAAACTATTGTGACACCAGTGAGTGAGTGGTGGCACTGGGCACAGTATCCACTGTGAGCCTGACACAGATGCTGGTAGACAACTAACTGCTATTCAATCTATAACAGTGAAAAAAAAAATTGTTTTTAAATACAAGCTATTGTGACACCAGTGAGTGAGTGGTGGCGGCACTGGGCACAGTATCCACTGTGAGTCTGACACAGAAGCTGGCAGGCAGGCAACTGCAATTACATTACACAGAAAAAAAAAAAAAAAGAAGCAGACTGATGTTCTAGCCCTAAAAAGGGCTTTTTGGGGTGCTGTCCTTACAGCAGAGATCAGATGAGTCCTTCAGGACTGTAGTGGACACTGTATACCCTAACCTAGCTATGCATTTCCCTATCTAATCAACAGCAGCTACACTTTCCCTCCTCTCACTAAGCATGCAGCTTGAGAACGAATGTAAAATGGATGCCTTCCAGTAGGTGGGAGGGTCTGCTAGGGAGGGTGTGCTGCTAATTGGCTGGAATGTGTCTGCTGACTGTGAGGTACAGGGTCAAAGATTACTCAATGATGACGAATAGGGGGCGGATCGAACCGCGCATATGTTCGCCCGCCGTGGCGAACGCGAACATGCTATGTTCGCCAGGAACTATTCGCCAGCGAACCGTTCGGTGCATCACTACACAGGCACACAAAAAAACAACAAAAAAACATTTTTTTTTTTCTTAGTGTTATATCTAGAAGCATTTTAGTTTTAATGAGTAATGCCCAGTCTCAGCTTCATTATCTTTTAATATCCCCTCTTCTGAAGATGTCAAAACTGTTTAATTAGGATCCCTTTTAATATGCATGAAGGAATAAGCTGCTGGTCCAGCATGACAAATAAATCTTTGTCATCACATTCAATCATGGATTGTATTGTACAGAAATATATTCCATATTCATATCTAATCATGGATTGTATTGTACAGAAATATATTCCATATCCATATCTAATGCATAACAAGTATGTTCTCTATATAGATTAAATGTACATTGTGAGGTAAAACTGTCTAGATCTGTCAATTACAAGTTGAGTTATTAATTCCTTTTACATGATGGGAATAATGACAATTTGCATTCTTTTAACAAGAAATTCTAAGAATTAAAATTTAACTGTAGTTTCTATGCACGCAAGTTCTTGTATAATAATTATGGATACATTGTTTTCTAATTTGCAAAATGTACTAATGTTTAACGTGTATTTTTGATGAACGAAAAAAAAACATTCTAGTGAGCAAAAATTCTCTCAAATGACTATTGTCAATGAGGGTTAGAGCTTCCCCGAAAAGTAACATTTTGTAAAACATGTTCTGGAATACATAAATAAAATACAAAACAATACAAACATGTACATTTTTATAATGGGTACATTAAAGATCAGGTGTCAATACTGGTAATGGAGTTGACTGGGAACTTTGTAAAGTATTTGTAACTATGGAGAGAGTGAGCAACCCTGTTTGGTACCTTTATAGACTAGAAAATGATAGCATGATTCAATGAGACTATTATAGCATAATAGGTATATTTTAGGAAGTAAGTGTTCAACAGTGGAGGCTGGTCCATAGGGGCAGGTGGGGAAGCCTTCACACAGTTTTTGTTGCAATAAAAAAAAAAAATCTAATCTATTGCTATAATAATGACATATATTTGATTTCTAGAAAAATAATAACAATTCTGTGTCTCTGTTTATTGTCCTCCTCCACTCTTTACTCTTTATTGATGGGTGGACATGCTGCTGGGAGGTTGTGCAACTACTTGTGTCAAGATTTTGAAGGATTAAAAAAAAAAAAGCCCAATTACCTGGATATTGAATCATCAGGTATGGTTAGTCTACTCCAACAGGATTTATAATGTGTACTCTGTTCTATGGCTTTTAGTGGTTGTCTTCGTTTGTTTGTTTGATTGTTTGTGTGTGTTCTTTTTTTGGCAACATAAACCTTTTGTGAGGGTGCTGTACCGCATGCCCTTTGGAACTGCTTCCACTGGTTGTGAATAAAGGTGGAGTGTTTTAACATAATAATAAAAAAAAATAAAACCAAAGTAATAACATTTTCTCACGTTCAAGCTATATGGTGAATTACTATCGACTAATCAAAAAGATTTTCAAACATGTTTTCTGTTTTTCAATTCCAGTATTAAATGTAAATAAACAAATATTATCAAATTTTATACTCTCAAACTGAACATTACAATTTGTTGAAATAGCTAAAATACAAAAAATACAAACACTATAACCACCTCAAAAGTGCACTGCAAATAGTACACAATGAATGGTAATTACCCTTTCACTTAAGAATGTAGATATGATACAGATTCCTCTATATCCTCAAAACACTAAAACAACTGAAACATATCTACAAAAAAAAAAACCAAAGTACAACTCATAGGGTAATAAAGTATAAACACCGATAATGCTAAAGGTTCAAAGTCACACTCACAAAAATCTTAAAAACTCAGGCTCATCAGTATGATGTTGGTTCCATATCAGATGTAGGTAGGCACATGTAAAAGGAAACAAAAGCAAAATATTGTGCAGTACTGTGGTATAAAATAACAGACACTTTATTAGGTTACACTCACAGGATAAAAGTAAAAAGAATGCCCATCAACCAATAGGTCCTGTAGACACCGGTCCTGGTCCAGAATGGTGTGGTGTAGAGAGTATGTTCAGGTCCAAAGGTTAGAAAAGGCAATAAAATAATAAATGGTGCTGAAATATAAATAGCCCTACGCGTTTTGTCTTATTCTTACGACTTCCTCAGGGGAATTGAAGAATCTGGGTTTGTTGCCGCAATAATAAAATTCAATGCCAGTTTATAGGTCCTTTATATTGTCGGCAGACTGCCTTGAGCCAATCCGCTTGTATGGTTTCACCTGATGATAAGTATTCCCAAATTGCTTTCTTTTATGGAATTCCAGTCTTTTGTAGATTAGTGTTCCTTTCTTGTGGAATGCACAAACGTCTGTAATGCATTTTTATATACTTGTAATCCTCAAAACCCTAACAAAAGAGTTAAAGAATAACACTCTTTTAAGAATGTCTAATGAATATCTAAAAGAACTCCTTTGGTATCATTCCATTTACACAATACATAATGATGAGTATGAAACAAAAATAGATAAGAAGATGTCAGCCCCTTTGTACTTACCCTTGCGGTCTGCCGATCAGTGGACATTCTGTTCCGGCGAACTGCCGCTTCCACGTTGCATGAGGCTCTGGTCAACATCATGGATGCCAGCCGCTGTCTTACTGTATCTCCTATTGCTTATTAATAGTGGAGTTTTGTCATCTCTAGGCTGGAGGCATGGTGGCTACTTCTTATGTGTGCCTTCCCAATTTCTACTATATAACAAAAAAGGGGGACATATAATATTCAGAAAGAATTAAGCATGTGATCCATAAAATAATATATAATTTATTAAAGAAAAGTTAAATAAGGCTCATACACTCAAACACAGTAACAATTGTCACCAGCTGCAACCCCTCTTTATTCTACGCGTCCAGCTTCCAACTATACCAGAGTTTGGAGCTACGCTTCTTTGGGCTGTCAATCTATTTGTGTCAGGTACAGCAATTCAGATTAAACTGTCTCAATAGTCTGGAAGATCATGAAATAACGTGCTTCACTGCAAATTCAATAGAGCAGGCGCCAAACGAGTTTCACTCTCTAATAGGAGGTTCGTCAGTGGTAAAGAATAGTATCCATGTTCACAGGTACTTTAAATAACAACAGTATATCTGCATATTCATGTGGGGGGGAGGGAGGCATCTTGCTACAAAGTTTGCTCCCAAGATTTTTACAAAGTTACTGACTAAAAAAAACTAATACAGAAAAGGTACATTTTAATATATAATAGTTTAGCTCTATTAAAAATATTGCAACTGGGGGCAGAGCCTGATGACCGAACAGACCAGACGTGTGGGGAACGAGCTCCCACGTCTGGCAGCAGTAAATCGGGGTTATCCCCAGCCTAATTGCTGACCTACATACTGCCACATGCTGACCATACTGGGTGAACTCTCGTGAGTCGGGCGATACCCTGTTTGTATCTCTCCAGCATTGGATCACCGGCACTGAGACCCTGCGGCCTACTTAAGCCTGGAGCTAGGGTGAGACAGCTGAACTCCTTGCTCCTCAACTAGAAGGGTGAGCTCTTAACTCTCCTACCCCCCGGAGCGGTGGGGGTAATCCTGGTCCCTGCTGACCTGAACGATACAGTCTGCATTACAGAGGTGGCCTGTAAGACATGGCAACAGCTGAATTGCACAAGATGGTGGACACCTCTGATTCAACACAGCTTGGAATGCTGCCACACTGCACTGACCTGACAAGCTCACTTGAACGTACGTTGTCTCACATAGAGGCTGCCATACAGCATTTCTGTGACAAGCTGTTAGAGCGTTGAGGGCTAGCAGCACCTGTCTTTCTGTCAATTAAGGAAGCACAGAAGTCCCAAAAGCAGAAGCTGGAGAGGTCTCACCTGAACAAACTACCTACCAAGGCTGCTGTTACCTGCCCTAGGGGCCCTTCTGTACTTTTCTTAAGGGAGGGACTTTGACACCCTGTGTCGCTGAGACCATGGTAAAGAGGTGCTGGGTTTTATTTCAGCCTGGGGCTAGAGGAGGACCTCACCCTGGCATGGTGGTGCTTTTCTCCCCACCTACTCCTGTGCATTCACACGTCCATCAGCCCTGCAAAACTGCCTTACAGATTCTCAGTGTTTCCTGATGTCAGGAGTTGGCTGAATGCGGACTTACTCTCTCCCATAAGAGTTGTGCCTTAGTCACCAGGCCTGCTAGATACCCATTGAATCTATCTTACATGCATATGCATATGGTTACATGTCATATTGTTTGCTTTATCTTATAATTTCTCTGTTTTCCTTTAATCTGTCTATCATACTTACCCTACACGCCTCATAAGGGCGATGTCGGCACCAGCGGTATATTACCCAATCTTTGCCTAAAAAATGTATTATACTCAGCTCCCTGTCTCTGAAGTCAATGTACCAGTATTATAACACATACCCTATTACTCATGTCCTAATTTAAAATCTATATTGTCAGGTCAGCTTATCCAGCCCACCACTCTTGATTTCTCTCTCCTGAATTATCTACGTTGAGCATGTTTAAAGTGTTAATTACAACATCCTATCGGTCAGTTCCTCTAAATACTTATACTGCTTGATTGTTAACTGTTATTAAAAAAAAAAAAGAAAAAAAAGTGCCAGTTTCTAGAATGCCACTACTGTTTTTCTGGTGTTATGATTATGCATGTTGTTGCTGTTGTGGCAAGGCGAGCTGATGTTATACATGCACAACAAAAATAAAGAATTAAAAAATATATATATATATATATAAATTGCAACCATGGTTTCAAATGCAATTATGTATAGCAAAAAGTATATTTCTTTCTAAGATATATATCAGAAAGAAAAATGTCTTGGAAGATGGAAGCAATATTAGACTGAGATGATTATAGACTGAGAGCTGAATTAATGTAATCACTCAAATACATAATTATTTTCTTTTTAATACATTTTGTTGAAATTTTTTTATATTAAATATTTTTACATTAAAAAATTTATACTTTTGTATGTGCCTGTATTGGACCTGTATTTTGACTAGAGGTGCACATCTGCAACCTGGCTTGCCCATAGGGTGGGTTGGAAGGGGGCACCTAAACTCTGACATCCACATACACTTCCATATTCTCCTATTTCCTTCAGCTTTAACTATTTGGATGGCACAGGGTCGGAGAGGGTGTCTATCAGTAGGCTTGAGGAGAGACAATTAATGTCTTGGTGGGAGATATGGGTCTAGTGCTTGCGGCCTACAAGTAAATAATCTGCTCTAAAAGGTGAGGAGATCTAGTGTCCCTGGGGACTTTCTTTCCACTTCATGTTTTTATGCAAATAGTTTCCTTTTGAATTTTTAGTTTTCTGGCCCATAGTATGCTGGAAGGGAAGAGGACAACAGGGATTCAGGGGGATATGCGCAAGGCATGGGTCAGCAAGCCACAGGAGCTAAGTAGGTTGAGAGGCATATAGTGGGAGACATGCGTTTCGCATTCTTATCACTCCCTAGCCCTTGCAGATCAGGAAACTGAGAGCACTCAATCAACAAATTTCTGAATTTCTTGTGAGCTACCTGATTGACCCAAGCTCAGACTGAAGAAGGATTGAACATGCTATAAAGGGCTATGACCCGGGGGTGGGGGTAGAATGTCGGGCAGAGGCAGAAGATAGTTCACCATCCTTACAAGGGGAATGCCACAGGGTCTAGAGTTATATAAGAAAAGGATGTTTACCCACTTGATTTCTTTTCCAGTTTTGGACAGCTAATATATCCTAGACTGATCAACTAAATTTGTTTGCAAAATATGTATTTTATATTGACAACCAAAGGGATTGTATTCTTTTATTGGGTTGTTTTTGATTATCAGGTGGAGGGATGTACCCCCAAGTCACTCTAGAAACATTTATGACCAAACTACCTTGTTACAGTTGTTATGTTTAAAAAAAAAAAAAAAAAAAGTTATGTTTCTGATGCCGGCGACAGGGATGACCATGTACGTCCGATTGTCTGGAGTCAATTTCTACTTGGACCTGTAATGCGGGCCACAGAGAGATGTAACTAAAACTATAACATGATCCCAATACAACATTTTCCATGGCAATAAATGTTCTTTCCTTTAATGTCAAGGGCCTCAATTCACTCTGTAAAAGAAGTCTCCTTGTGAGGGAGCTTAAGATGAAGAATGATGATGTGGCATATATACAGGAGACGCTCCTCCCCAGGCCAGCACAGGTTTGGTCAACAGGCTCGAATTAAAACAGGGCTTTCAAAACACGAGCACTGTGCAAGCGCTCGTGGGTTGCAATTCTTTTTCACAGACATTGTCCACTACAGGCACGGACATATTAGCCACGAGGCAAACAAGGCATTTGCCTTGGGCTGCATTTTTCAGGGAGCGGCAAAAAACGCCGCCCCCAAATGCCCAGGGCAAATGCCTAGTTAGCTTTGTGGCTAACTGACATGCTGGGCGGCGCTGGCTGGTGGTCAGGCGGGCGGGCGGCTGGCGAGGGAGCTCTTCCTCTGAGCGGTCTGCTCAGCTCCCTCGCGCGCCGCAGAGTGAGGCTGGGAGCCGGAATATGACGTCATCTTCCGTCTCCCAGACTCACTCTGCGGCTGGGAGCCGGAATATGACGTCATCTTCCGGCTCCTAGCCTCACTCTGCGGCGCGCGAGGGAGCTGAGCAGAGGACTCAGAGGAAGTGCTCCCTCGCCAGCCGCCCGCCCAGCAGCCAACCCATCAGCACGACCGGCAGCCACTGGACCCGCAGGGAGATAGAGAACCCCACCCCCCCCCAGCATTCCCAAAGATAAGGAGGCTGGGGGAGGGGGGGTTAAATTAAAAAAAAAGTGTTAATGTGAGTGATTGTGTGTGTGTGTGTCTGACTGTGTGTGTGTGTGTGTCTGACTGTGTGTCTGACTGTGTGTGTGTGTGTCTGACTGTGTGTGTGTCTGACTGTGTGTGTTTGTGTCTGACTGTGTATGTTTTTGTGTCTGACTGTGGGTGTGTGTGTGGGTGTGTGTGTGTGTGTCTGACTGTGTCTGACTGTGTATGTGTCTGTGTCTGTGTGTGTGTTTGTGTCTGACTGTGTGTGTTTGTGTCTGACTGTGTGTGTTTGTGTCTGACTGTGTGTGTTTGTGTCTGTGTGTGTTTGTGTCTGACTGTGTGTGTGTATTTAGAAGGTTGGGTGGGGGTGGTGCGGGGCGAGGGGGGCGCCTGAGTTTTGTCCTGCCTAGGGCAGCACAAAACCAGGATACACCTCTGACTACAGGTTTCCAATGTTTTAGAGGACCTCTCTGGTAGATATATTCTGGTTTCCAGTATGCTGTTTCACTTCCTGAATGTGTACGCCCCAAATAATCCAGACTGGGATTTCTGGGACTCCATAGAGTCACCGATTCACATTTTGTCCCACAGTGTGATTTTGGTTGGAGGAGATTTTAAAGTAATGCCGTGTCTGACGAGAGAAAGCAGTTTACAACCAGGGACAATGAGACCACAGGGACAGGAAGCACTGGATAAATTGTTGCATAAATTTATCAGCCACACAGGCCTTCTGGATGCCTGCAACTACAACATTCTGATACCTGAGATTAATCTTTTTACTCCACCCTGCATTATACTTACTCTAGGATAGATCATTTTTTACTTAACATACTAGGCATGATAAAAGATAGCGGTACTTCCTAAATAGGAAACCTAATAGGGAGTACCATAAGAAATGGGTTATAGGGGTGGCAACAAGGGCATAACCCTGCGTGGAACGCAAAAATATATACAAAAAATGAAAAATGAAGGAGAGACCACCTCGTAACAGGACGTGCCCCTCTCCTTCAAACCACCCCAAAAAACATATGTCTATAGAAAATAAATAAATTTTATTGAAAAAATAGTATAAAAAGCCAAATATCCTGAGGACTCCTGGAAAAGTCTGAACTATTAGCTGCAAGGTATGTCAGTCACTAGAAGATGTAACAATTGTAAACTTAGACAGAGTTGTTACCAAAGGTAATACTGACAGTGTGAACCACTATTGAGTGTGATCATCTAAGTAAACCTAATTAAATACTAAACTTCTAGTATTTAATTAGGTTTACTTAGATGATCACACTCAATAGTGGTTCACACTGTCAGTATTACCTTTGGTAACAACTCTGTCTAAGTTTACAATTGTTACATCTTCTAGTGACTGACATACCTTGCAGCTAATAGATCAGACTTTTCCGGGAGTCCTCAGGATATTTGGCTTTTTATACTATTTTTTCAATAAAATTTATTTATTTTCTATAGACATATGTTTTTTGGGGTGGTTTGAAGGAGAGGGGCACGTCCTGTTACGAGGTGGTCTCTCCTTCATTTTTCATTTTAGGCATGATAAAAATTGTTAAAATTGAAATGAATAGAATAACTTGGTCGGACCATGTGGATGTCACAATCACTCTGTGCAACCTGAATAGACTACCAATTGGAAGTGGAGAGTTAATTCATCCATTTTAAAAGATGCCAATATAGTTGTAAACGTTAAATCTGTTATTTGAGAATAGTTTGAACACCAAGCAGCATTGTGGAAGGTAGAACAGCAACATAAAACATGTTCCACATTGATTTGTAATCTGGGCAAAATGGCTGTTCTATGAGAAATTCAATAAAATGAACACGCACTTCTCGCAAGAGCCCTACGACCCTGGAGTGGCTTCAAACCAATAACTACTTGAAGGTCAGCAGAGGCCACATTAGTTAGAACACCAGAAGGAATAAATTTGATTTTTACCCAATACTATTCATCACTGTATAACCACTCTCCCCACCATATCTTTGAAAAAAATAATCATTTTCCATTAATATATTTAGTTGTATATTGCCCATGTATATACAATGTATATTTTTTTAGAAAAAGGTGGAGAATTCCCAAAGGACCAAATAGATTTAATTTCTTAGGGTATTTAGTTAATCCTAGCAAATGTGTTTTGGTTTGAGGGACTGTTTTTTTCAAATTAACTGGCACAGCAATGTGGACCAAGTTTGCACCTAGTTATGCTAATTTATTTATGGTTTATTGGAAACAATTTCTCGTTTCTTCCATGCATGACTGGTGTGCAAACTTGGTCCTATATAAAAGATACATTGATGATGTTTTCTTCATGTGGGATAGGAAGAAATTTCCCTCCAACAGTTCTTTCAGTACTTGAATTATAATGATTGGGGTATCAATTTTGTATGCAATTGTAGTAATGAAATAGTGATATTTTTAGATTTGGACCTTTTTATTAAAAACACATTTTAACGAGGTAGACACCAACTGTTTTATTGATATTGAAAATTGCCCTTATTGTCCATGGTTGGACAAAATCACAAAAGGAAAATGATTGCGTATGAGGAGAAATTGTAACGAGAAAGATACATTTAAACAACATTTTGAAATTGAAAAAGAAAAACAGTTTTATCACAAAGGGCATATTAAAAAAAGATGTAGAATTACAATATACAAGAGTAGAAAAAAAAAGATAGGAAAGATATTCTAAAGTACAAAGAAAAAACTAAATTAAAACAGTAGAGTAAACAAATACCCTTTATAAGTAATTACAATTCTCAGCAAAATGTCCTTAAAAGAATAATGAGAAAAAAATGGCACATTGGAAAACAGGATAAATAATTACTTACTGTCACGGGTTCGTGGTCCGAAGACCAGGATCCCAGTATGCCTGATGAGGATGATAGGAGTGTCAGTGTGGAAATGGACAATCAGGGTCTGGTGCAGGGTAACCACATGGCCCCTGGTGTTAAGCACCAGTGTTTGTGTGGCCACATACCAGAGCCCCGATGCAGCTTAGCAGATGCCAGGAGCGGATATTAAGCAGATATGTATCCAGTACTAGAAACAAGGCAAGACTAGAACAGGCACCAAACAAGAAAACAAGGCAAGACTAGAAGAACCCAGAACCGGAGCAGGACAGAAAGCAGAAATCAGAACATGTACACAATACATGAGGGAAACATGAACAGGACGTGGACAGGGCAGGACAGGACTGTACATGAACTGGGAATACAAGACAAAATAAAACAAGACAAGAGGAGACATAACTAAGTACTATATATGTAATAAACATTAGAGATTTAGACATACATAAATGGCCAAGATGTATGCAGCCCACCACTGCGCCAAAGTGCTCCAATTACGGTGGGTCCTAACTGCCTAGATATGCATGGCTAAATAAACAACAATAAAACACACACAGTACTTACCTGCAAAGAAATGAGCAGAGGAAATGAGACCACTGCTTGCAGGAACAGACTGAAACAAAATGGATTAACAGATACAAGACCTGCGCCTCCACGTTGAGGATCTGGACAATCACAGCCGCAAGCACAACTTCCGGGTAAGAGGCTGCAGGGAAACAGACACCCCAGAAGACACGAGGGCCATCCTGATACCGCTCTTCAACCGCATTCTGGGCCGCCTGCATCCCCATAGACGCCAGGGACGCCTGCATCCCCATAGAGAGAGCCCACAGGGCACTAAGGCCTAAACCACCTCCGGGCGCCCCTCCCAGGGACATAATCTGTCACATACCAGACTTCCAACTCAAGGAGGACATAATGAGGAAAGCCTAAGTAGAAAGAACCTGGAGACATGAGGGGCAGATGATCAAACTGTATAATGACCTCTCCCACCTCACCCTGCAGCCCCGAAGAGCGCTGCGGCCCTTAACCGCCGCTATGCAGGAGGCCCAAATTCGCTACCGATGGCAATTTCTGTTCGCCCTTACAGCCCGCCGGGGCAACACAGAAGCCACAATCCGGACACCGCAAGACATCCAGGCATTCCAAAAGGCCCTCGACCTCCCACAAACCTACATCATAGACTGGACCAATTGCCCACTAAATGAACGCCTCACAGGAAGACCTATCCGCCGCAACATACAGCAGGGACTGAACACCGACTTTGCCACTCTTCAGCAAGTGGAACCTGATGAATAGAATGGGTACTGCCCATCTACCTTCCCACAACACATGGCTGTACACCGGAGGGTCCAACCTGCCAGAGAAATGACAGGGGAGACACTTCATCCAGAGACTTTGCCATGCTATTGTCCAATGTGGAACACGAGGGCCCCCCCCTTTTTTTTTTCTGTTGCTCACCTGCTGAATTATAGCACTTGCACCACTCGCCCACCTGGGGACCAAGTGCAACAGCAACACACTGCCATGCACGACCGGAAGACACCTTGCCCTGGACAACCCCAAGAGCCATCCAACTTGTTAAGGACAACCAAGCATCACCAATATGACTACCAGCAAGCCTAACCGAACATCTATGGCTAACCTACTGCCTCCCACACAAGCTGCTCTGCACTGGACTGGACTTGCCCCCCCATGATAGGATGGGATGTTGCCTCCCACTAAACATTTTCCAACACTCTCTGGGAGTCCCCCACCCGCAAATAACTGACTGACACTATGGTCGCTCCCCGGGAGAAAACAGAAGAAGAAAGAGACCAGAAGTGCAAGTACAACCCAGGGGACTACAACCCCTCCAGACCCCTCACCAGCTACATACAGTACATAGGAAAACACACACAGAGACAGGTGCCAAGCTCCACCTCAAAAGACACACTCACACTCGCATTAACACGACATGTAGCTCCACACCACACACTGGCGACAACATAGAGATGCAGACATCAGAGAGACGGGACACTTGTGCTCTGCCCATCAATGGTTGCAATGTTAAATCTGTGTAAAACTTAGGATAAAGTTACTTGTCTATGCTTTGATGTATAACCTGTAGGTGCTGAACCGACAGTGAAAACACAATATGTAACCAATTCTTTATACTAAGACTGTTTGCTACTAGAGAAGACTCAACAAGGGTCCTTCAGATGACTAAACCAAACCATGGCCTTTATAAACGACTAGGCATATCGCCACGAAAGAGGACTCTGACCCCAAGACAAACAGACAAATTAAACCGTACCGATCAGTGACAAACCTTACCGTACCGGTTCCACAGACAAGCCGTAACCACCTTACAATAGCACCAGACAACACTAGACACTCACTGACCTACACATAAATGAACGAGAGACGAAACCTCTAACATGAAGGGCATCCCAGCCTATACAAGACAGTTTACGCTAAACCCAGGATAATGTTATGCTCATAACTAATATGATGTTCTCCTTTAAGCCCCTAGCTTACTTCTACCATGTGCATTTCACGATACGAACCATAGGGGGCCAACATAGAAGCCTGCTCACACGCACCATAGACTGTCTATACGGCCTTACCCTTGATGGGCGCCACATTACTCCACATCTCCAAACTAAGGAGCAGCGGGGGCCCGAAGTGGACCAACTGAGACACACCATCCAACGAGAGGTCACTATTGTGCGACCGACCCTCCCTCCGATGCCACCAACCCCACGGGTTCGCTGCCAACCACCTGCTGGGTGGACACCTGGGACAACACCCCTAGACTCCCACCCAACAGCGGCACATTGACCCTAACTACCATCGCCCCGGCGACTTGACAACACCCATACTTGCTGCTCTATACCACGCGCTTCTACACCCTTTACCCCTCTCTACCTCCCTCCCTCACCCCGCAGACCTCCCCCTTCCCTCTTTACCTTTGTCTGCCCGTACCTCCCCTTACCCTTGACCACACCACTCCACCGACTGGTCCGGCCAGGGTGAGACCCCACAGTATGGGCTAGCCTCCCCCGCTCCCCACGCCCCCGGCGCAGGCAGATACAACAGAGACAGCCTCAACATCTACACGATCAATGCGAGGGGCCTCAACTCCTCAAACAAACGGGCCAGAGCGCTGCGAGAGATCAAAGCACTGGGGGTATCTATAGGCTTTTTCCAAGAAACCCACTTCCACGCAACCCAAGCTCTCAGGTTCTCCAACAAATACTACCTGTGACGAAGTGCCCTTCGCCACTTGGTCCTGGAGAGGCCTACTTGCCAGCCTCCGCCCCTGTGACTATGACTCTTTCATGTATCTGGCTTTAAAGCCCCTAGTCTACCTTCAGACAGACTATTTATGTAGGCTGCTTTATTTATCTTATGTTTTAGTCACCCTGTACCCATTATAGGTGCAGGGTGTGTGTAATGTAATTGTTTATAGTGTGTGTGTGTGTACTGTGTAATGTATTGCCTGCTCTCTTGTATTGCTGAGGTTTGCTACCAACTAGGTGGGTTTGGCTATGGAGCTTGTCTAGTGCCCTCTGTTGGTAGCAACAGCAATATGCACTACCTGAATTGCAAGACTGGTTCATTTGCATATTCGGGTAGATTTGCATATTGCTAATTCTGCAGGCAGGTGAGATATTTACTGTTAAATATTGTCTCCCCCCACCCCTTTAAAAATGTGCCATTGTGTTGTGATAAGTCACTGTGTGTTGCTTGATATGGTTTGACTGTTTGTGATTTTATTGAGGTTTCACAACAATGTTATTGTGGTGACCCTATTGGCTGGTCCCAAGGGAAATAAAGGTTTTGAAAGTTCTTCTTGATCCCTCTAAATGTAGCCTTGTCTCGTTATTGGAGGGAGCTGTTATAATCACACTGGGGATTGCTATGCTCTGCATGCTCCCCTAAGCTTGAGTCACTTAGCTCTTTTAAGAGCTTGTTCCTGACACGCTCTCCTTGGAGGAGGGGTCTTCACCACACAGTCCTGGATGCTGGAGGTTCATACAGGGTGGAAGGAAGAGTTCTTTCCCACACAGTCCTGGAGGACAGAAGCTGATCCAGGGTGGAAGGAAGACGGCGAGACTCCAGTCAAGATACGGCGGTTGCGGAGTCTGCGGTGGTTGTGGTGTCTGCTGCAGTGCTTGGAGTCCTCAGGAAGCACTAGGAGCATCCGTCAACGGAGGGTACTCGGTCGGAGTACAAGGAGCTCCGTTACATTGGTGGCAGTGGTGGGATGGCGTCCTAGTGCGAGGAGAAGCAGCTCGGAGACACTGGTATCGTATGAGAGGTTATTGAGGGCAACACTAGCCACTGTGCAGCGTCCCTAACTACAGCAGCATGGAGCAGGGATGGATAGAGCCCTGCGAAGAGCACCTCAACATGATACGTCGCTACGAGGACGACGCTTACATTGAGGAGGTAAAGAGGCGGTTGGTCTGCTATGGCCCAGACCTTTCGAACGAGGTGGTCCACCAAGTAATGCGCCAGTTGAGTGCTGAGAACAGTGCGGCAATGGCCTTTGAGCGACAACTGTGGAGGTTGAGGATATGGACACCTAGTCTCCAGCGGCAGTGCAAGTTACAGGGAGCCGAAGGTGTCGTCCTTCCTCCCCAGCAGCAGTGCAAGTTACAGGGAGCCGAAGGTGTCGTCCTTCCTCCCCAGCGGCAGTGCAAGTTACAGGGAGCCGAAGGTGTCGTCCTTCCTCCCCAGCGGCAGTGCGAATTCCAGGGAGCCGAAGGTGTCGTCCTTCCTCCCCAGCAGCAGTGTGTCCTACAGAGAGCAGAGACAGTTGGTCTCTCTCTCCAGCAGCAGGACAATGTTATGGGAGTGGAGACAGGCGGTCTCCCTCTCCAGCGGCAGCCTGTGTTTCAGGGAGAGGAGCACAGCACCCTATCTCCCCAGCGGCAGCTTACCCTACCAAGGGGAGACACCAATCTCCCAGATGGCGCAGAGGGGACCGTGGTCTCTGTGCCCGACCTACAGGGATGCTGGACAGCCTGTCCAGATCCCCAACTACCCTCACAGGGACAACAGGAGGAGGGGGTAAGTACGAATTCCCCTCCCCAGCTAACTCCTAACTTGGCCCCAGGGTTAACAGGGGAGATGTTAATCCCCACTGACCCCCACGTTCCCCTGGCTACTGAGCCGGACTATGTCCCAAGCCCCCCAGCGGAAGAGCTGGCAGCTGGGCAGAGTGCAGTCAGCCTCTGCCCTCCCTTTGTCCCTTGTCCAGAGCCTGATGTCCTGCAGGCTATACCAGCAGAAGAGCTGGCATCAGGGCAGACCGCCGCTGGCCTCTGCCCTACCGATCCCCTTGTCACAGGACTGGCCTGCACCCCCCTCCTCCCAGCAGAAGCGCTGGCATCAGGGCAGAGCGCCGCTGGCCTCTGCCCCTCAAGTCCCCACAGCGTGTTGCCCCATCACCCCAGAGGAATACCCAGGTGCAGTCACTGTTTGCTGTGGGTGGGCTGCTCTAATAACTGTTTGTTGTGGGTGGGCTACTCTGGCACTTGCTTATGGTCGGTGGGTGACTCGACTAACTTAGGCACTGACCGACAGAAAGTCAGGTGCCTGGTTAGTCTTCCCCCCGAAGGGGAGATATGTGACGAAGTGCCCTTCGCCACTTGGTACTGGAGAGGCCTGCTTGCCAGCCTCCTCCCCTGTGACTATGACTCTTTGATGTATTTGGCTTTAAAGCCCCTATTCTACCTTCAGACAGACTATTTATGTAGGCTGCTTTATTTATCTTATGTTTTAGTCACCCTGTACCCATTATAGGTGCAGGGTGTGTGTAATGTAATTGTTTATAGTGTGTGTGTGTACTGTGTAATGTATTGCCTGCTCTCTTGTATTGCTGAGGTTTGCTACCAACTAGGTGGGTTTGGCTATGGAGCTTGTCTAGTGCCCTCTGTTGGTAGCAACAGCAATATGCACTACCTGAATTGCAAGACTGGTTCATTTGCATATTCGGGTAGATTTGCATATTGCTAATTCTGCAGGCAGGTGAGATATTTACTGTTAAATATTGTCTCCCCCACCCCTTTAAAATGTGCCATTGTGTTGTGATAAGTCACTGTGTGTTGCTTGATATGGTTTGACTGTTTGTGATTTTATTGAGGTTTCACAACAATGTTATTGTGGTGACCCTATTGGCTGGTCCCAAGGGAAATAAAGGTTTTGACAGTTCTTCTTGATCCCTCTAAACGTAGCCTTGTCTCGTTATTGGAGGGAGCTGTTATAATCACACTGGGGATTGCTATGCTCTGCATGCTCCCCTGAGCTTGAGTCACTTAGCTCTTTTAAGAGCTTGTTCCTGACACGCTCTCCTTGGAGGAGGGGTCTTCACCACACAGTCCTGGATGCTGGAGGTTCATACAGGGTGGAAGGAAGAGTTCTTTCCCACACAGTCCTGGAGGACAGAAGCTGATCCAGGGTGGAAAGAAGACGGAGAGACTTCAGTCCAGATACGGCGGTTGCGGAGTCTGCAGTGGTTGTGGTGTCTGCTGCAGTGTTTGGAGTCCTCAGGAAGCGCTAGGAGCATCCGTCAACGGAGGGTACTCGGTCGGAGTACAAGGAGCTCCGTTACACTACCCCACCGCCCAATTTGCACACAATACCTTGACTGAATCCAAGGGAGTGGCCATACTATTCTCAGCAGACATCCAGTTCCACCTGGAAGCGGAGGAAAAGGACGCAGATACCTCTTCCCGTCGTAATCGGAGGGGAATTCAATGCCCCCCTGGACCCGAGAATGGACACATCGAAAGGAACGTCCACGATACCGGAACACGTCCTCAGGGGAATGAGAACCCTTCTCTTGAACCACCAACTCGCAGACTCCTGGCGCATCCTCCACCATGCAGATAGAGACTACACCTACTACTCGACACCACATAGATCCTACTAGAGGATAGATTACTTCTTCACCCAACACAGAGACCTAGACATGCTGATAGCTGCCCGCATAGCACCCATGACCTGGTCAGATCACGCACCAGTGATCCTTATCATCGAAAACCACAAGCCCTTCAGATCGCAATGGACGTGGAAATTAAATGTTTAAACAGAAATACGTACCGCCCTAGAGCACTTCTTTCTCACCAACAAGCCGCCTGACTCCACACAGCCCACTATCTGGGAAGCACATAAATGTGTCATCCGGGGGATCCTTATTAAACATGGCACCCTCCTGAAAAAATTGCGCGCACAAGAAATCATGCACCTCGTCACCCAGGTAGCCCAACTGGAAGCAAAACACAAACATACCCTCCACGACGCCACCCACAAACAACTTCTAGAGGCCAGAGCGAAACTCAATTCTTGCCTACAATCAAAGATCCAATTCCAGCTCCAACTCACAAATAAAACATTCTACAAATTTGGAAACAAGAGCAGCAAATTGCTCGCCAGGGCGCTGAGAGCGTGGAGGCAAAAATGACACGTTCAAAAGATCTCTACGGCAGGGAAATTCATGCTCACACCAAAAGCCATAACCGAGGGCTTCCGACAATATTACTCCTCACTGTACTGCCTATCCCCGAATACCTCACAGGGAATTATTACAAAGGAGACCTTCGCAGCACGCCAGAAAGCATATATCGCACAGAACCTGACTTCCAAGTTCTCGCCTCAAGCTATAACCACACTGGAGGAAGACATCACGAACGAAGAAATACGTTTAGCAATTAAACTGGCGAAACAGGGGAAGAGCCCAGGACTGGATGGGTATACGGCAAAATACTATAAGATGTTCGCGGATGATCTCACCCCACATCTGCTAACCCTATACAACTCCATCCACAATGGCAGCTCACTGGACCCCAACATGCTTCTAGCCCATGTTGTGGTGATAGGAGGAAGGAAAGGACCCGTCCTCATGCACCAGCTATCGACCGATATCCCTGCTGAATGCCGATCTCAAGTTGTTCCCCAAGATCCTGGCACTACGCCTCCAACCCTTACTACCGGACCTCATCCACCCTGACCAGGTGGGATTTGTGGAGGGGTGGGAGACCTGGGACAATACCATCAAAGCACTCAATCTAATCCACGCGGCTAGGAGGAGACCCTCACCTACACTGCTGGCAGACTCCTGGCGCATCCTCCACCATGCAGATAGAGACTACACCTACTACTCGACATCACATAGATCCTACTCGAGGATTGATTACCTCTTCACCCAACACAGAGACCTAGACACGCTGATAGCTGCCCACATAGCGC
The DNA here is from genome assembly GCA_933207985.1 of Pelobates cultripes. Lineage (NCBI taxonomy): Eukaryota > Metazoa > Chordata > Amphibia > Anura > Pelobatidae > Pelobates > Pelobates cultripes. Next base: position 75,783,495 of record OW240915.1, read on the forward strand.
CCATGACCTGGTCGGATCACGCACCAGTGATCCTTACCATCGAAAACCCCAAGCCCTTCAGATCGCAATAGACATGGAAATTAAATGTTTAAACAGAAATACGTACCACCCTAGAGCACTTCTTTCACACCAACAAGCCGCCTGACTCCACACAGCCCACTACAGCCGGGGGTGTGGGGAGCGGGGGAGGGCGAGCCCATACTGTGGGGTCTCACCCGGGGCGGACCAGTCGGTGGAGTGGTGTGGTCAAGGGTAAGGGGAGGTACGGGCAGGCAAAGGTAAGGAGGGAAAGGGGAGGTCTGCGGGGTGAGGGAGGGAGGTAGAGAGGGGTAAAGGGTATAGAAGCGCGTGGTATAGAGCAGCAAAAGATCTCTACGGCAGAGAAATTCATGCTCACACCAAAAGCCATAGCCGAGGGCTTCCGATAATATTACTCCTCACTGTACTCGCATCAAGCTATAACCACACTGGAGGAACACATCACGAACGAAGAAATACGTTTAGCAATTAAACTGGCGAAACGGGAAGAGCCCAGGACCGGATGGGTATACGGCAAAATACTATAAGATGTTCGCGGACGATCTCAGCCCACATCTGCTAACCCTATACAACTGTACACAATGGCAGCTCACTGGACCCCAACATGCTTCTAGCCCATGTCGTGGTGATACCGAAAGAAGGAAAGGACCCGTCCTCATGCACCAGCTATCGACCGATATCCCTGCTGAATGCCGATCTCAAGTTGTTCCCCAAGATCCTGGCATTACGCCTCCAACCCTTACTACCGGACCTCATCCACCCTGACCAGGTGGGATTTGTGGAGGGACGGGAGGCCTGGGACAATACCATCAAAGCACTCAATCTAATCCACGCGGCTAGGAGGAGACCCTCACCCACCCTGCTGGTCTCAATGGGTGCAAAGAAGGCGTTCGACAGGGTGGACTGGGTCTTCTTGCTGTCCACTAGAGCACCTGGGGATGGGACCACACATGATGGCACAGATATTGGCCCTATACACCAACCCGACTGCCCGAGTACAAGTAAATGGAATTCTCTCAGACACATTTGAGATCAGAAACGGCACGAGACAGGGCTGCCGACTATCGCCCCTGCTCTTCGTCATCAGCCTGGAGCCGTTCCTTAACGCCATTAGAACCCAACCCGACATCTCAGGGGTCGTAGGCAGCTGGGGAGTCAGCAAAGTCTCCACATATGCGGACGATCTGTTTACTATCACCAATCCAGCACCCTCCCTCAGAGAACTAATGCATCAATTCGACACATATGGCACGCTATCGAACCTAAAAATAAACTTCACTAAATCGAAATTACTCAACATGGGATGCCCCCAAACGCTGGTAGCCATGCTACAAAAAGACTTCCCCTTCCACTGGTGTATCAAAGCAATCAAATACCTGGGGACCTGGCTATCAGCAGACCTCACAGACACTTTACGAATCAACTTCCCACCCCTCCTTGACCAGATAAAATAAAACCTAAGTTCCTGGCAACTTTCACACATTACATGGCTAGGGAGGATCAGCATACTCAAAATGAACATACTCCCACGACTCCTATACCTCCTGCAAACCCTTCCGATAAACATCCCCAAAACCTTCTTCACACGAACCCGACAGATCCTGGCAGAATATGTGTGGTACCGCAAAAGGGTGAGACTGAACTTCACCACCCTCACAAAACCTAAGCAGCACGGGGGGCTGGAACTACCTGACTTGGCTAAATATAGTTGGGCCGTCCATCTCCAGCGCCTGATCGAATGAACACACAACCCGGAAAATAAACTTTGGATCCTGATAGAGGCGAGCTTCTCACAAGTACCCCTTCCCCTCCTCCCGTGGCTGCCAAAAGCCATGGTCAGCGAGCTACCAAAACAACACCCAACCCTAAGCGCCACCCTGCTTGTCTGGAGAAGCATGGCGCTGCACAGAGCCATGGCCCCAGAGCTCTCGCCCCTATGCCCTATATCTCACAACCCAAGATTTCCCCCGGCGGTAGACCCTTGCTACGTCTCGACCCTGGGACTGCTATGCCCCTGTAGACTAAAAGACGTGTACAAACAAGGCAAGATTACACCCCTGGGAGACCTGGTCCCGAATACCCCTCATAACTGGCTACTCCGCTTCCGATTCCACCAACTGACGAGATTCCTGAAGCACGTACCTGAGCTGGACTCAGCATCACGAACGCTCTCTATCTTCGAAACCGTCTGCATGAACCCCCCTACCCCACCGCACGCAGTCTTGCTCCTTTACAGACTAAAAATCACACCTCCCGCCGATGCGCCTCTCCCTTACTTCACTAGATACTGGGAAAGAGACCTAGGACACGCACTCACCGGGGAACAGTGGACCACAGTGTTCACACTCACGCACAAAGCTTCCAAAGCCACGAAATTCCAGGAAGCAGGATATAAAATTATCTCACATTGGTACAACACACCAGAGAAACTATCAGTAATGAAGGCCACCCACGAACCGGAATGCTGGAGATGTAGGAGGGAACTGGGAACCCTCTTTCATATCTGGTGGACCTGCCCACTCATCAAACCCTTTTGGGAAGAAATTCATGCAGCCCTAGTGACAGTAACAGACGCGAACCTACAACTCACACCTGAAACCTACCTGCTCCAACTGACCTCAATCCCCATAAACAAATACAAAAAATCTGTGATACCGCACCTAATAAACGCGGCCCGTAGCCTCATTCCGGGACACTGGAAAAAACCCACGGCCCCGACGCTGGGAGAATGGATGACCAGAGTGGAGGACATCAGACGAATCGAGGAGCTCACACCCATGAGACAGCACCCTAGAGAAAGTTCCCACACTACACACCACACACCAACCAACAGACCGCTGACCCCCCCACTCTCCCTCCCACGCATCAGACGGCCCCAGACGCAGCAATATCCTGACACACGTCCCCCTGCTGCCCACAGGTCACCTCCCCCCCCTCCTTTCCACCCGCAAACACCAGGCTTCGGGTCTCAAACCCGAAACCCCAGTGAGATGCTTCTCCTGCGAGACTTAAGTGCTACGAACCACAGCATATCCTTACCAAGCAATGAACCCACATAAATTCCTCCCCAACAGGGAAAACTTCCAATAGCAAGCAAGGTTAGACGGAGAACTTACCATGCATGTATAATACACTCCCAAACTGATACTTGAATTGTATACCTCGCTGGAACACATAGCACTGCAATCTAACACATATATGTTCACACTCATCTGTAACTACCGAACGACTTAAAAAATGCAAAGCCTATCACAAACATGTTCATTTTATACGAAATTGTGCAGCCTTTACTCATGCCGTATCACTGTCCACTTTGAGTTGCAAATGTGTGCTACTGTGGCATACCTGCATGTATGTACCTCTTATGCACATCAAAAATAAAGAATTACATTAAAAAAAAAAGAAAAAGGAATGAACCCAGAAAACCCAGCATAAAGAAAACCAGACATAGAATAGAAAACCAGAAAAAACAAGAAAAACTAAACAAGAATTGTCAAAAGAGTACTGGATACCAGACGCTAAGGCCAGACATCTGCACAGAACGGAACAGGTTGTGACACTTACATTATGTTGGGGAAAAACCTGAAATAATTTTGAGGAATCTTAAAGGACCAGTATAGTGCCCTGAGGGTGCCCTCACCCTCAGGGTCCCCCTCCTGCCCGGCTCTGGGGAGAGGAAAGGGGTAAAACTTACCTTTTTTCCAGTGCCGGGCGGGGAGCTCTCCTCCCATTCGGCTGAATGCGCACGCGCGGCAGGAGCTGCGCGCGCATTCAGCCGGTCTCATAGGAAATGGACACTTTTTTGGGGATGGGGTCAGGGTGTGCCATAGAACTCCATGCCTACAAATACCCAACATGGGTAACCCTGTGTGTATAAATAAACAGGAAATACGTGTTATCTCTGTTTAGTAAGCATTTGGCATAATTTGCATAAATGCTTTGTTAAGCATTGCAGTGTGACCTTACTATAAAAAAATAGTCAAGCACATTGCTTTTTGTTATGAAATCAATGTAAATCCTCCATTGTCCATGCCTCTATTCTCGCATAAAATGATAGCTATGCACATGGGTGTGCAATGGAGGGCACTTGCCCTTCCCCCCTCACCCCCTGCATTTTTCAGCTTGTTCTGCTAATTTTTCGTGTGAGATTGAAAATACAGTGCAATACCGGCGCCGGCTAGTAGGTAGTGCTGTGTATGGAGAGAGACAGGGATAGGAAGCTGCATCTATCCCTGCTTCTCTCTGATTGAATCCACAGGGGAGCAACACATACAGCCAGCAGAGAGAGCCTACAGATCAGGGAAGTGAGGCATGGGGGGGCAGAGATAGCCTACAGATCAGGGAAGTGAGGCATGGGGGGGCAGAGAGAGCCTACGGATCAGGTAAGTGAGGCATGGGGGGGGCAGAGAGCGATCAGGAAGTGAGGCATGAGGCAGAGAGCCTACAGATCAGGAAGTGAGGCATGGGGGTGAGAGAGCCTACAGATCAGGAAGGAGGCATGAGAGCCTACAGATCAGAAGTGAGCATGGGGGGAGAGCCACAGATCAGGGGGAGTGAGGCATGGGGGCAGAGAGCCTACAGATCAGGAAGTGAGGCATGGCAGAGAGAGATATGAGGCATGGGGGGCAGAGAGAGCCTATAGATCAGGTAAGTAAGGGATGGGGGAGTAAGCCTACAGGAAGGGTCAGCAAGGACCAGGAAGGTAAAGTAAGAGAAGTAGCAGATAGGAGAAGGAATAGAAATGAGCAGAAAGGGGCAGCAAGGAGCACAACAGGTAAAGTAGGAGAAGGAGCACAAAGAAACACAAATGAGCAGGAAGGGGCAGCAAGGGTCTGCAAGGAGCAGTAAGGGTCAGCAAGGAGCTGGAAGGTAAAGCAGCACAAAGGTAAAATAGAAGGAGCAGAAAGGGTCAGCAAGGAGCAGGAAGGGACAGAAGGAGCACAAAGGTGAAGTAGGAGAAGGAACAGAAATGAGCAGGAAGGGGCAGCAAGGAGTAGGAAGGGTATGCAAGGAGAAGGAAGGGTCTGCAAAGAGCAGAAAGGGACAGAAGGAGCACAAAGGTAAAGGAGAAGAAAGAATCAGGAGCACAACGGTAAAGTAGGAGAAGGAGCAGAAAGGGACATCAAGGAGCACAAAGGTAAAGTAGGAGAAGGAGCAGAAAGGGTCTACAAGAAGCAGAAAGGGATCAGAAAGAGACAGGAGCAGAAGGGGGAGCACAATAAGCAGAAAGTAGCAGAAGGGGCCAAGAAGGAGAGAAGACAGTGTCAGAGGAAAACGAAGACTGTGTCAAATGAAAGAGAAGAAAAGGAGATTGGAGCAGGAAGGACAAGTGAAGTGAACCCTCCACTTTATTCTGGACACCACATCATAAGGCTTTGGTACCTGGGCCTGGCAGGGAAACTTTGGACCTGCTCATCTCCCCAGGTAAAAAATATCGGTGTTAATGTGTTCACTCTTATTTACTGGGTGTCAGGAACCACAGAGGGCCGCTGGGGAGGGGTGTCGCTGATTGGCTAGAGCGGTCAGCTGGCACTCTCAGCCAATCAGTAGCATTTTTATGAACTGGGAACTAGCAATTGGCTTAGAGCGTCAACCGACCACTCTAGCCAATCTGTAGCACCCATGCCTAATGTCAATCTGCACTTCCTGACACTCTGTTTCAGAAGCCGAATACCACTGAGCGACCTGGAAATCTGAAGCTGGAGGAAGCCTTTGGGGTTAAACCATTTGAGAGCGGTTTAACCCCTTAAAGGAAAGAGAGCACACAGGGGCTTCCTGGCATCATAGCATTTTAATTTAGATGAAGTTGTTATGGTGACCAGAATGTTCCTTTAATTTGCTTAAAGGAACACTATAGTGTCAGGAATACAAAAATGTATTCCTGACACCATAGTTGTGAAAATGCTATTCACACTGGCTTTATGTGATAATGACTATGCTCCTCCCCTTCATGACACTGTCAAAAAGGGGCCAAGCATAGATGTCATTACAATTATGCCCCCCCCCCCTCAGAAAGATTCCTGCGGACGCCCATAGTTATGCAGGTAGCACACAGGAAGCAATCTTGCCATTAGCAACTGGGGGTGGATTCATTCTTAATCTGCATACCCCTTCTCTTCATTTGTTTCTTTAATATGTCTTCACCCTTCTCTAAAATGGCTGTATTTGTAGATTTCTGAGATATGGTCTGGAAGCACGTTGGCTGTGCATTATGTGCTTATCACTGAAGACATAACCTGCAGTATCAAGGTGCCATAGGCCTAGAAACCTTGATGAACGGGGAAATCTGTTACTAGTATAGGGTAATGTTCAAAAAGGGAGACCAGCCCCTCTGTAGCTCATAACTGGGATACTAGGGGTGGTCTTGTAAATCTTTATTTTTGATGTGCATAGGTATATCAAAGGTTACATCACAGAAACTTAAAAATTAGCATCAATTCCACATTTTAATTGAGTAAGGTGTACGTGAGAAACAGCATATTTTTTCATTTTTTGATAGGAAGACAGAAAAAACAGTGCTAGGCTTGGAGAGCAAAAGAACGATAAACAAGCAAATGCTATACACTGAGAGTAAATTCAACTGAGAGAGACAAACCACTGGTCACATTGTGAAAAATAAAACAGAGCATGAGTATGAGAGGCATAGAAAAGCAACAAGCAGACCCAACTGCACTGGGGTATTAGCTTAGCCTATGCCATCCATTCGGGACAAATGACAGCATTAACACGTGAGTCCCAAGATTCCCAACCGATCTCCCCACCAGCCACAGACTCTGCTCCGATCCCTTCTATCGGTCTCACCACCTAAGCCGAGTCCAGCAGTTGGAACACATTACCCTGACATCCCCCCAAATGCGCAGGCCAAGGACCTCCCAAAGACATGAGCCAAGTGAGGGATAACAACCCCATGTGGAGATTGGTCCAGGAAGATGGCGCGCAGCTGGGAGCCTGCCTTCTGGGGAATACCACAATTCCTCGGTCCTACCCTCCGCTTATGCTGTGCCAATGAGGTAACAGTGGCTTTTGGATGGTGTGACTCAGTTCAGTAAGAACTCCTTCATGTGATGGCACAGGCTGTTACAGAATTTAACCAACAGGCGATCAAAGGCTCTTATAAGCTGCTATTGGTAGAGCGATCCTTGCATGTGGATATAAGGATATATAGACCCCTGTGCATCTGCCATGTTATAGAACAGGCCTCAAGATTTCTGCTTCTCTCATTTTAACAAGGTGCTCTGCTAGGTTCCAAGCAATACTACAGTGGGGATTGGTGTGACAGAAGCTCGTATGCCATATTTATATTTTATTGAAGTGTCACAGCAATCTAAATGCTATGATCATATGGGCTAGTCCAGAGTAAAAATTATTTTTTTAATGTTAGTTCCTTTTTCAACAGTGTATTCTGTGTGGATTTTTTGGGATCCCAGTAACAGAGTCTTTGGACCTGTTGGCTGGTTTCACGATCCCTCTAGCCCAGGGGCAAATCAAGAGAGCCGCAAATGTCTTTGTAAAGAAAGGAACAATCACTATGAGTAAAGCTGCAGAGGAATATGCAGAGGGGACGATACCTGCCTGTATGAAAGCTGGAGTGGAATAGGCATAGGTGAAGAAGATACCTGCTTGGAAGAAGAGTCTGGTTGGGTGGATGAGTTCTGGAGAGACCCCAGTCAAGCTTCGGTGACTGCAGCTGAAGTAATCCAGGCTCCCTCCCCAACAGCTATGAAGCGGATTGGGCGGCGGTACTCGGTCAAAGCATAGGAACTCTGTCACTATCGGGATATCCCCCACCGGTCCAGATGCGGGAGGGGCAACAGGGCTCAGAAACATTCAGGCACAGTTCAGTGCAGAGGATCAGCCATTTCCTTTGACTAAAACATGCCAGCAGGCTGCCAAGACAATCAAGAGTTTAAAGTTGGTCAGAATGAGTCAAACGATGGGTTTCAGCTTCCCCGGTGTATATAGTCAGCAGAGGCGAGCATACAACTACAAATAACCTACCAACCATTTGCCCAGTATGCAATCCTGCCAGTCTAGGTCTAGCTGCTATGGCTGATATCTCTGCATCTCGATTCACTATGTCACTGAGAGGTGGGGTCACGTGTGTTAATCGTAGATTTATTAGCACAGCCTAGGAATGTTTGTTTTTGGAATTTTGTCTTTAGATTTTATTTTCATTGTGTAAATTAAACCAAACCCTTTTTTTTTTTTTTTTTTTGCAAAATCACAATCCGACAAAGCCCGTACATATATCATGTAACATGCAACATTAAACAGTAGCGTACTCAGGACAGGTGTGGCGTAGATGCACATTTCACAGATATGTTGGAACAGAAAAACAGATACATTGGCATCATAAGTAATGACTTTGATTATCAGTAATACCATGTTTATACCAAAACCGACTCGTATTCTCAGCAAGCTGGTTCAAGTCCAGCAGTAACCGTGTGCCTCTGTCACTTACCAGGTATATTCTATACATTTGCTGTGAACTACAGTAATGCAGGTCGATATGACCAAGACATACCAAACCGAAACACAGGTACTTAGTTAGCTATAGAAGTAATGTCGGTATAAGCTGACACGTGTACATTACAAATCGCGTTTCCTATCGGGTAAAAATAAAGATCCCTGTATCCGTAGTTCTCTTGCTACTTGCCCTGTAGATGCTAGGGCTGTGATATAGTAAAACATACGAGAGTAAAGAGAAAGAAGGGTGTTTTAAAGAGTAAGACATGAAATACAAGATGAGAAAAGGAAAAGAGAGAAAAATAAAATGGATAGAAAGATCAGGAAAGACAAAGAGTGAAAGGGAAGAGAAGAAAAATCAGGGTGTCTAACCAGGGCACCAGAGGGCAGGAGGAAGGAGGAGGGCCAAGGGGCCAGGGAGGGGGGGGACCGAGGCAAACACACGAAGACCCCTCCGGCACCTAAGTGCTCAGTGGGCTATCATCCCACGGCTCCCACAGCTTCTGGAACGTCCCCATGGTCCCCCTAACCCTAGCAGTCAGGTCATCCATTAAGCGTAGTTCCCCGATTCTCGTTATGATGCTCGTTATGTGTGGCATATCTGGTTGTAGCCATGTGTGTGCTATAGCTTTTCTCACAGCTAGGGTGAATTTATGAATTAGTTTTTCCTCCCTTCTAGTCCAGCCATCTATAGATCTGTTCAAGCGATATACCCAAGGATCCATATCCGGGGCTCTGGAAAACACCTGTGTGAGAAGGTCCCTTATGACCTTCCAGAACCTGGCAACCTTAGGACACTCCCACCACATGTGTAAGTATGTCCCCTTTACTCCACATCCCCTCCAGCATTCGTCTGTAGTGGTTTTGCGCATTTTGAATAACATAACTGGGGTTGTATACCATCGCAACATCAACTTAAAGGATTGTTCCTGTAATGTCACGCATACAGAAGTGTTTCTGCTGGCCTCCCATATCTCCTGCCATTCTATTCCCTCAAGTTCCTCACCAAGATCCCTCTCCCAACGTGCGATGTATGCTAGTCCCCCCCATTCCTTAGATTCCGTGCATAGGTGTGCATACAGTTGGGTTATGAGACCCCTGGGGATAATCTCTGAGTGACATATTGATTCGAAGAAGGTCAGTGTCTTATGTGCTGTGGATTTTATATGTGGCTGTCTAGCAAAGTCTTTAAAAAATCGCTAGGTGTTAGATGTCTTCCCTCTTTAAGATCATCGAATGTGATTATCTCGGGACCCTGGTAGAGATGGTTAATCCTTTGTATGCCTGCTCGTTCTATATTCCTAAAGTTCTTTGCCTTCATTCCCGGGGCAAACGCTCTGTTGCGTAGTATCGGCATAAGGGGTGAGGGAAAAGACGCCAGTCTAAATTTAGGTCCATAGGAGTCCCATAGTCTGAGGGAGTTCAAAATTGCCGGGCATGTAACCCTTATCAGAGGTCTGTGTTCCCCAGGGACCCACATCGCGAACTGGGGGAGATCCGCACCCATCATTCGTGATTCTATCTCCACCCATTTCCGCTCATTGGGGGGCGAGTGCCACAAAGCAATCTGTGTCAGCTGTGCAGCCACGTAGTAATAGAATAAATTAGGGAGGCCCAGAACCCCTCTCTGTTTAGGTCTGTATAGAATATGCCTAGCTATGCGGTATCTTTCATTTTGCCACACAAAGTTACCAATAGCTCGTTGAAGTGGGTTCAGAAGCGTTTTGGTCAGAGGTACCGGTAGTGCCTGGAAGAGGAACAGGGCCCTGTTCATCTTTACCGAGTGGATCCTTCCCATCCAGGAGATCGGTTTTTCATTCCATCGTTCCATATCTTGTATTAACATACACCATAAGGGGGTATAGTTTCAGGCATATAAGTCCCCGGGATCAGCAGTCAAGTGAATCCCCAGGTATTTGAGGGAGTGCGTTTCAATCTTGATATGATACTTGGTATGTATGCGATTGGTCTCCGTTACTTGCATTCCTATGGGGAGTGCACTAGATTTTGTCATGTTCGCCTTGAAGCCTTATAGTTCCCCATTCTCTGTTATGACTTCACTTATGGCCCCTATAGAGATCTCTACTGTAATCGTCAGTAAGACATCATCGGCATATGCCACTACTTTAAATTCTCTATCTCCCACCCTCACGCCATGTATATCTGGGTTTGTTCTAAGCTCCTGTAAAAAGGGTTCCAATGAGATAACAAACAACAATGGGGAGAGAGGTCAACCCTGTCTTGTGCTATTGAAAAGCTGGAATGGGGAGGGTATTGCACCAGAAATCCGAACTTGAGCTAAAAGGTTGCTATACATTGCCCGTACCGCCGTGGTGTATTCCACTGGGAATCCTAGGTGTTGTAGTAATGTGAACATATAATGCCATTTAACTCTATCAAAAGCCTTTTCGGCGTCGATCGAAACGGCTAAGGTAGGCGTACTAGTAATTGATTGTTTCCATATGAGGTCTATGGTTCTACGGGTGTTTCCAAATAATTGCCTCCCTATATATGATATAATATGAAGCCAACTTGGTCTGTGTTTATCAAGGATGTCAAATGTGGGGAGAGACGGTCCACCTGTATTTTAGCGAACAGCTTCATATCATGATTTATAAGGGATATGGGCCTGTAGCTACCCAGGAGTAGTGGGTCTTTGTCTGGTTTAGGCAACAATACTATGGACGCCAGTGCCATATCCTGGTCTGGCGTGCCACCGTCTCTGAAGCTATTAAAAAGTAAGACCCTTAAAAACCGTCCGGCCCAGGTGCTTTGTTACCTTTGAGACCTGTAATTGCCCTTTCAACGTCCTCCTCCGTGATTTCCGCCGCTAATTGGTCTTTGGCCCCTTGCGAGAGTTTTGGCAAATCCAGCTTTGACAAGAATTGGAGGATACGCTCCGTCTCTTGTTCCTCCCCCCCACTACGGTTCGGCGTATGGTTATATAGTGTTTTGTGGAAGTCTCTAAAGACTCCCTCGATTTCCTTTGGTGTGCTTTTCAATGAGCCGTCGGGATGCCTAATTGCGGTAATATGAGTACGTCCCTGTCTAGGTCGCAGGGTCCTAGCCAGTAAGGTATCCATTTTGTTTGCCTTTTCATAAAAGGCCCTTTTGGACCGTGCCGCCTCATCTAATAACAGTTCTCTTATCTCTAGTCTCCTATTTTCTACCTGTCGCAACGTATCCCTGTCTGGGTTTTACTGATGACTCTGTTCAGCTGTCTTAAGGTCTGTGAGCAGCCTTCCCAAAGTTTCCGCCTTTTGTTTTCTCCGAATCGTTGCTAAGCGTATAAAAGTTCCCCTCACTACCATTTTGTGTGCTGCCCATAGTGTGTTTACGTTTATGTCAGGGGTAGTATTGATGGTAAAAAATTCCACTAAGTCTTTATGTACCTGTTCCCGAATTGTAGGATCCCATAGTAGGGATGTATTAAGTCTCCAGGTCCAGGGAGTCGCTGTGCATAGGTCGCCTAGGGTGACTGAGATGTCAGCGTGGTCTGACCACGTGATGGAACCCGCGGCAGATTTGATAGTACGTGTGAGGCAACTGTCATTAGTTAGGAAGAAGTCTATCCTCGAATGTGTCCCGCGTGGGGTGTAATAATAGGTGTAGTCGATCATGCCTGGGTGCTGAGCCCTCCATACATCAATCAAGCCAGATCGACGCATGAAATCGTGTAGCAGTTTATCTTGCCCCCCTCTCCCTTGTGACCTGGGCATACCCCTACGAGCACTTCTATCGACTGCTGGACTCGGTGCCGCATTAAAATCCCCCCTAACTAAAATCATGCCTGTTGGTAAAGCCTGAATTTTGTCTGTAAGCGTATCCCAAAACACCGGGTCCGGATGATTTGGGGCATACACATGACTAGGTGTATCTTATGGGAGAATAGGGTCCCCGAAACTATAATGTAACATCCTTCAGGGTCTGCCTCTGTTGCCGTGGTCTGCAGTGGGCAGCTACTCCTTAATACTATCACCACTCCGTTGCGCTTACAGTGTGTTCTAGCTTCGTGGGAGGCCTTATAGGTACGGTCGCTAAGTTTAAATCGTGTCTGTTTGGTGATATGTGTCTCCTGAAGAAAGGCGATATCCACCTTTAGTCTCTTTAGTTCGCGGAATAGTATTCGCCTCTTGGTCGGGCTGTTAAGACCCTTCATGTTCAGTGAGACTACATGTACTGTCATGGAGCTTTATGAACGCTATCGCCTTCGTATTGCTCACCCCCCTGTTGAGAGGCCACCACGGCACCCGCCACCCGCCGTAAAGAGAAAAAAGGAAAAGATGACAGGTAGAGATAGAGAAGAGAGAGTTAGTGCTGTCAGGGTATTTATATCGACAGACATCTTGTGCTATGATAGAAATTAAAAGTGTATATTCTGAGTCACTTTGAACAGACCAGACTCCATTTTGTTATTTTCAAGTTAACAAAAGACACAAGATTTCTTTCTGTAAAACTAACCACTTTGCCAGAGCTAAAGGAATGCATAGTATAAACAAACCAAGTGATAAGAAGAACGGGGGTTGGATAGACTGTCTAAAATGCTAATGGAATATAATCAATTCTAAACCCAGACATTTGTGACAGAGAAGATTAAATAATTTAATTTTACTGTCTATATATGTATAAGGTACCATTGTAAGAAAAGGTTAAACTTAGTTCATGATCTGCCATATCAGAAATTATAGCAGGAATTGCGGACACGAAGTCTGGACAAAACTTAAAGAAACCCTTTGATCTGAAGGGATACGTAAGTTATAGCAAAGATAAAGATAACGCAAAATGACGTCAAAATAGCCACCAGGAAAAGTTAACTCTTTCCTAGATAGGTATGTTTAGTGGGACAAGACTGCCCTCTATAGACCAAATAACTAAATTGCGATCTGGAAGATAACCACACCTCTAGTGCTTCTATTGGGTTATCAACTGATGACGTACAGAGAGTCTGGCCCTTTAAAAGTTAGGACAAAGGGAAGATAGGGGGATGCAAAGGAAGAAAAAGAGGAGAGAGGAATTGGAAGTGTGGGGACTCCAACTCGGACATGCAGAGAAACCCAGGACAACATCTGAGACTAACACTCTACTCTTAAAACTCTAACACTTAGAATTTTACTGACTTTCTAACCAACACCACCTTTCACCATAACTCATGCACCTACAGACATCCAAATAAGTTCCTGAGACTATCTACCAATCGGATGAAATATCTACTCAACTGGTAATTATACTGGTTTCATTTAATTAATTAAATTAATTAAAATGTATTAATAGCATTATATATGACTGGATAAAGCACGGTCAGATTTCCATATTAAGAAATCTTAGTTAACTAAGAATATATAGTTATAAACATTCCATTCTGCAGGTGGAATTAAGAATAATTATATATTAATGTGATATTATCACGTGTTAGCATACCGCTGTTTTTATCCAGGTGTATTGATTTGCTCTAAATTAAGATAAGATATCTTTTAGACAAATTAAAAACAAAGTCTGCTTATATATTCATGGTAGATTCTCTTATTGGATGGTTCCAGGAAATGACTAATGAACTGGTTTAAATGTTATTTTATTTAAAATTACATAAGAATAGATCCTAATTACTTAGGAGATCTAGCCAGCATTGAAAGGGTTATTCTAACTGTTAGCCAGGGTTTTATGGCCCTTCGCTGTGAAAAGTTTTCCTTTCAGTCTGTAAGGATACCTCATAAATCGTGTAAGACTTGACAGAAAATGCTGTTTAGCCATTGAAACGTGTATAGCCATTCCTTTGTATTGCATACCATTTTATACTGGATATTCATTGATTATTGTCACGCATGTTACATATTATTATTAATTAATTTATTATAAAATAAAATCTATTTTTATAACATTGTGATTTATTTATATGAAATACTTCTCACTTACGATAACGATCTTTGGATCTGAGAATTGAATTAGTGGGCAATTCTCACTGTTACTATTATTATCCCATAAATATCCCCACATATTGGAGGCATGGTGCTGAGATC
>OW240915.1:75798113-75905660 GCA_933207985.1 Pelobates cultripes
TCCGTGTGCCATCTCCTGCACCTGGGCTCCAACTCCTGGTAAGCCATGACAGCATTACTCTTTATAGATGGTGGACAGGGAACTCAACAATGCACTTAAAGAAAACAGGAAATACCTCATTTTGAAAGAGTGATATTCAGTACACCTTACAATAATCAATGTAATTATATCAAAACTATTAACTAGACAAAATTGCCAATATTGATGGATGCTGAGAAACTCTTTTTGTGATAGATGAAATCAATGTGGTTGCAAGGAAGGCTTCCACATTCACAAGCATGGTGTCTCCAAGTTCATACAAAGGACAAGATAAAACTTCAGTGAATAAATTAATACATTAGTTGTTGCATTAGAGCAATTTTAGAGGTGGCAAACATTTGTGCAAGTGTTGTAGCTTTACCTCTAAATGATATATATATATTTTTTATAACCATTGTGTGAGGCATTAATTCATATATTAAATTGTGAAGCTAGGCTTGTTATTTATTCATTCACCTGTAATTTATATTAGTATACATTATTTCGGCAAGTAAGAGGAAACAAAGAATTAAGGGACATTTTAATAGAATAGAAAACAAACAATAATTTGAAAACAATAAACATATTTATTTCCACAATGGAGATATCTTTGCCAATTATTATCAAGGTATAAATTGTGTTATTCCCCCATTAAGAGAGGTAGGGAGGGTGGATATCTCACTTGGATTTTGGTAAGTAGGTAAATGTTCTGGATTTTTTTGTGTCAGGATAAGGAACCCTCTTAACCTCAACATCCAGTGGGATGTCTACATCTTAGACATAATTGCTTAAAGCGGTTTTGTCACTCACACCCCCTTAAGCATGTCCCCACATCCCCCATTTTGTATTAAGAAAAATAACAATATTTTAAGTTACATAGATGCGCAAATAGGGTAGAGCTTTGTCATTGGCTGTACTCCCCTTCTTCCAGTATTGCATGACCTCCGGGAGAGGCCACTGGGGGCCTCAAGCGCCCAAAGAAGGGCAGAATATGAACTTCCTGAAGGCTGTCATCTTAGGCATACAAAGATGGTGGTGTCTATAGAAGAGACCTTGCAGGAAAGCACAATGTTGAAAAAGCTAAGTTGCACTGGTCCAGAGATCTAAAATAACTGAAAAAATTGTGAAAGAGTGGCTTTAATTACACTCAGAGGTTACTCCTGCTAGATTACATTAGAATAATTGATAGGATTCAGTATGCCATGCCAATATTAAAAGTGAAAGACACTGCAAGGGTTAATGAGCCTGGACTGCATAGTGTTGAGTACTAGGGGAGTTTAAAGGGACACTACAGGCACCCAGACCACTTCTGCTCATTGGAGTGGTCTGGGTGCCAACTCCCACTACCCTTAACCCTGCAAAAGTTTTCATAAACTGCAATATTTACCTTGCAGGGTTAAGTCCTCCTCTAGTGGCTGTCTACTAGACAGCCACCAGAGGACACTTCCGTATTCACAGAACACAAAAAGTGTGTTAAAACGACACTGGACATCCTCACGCTATGTGAGGACCTCCAGCGTCACCGAAATCCCCATAGGAAAACATAATTCACTGCTTTCCTATGGGGAGGTCTAATGCGTGGTAGGTCTCCCCGTCGCCAGCCGCGCATGCGCAATAGGTCTCCCCCACCAGCTGACATCGGCGGGGAAAGAGCATAGGCGAGGGACACCGGCCCTGGATACAGGTAAGTCAACTTGGGATGGGAGGTAGAGGGGACCTGCGTGGCCAGGAAAACTGTTTGTTTTCCTGGCCCTGGAGAGTCCCTTTAAGCCCATAATCTTTTTACTGAAATGAAAATGGATACCGCACTCTCCAGGCTTCCAGGTCTCACTTCCAGATATGGAAAATAAATATGGTTCCAAACACTCAAGGATAAAAGCCAAAATAGCAGCTTTATTTAGAGCAAAACAGCAACATTTCGACCCAGCAGGGTCTTTATTTTCCATAATTTTGTTTCTGTCCTACTTTAAAGAATAAATTGTGCAGCTGTTTAAAATAATTTCTGGAAAGATAGCCAATATAGAATTGAACTCTCTGAAATCCTGAAAGAAATGAGCTTGCTGGAACATGTATCCCTGAAACATGGACATGTTCCGTGATGTATTGGATGATTTATTATAATCCAGAGTTTCTCTATAAGAAGCATTAACTGCTTTTAATGTCATGATGGGTTAGATGTCTGGTTGGCAGATCTGACTGGACTTTAACTCTGATCCTTGGAATTTTCCATCTGTTTTTGTAGGGAGCTGAACTCCTGCTTACTCACCTGCAGCTATTTGCTCATCAGTGGCCCATTAACTGGCTATATAAGCTCTTCCTCTCACCTGCTGGTTTGGACTATCATTTATGCATACTCGTTGCCAGTCCTGTCCTTTGGATTTGTCTTAGACTCAGATTTTGGATTTTCACTCATCTGTACAGAGCTTCAGGATCTGTCCTCCTGCACAGCCACTGTACACACGTTCACTCTCCAAGTGATTTAACTAGTCAATGTGAGCTGTGATATTTTGCAAGAGTGTATTATCTCTGCATTCTGGACTCCTACCCTAGGTAAACCCTGATACTATGGATGATCCCACAGTCCTGTGGTATTTTCCATGGACCTCAATGCTGTACTCTTGTGCATGTGCAAGATCAGCAGTGACGTCAGCTCCTGCTGAAGAGGACCTGCGGGGACAAGATGGCAGTGCCAGTGAGGGACAGATTCAGGTATTACTCACCTTTGCCTGCCCCTATCATTCAAGATTCTTTTCTTTCAGGAAGTGTTCCGGAGGATTCAAGGAAGGCAGATGTGGTTCCTATATTCAAAAAGGGTTCAAAATCTTTGCCTGGAAATTATACACCTGTGAACTGTTTCTGGGGAAATATGTAAAAGGTTATTAAGGGATGATATTCAAGAATTCCTTGAGAAGAACATGGTTATCAGCAAAAATCAGCATGGTTTTATGAAGCACAGGTCATGTCAAACTAACTTGATTGCATTCTACGAAGAAGTAAGCAGAAGTATAGATCAGGGTGTTGCAGTGAATGTGATCTATTTGGATTTTGCCAAGGCATTTAATACAGTTCCACACAATAGATTAGTGTTCAAACTCAAGAAAATCGGTCTAGATGAAAATGCTTTTTCTTGGGTAGAACATTGGCTTAAAAACAGAGTACAAAGAGTTGTCATTAATGGTAAATTTTCAAGCTGGACAGAGGTGGCAAGTGGTGTCCCTCAGGGTTCTGTTCTGGGACCCCTTCTATTTAACATGTTTATAAATGATCTTGAAAAAGCATTGAAAGTCATGTTTCAGTGTTTGCAGATGACACAAAACTCTGTAAAGTAATACAATGTGAGCAAGATATTACTTTGCTGCAGAGGGATTTAGCAAAGTTATGCACTTTGGCGTTTAGAATGCACAAGCAACGTATACCCTTAATGGAAGCAAATTAGGGATAGCAACACACGAAAATTACTTGGGAATTGTTATAGACAACAAACTATGCAACAATGTGCAATGTCAATCAGCAGTGGCCAAGGCCAGTAAGGTATTGTCATGCATTCTCGGGAGGAAAATATTGTTTTACCTCTTTATAAATCCCTGGTTAGACCACATCTTGAAAATGCTGTGCAATTTTAAGGCACCTGTTCCAAATAAGGATATTATAGCTCTAGAAAAAGTGCAGAGGCGAGGTACAAAATTAATAAAAGGAATGGAACGTATCAGCTATGAAGAAAGGTTAAGAAATTTAAACCTCTTTAGTTTAGAAAAATGTTGCCTGAGAGGGGATATGATAACATTATACAAATATATTCGGGGCCAATACAAACCATTGTGTGGAAATCTATTCACAAACCGGACTTTACATGGGACACGAGGTCATGCGTTTAGACTGGAAGAAAGAAGATTTCGTCTAAGGCAAAGGAATTTTTTTTTGTTTTTACTGTAAGAACAATAAGGATGTGGAATTCTTGCCTGAAGAAGTGGTTTTATACTAGATGCATACGTGCAAAAACAGAATATTCAAGGATATAATTTTTCAATGTAGGGTAATAACTGCTTGATCCAAGGATAAATCTGACTGCCATTCTGGTGTCAAGAAGGATTTTTTTCCCTAGCTTGTTGCAAAATTGGAAGTGCTTGAAACTGGGTTTTTTGTTTTTTTTGCCTTCTTTTGAATAAAAAAAAAAAAAAGTGAGGAAGGCTGAACGTCTCTTTTCAGCCATGTAACTTATCCACCAGTCCCGTAGCAGCGACATCACGGTCAGGGATCTTTGAAGATTCTCTGAAGTCTACAGAGGGTGACAGTGCAGCCTTAAGTAAAAAGTTCCTCTAGTGGCTTTCTCACAGCCTATGTCCATTGTTTGTCAAAATCCTGAAAAAAATCTAAAGTAGTCTAATAATGCATCTTTAGCTTATCAAATATACCAATTTTAGAAATATGCCAGTGCTTGATTTTCTATATATTGCCACACGTCTGTCTTTCCATTAGTTTTTTTTTTTTTTTTATTATTCGTTGGCTGTTTCGGTGTCAATTTAACCAATACTGCTCATCTACTGTGTCAACATCTGTATTGGTTATGGGCAATGATAAATGTTCTATTATTGTGTTCCCATTCATGTGCAATAACTTATGATACCTATAGGGGGTGTAGTGAGCTATGTGACATTAAGAGCAAGAAGATGGCTGCTGCATATTTAATGAGACATGTGCTTTAGGGAGGAAGTGACCTATAGGTGGTCTAGTGAGCACTGTGACGTCGAGTGAATAAAGATGGCTGCCGCATAGTCAATGAGACATGTGCTTTAGGAAGGTATTGAGAATTCTTAAGTCACTTCCTTTCACAAAGGACCACATGTAGTATCCGCCTCCTAGAGATGACCATTAGGTATTGGTTATGTTACCTCTGTGGGTGGATACCAGATGGGAGGTTATTCAAGGGGTTTCCAGAAACTAGAGTTTCAGTTTCATGACTGGGTCGGAAGAAGCCAGGTGTCTTTAGAGGTGCCCATGTAAATCCATTTAACATGTGGCAAGGAACTCACCTCATTGTTCTGTGTGTTATGCTGATTCAATTATCCTGTGTAAGCTGCTGAATCTCCATGAATAGAGCTAAGTAGATTTCTTACCTGAATGTATTGTTTATAGCAGTGTGTGTTTTTAAAGTATTTGTTTCTTTTTTTTGTGTGCTTGATAATTGTATTCCCAGTAAAGTTTTGTTTATACTTTCATCAAAACTTTGCCTCTTGTCTGTTCATTCAAGATATTCACTAATATTTATGTGATTGACCAGTATACCTTTTATTATTTTATTTGTGGTATTATTTTATATTTATGCAATTCAGAACTTCATAAATATAAAGAAATTACTTAATTTACCATTACAACATCAATCTATCACTATACCTTAGAGATCTCCAGGCAATATAGACATACTGTATCCATGGGTGAAACAGAGAAACATCCTACAAAAAATGTGATTTTTTTTTTTCCATGTACCTTTCAAAATAATTCTTACTTTACACCTTCCTGTAGAAAGCTGACACTTTATTCACATTTGCAATTTATTCACAAAGGCTAATTTTATGGAGTCAGATTTTTGATGCCAATGTATATTTCATGAAGATGCAAATAGATCTTTTTTTCTCTCACATTATTTTGCACTTTTTGCTGTTGTTAGAATTTCAGACTTATGAAATTTGACATTAAATGACAAAAAAGATGAATGGCTGAGAACAATAGATATAGTTTAGAAAGTAATGTTCTGCCTCTGTATGCAAGAAATAAATGTTGATTTAAGAATACTGTCTATTGCATTAAGAGGTGCAAATAAAATAATCGGTCACAGGTTGAAAATAAATCAAAGTTGATAGAAATAGAAACCAACAAATAAAAAAAAAAATGTAATCATACAATTTGAAATTAGCTAAGCAAAAACAAATCCATATTAAAGAGATTCTACCACTTTTAAAAACACACACAAAAAAACCCCCAAAACACAAGGAGTTGCCTTTTAAAAAAAAATGGCAGTTACCAACACATTTTGTGCAAATTTTAGGAAACTAATTTAATGGGTTAAATAACTTTACTTATATCTAATGGCGTATAAATATTTTACACAGCCCTCTTCGTTTCTTTACAGAAAGGACAAAAAAACGTATTTCCAAATGTTCATCTTGTAATAGTTTGCAAGCAGATAAAGCTTCAGCTGTTCCACTGCACCTTAGGTTAGTAGGTCTGTACATAGCTTTGTTCCTTTTTTACATGCTTGTTGCTATATTTAAATACAAGTCAGTAATCATTTAAATGGCTGTCACTATTATTAGCATGTTTTCATGCTACAAAATATAACATTTAATAGCTTGTGTTCAGTGGATGCGGAAAGGTTTGTCTTCCACAGAAATTAGTTTGAAATTAGACAACCTGGTTTCCATATAATATGGAAAAATGTATCCGACAACAAAACAAAACATATGGCTCATCTAGGTTTAACCCCTTCAGGACCGTCATCTAAAATATCCCCTTGAGGACCGATGACTGTCCTGAACCGTCATAACGTAAATCCCAATTGCCGGCGATCGGCATTACTCCCGGGCTGTGGGGACTGCCTAACAGCCTCCCCTTGGAGAAAAAAGTTCTAATAAAGCAATCAGTGTAAAAAAAAAAAAAAAAAAAATATATATATATATATATCATACTAAGTGTTTTATATTAATATAAAAATACACTTATGAAATTACACACGTATATATGTATAATAACTATATATATTATAAAATATAAATAAGTAAATAAAAATAAATAAAAGTAAGTTTAAAAAAATATGTATGTAGTTACATAGCTGAAAAGAGACTTGCGTCCATCAAGTTCAGCCTTCCTCATATATGTTGTTGCTGTTGATCCAAATGAAGGCAAAAAAACCTAGTCTGAAGCGCTTCGAATTTGGCCACAAACTAGGAAAAAAAATTCCTTCTTGACCCCAAAATAGCAGTCAGATGTCTCCTTGATCTATTACCCCACTAATTAGAAATTATATCCCTGTATGTTATGTTTTTGCAAGTATTTATCCAATTGCAGGTTAAACATCTGTAGTGACTCCGACAAAACCACCTCTCCAGGCAGAGAATTCCATATCCTTATTGCTCTTACTGTAAAAAAACCTTTTCTTTGCCTTAGATGAAATCTCCTTTATTCCAGACTAAAATGTGTGACCTTGTGTCCTATGTATAGCCCTGTTTATGAATAGATTTCCAGATAAAGGTTTGTACTGGCCCCGATATCATATCCCCTCCCAGGCGCCGTTTTTCCAAACTAAACAGATTTCATTTTTTTAACCTTTCTTCATAACTAAAATGCTCCATTCCTTTTAATCAATTTTGTAGCTCGTCTCTGGACTTTTTCTAGTGCCATGATATCTTTCTTTAGAACAGGCGCCCAAAATTGCACAGCATATTCAAGGTGTGGTCTTACCAGCGATTTATAAAGAGGCAAAATTATATTTTCATCTCGAGAATTTATGCCCCTATTTATACATGAAAAAACTTTACTGGCCTTAGCAACTGCAGATTGACATTGCATATTGCTGCCTAATTTGTTGTCTTTAACAATTCCCAAATCCTTCTTTTGTGTGGTTCTCTCTAATTCACTACCATTTAGTGTGTAAGTTGCTTGTGCATTCTTAACCCCGAAGTGCATAACTTTGCATTTCTCTACGTTAAATTTCATCTGCCATTTTAGTGCCCAGTCCCCCAATCTATCCAAATCCCTCTGCAGCAAAGTAATATCCTGCTCACATTTTATAACTTTACAAAGTTTTGTGTCATCTGCAAACACTGATACATGGCTTTCAATGCCTATTTCAAGATCATTTATAAACATGTTAAATAGAAGTGGTCCCAAAACAGAACCCTGAGGGACACCACTTACCACTTTTGTCCAGCCTGAAAATTTACCATTACAACTCGTTGTACTCTATCCTTAACCCCTTAAGAACACATGACATGTGTGACATGTCAGGATTCTCTTTTATTCCAGAAGTTTGGTCCTTATTGGGTTAAGCCAATGTTCTACCCAACATTTTATTCTAACTATTTTGGCAATATATATATATATATATATATATATATATATATATATATATATATATATATAAATACACTTAGAATTAAATTATAAATAAGTAAATAAAAATAAATAAAAAGTAAATTATTTTACAATATAATATGTATGTATATATGTGTAATTTTTTGGTAATATATATATATTTCAAAATACACTTAGAATGAAATTCATATCTATATATATATATATATATATATATATATATATATATAATAAAATATTCATACTTATACAAAATTGCATAAATAATTTTATAAACATACACGTAGACTTCAAATATATAAATATGTGTATACATTTAAATTCTACGTGCATATTTATGTAATATTTTTACATAATTAAGTAATTTTATTGATTGCAATCGGAGGGACCTTCCTGACAACCCAGGCACTGTATTTAACCCTGTAACTTTCCATGACACCCTAAAACCTGTACATGGGGGGTACTGTTTTACTCGGGAGACTTGGTTGAACATAAACCAGTAAAACCCATAAATATATAAAAATCCTCCCCCCAGTCCGTACTGATACACATTGTCTAAATGTCATGCTTGTTTTGTGGTATAACAATAATATTTGTGTTCAGCGAAGTCTTCCGAGTATAGCAGTACCCCCCATGTACAGGTTTTTTAGTGTTTTTGAAAATTACAGGGTCAAATATAAGGCTTGGTTTTCCTTTTCTTTTTTACATTGAAATCTGCCAGGTTGGTTTTGTTGCCTTTGAGAGCGTATGGTAACCCAGGAAAGAGAAGTACCCCCACAATGGCATACCATTTGCAATAGAAGACAACCCAAGGTATTGCAAATGGGGTATGGTCAGCCTTTTTTAGTACTGGCCAAAGTTAGTGTTAATAATTGTTTCTTGCATTTTTAACATACAAATATAAATGCTAACTGGGGCCATTGTTTGTGACGAAGTGGCTACTAAAAAAGACTGTACATACCCCATATTGAATACCTTGGGTTGTCGACTTAAAAAAAAATAAAAATAAAAATTATGTACATGTGGGGTGTGAGTCAGAGATTTATGACAGATAATAGTGTTACAATGTCACTATTGATACATTTAAAAAATATATATTTTGAAACAGAAATTTCCTATTTGTACTTACAGTCCTATAACTTGCAAAAAAAGCATGTAAACACTGGGTGTTTTTAAACTCAGGACAACATTTTGAATCTATGTAGCAGATTTTTCAAGTAAAAGTCAAAAAAACTTTAAATTTTTCACTATTTTTTTTAAAAGTAAATTATATGAGATGATAAAAATAATGGATGGCAAGTAAAGAAAGCCCTTCTTGTCCTGAAAAAAATATATAAATTTGTATGGGAACAGTAAATGAGAGAGAGGAAAATTACAGCTTAACTGTCACAATCTCCATGGTGACATGTGGAAGGCAAGGTGTGCTTATCTTCCTGGTGGCTTCAGGGGATTTGAACTCTGGACTCTTGCTGCTTTGGTCCTGCTCTCTTTCCTCTGAGACACTCATCTACTCTTGGTTTTTCCCTATGTCCAGCCTTACCTTATCTCCAGGACTGGGGGCTGAACTTTACTCGTGGCTGCTCAATTCTATCTAGCCCACCTGAAGCAGATGTTAATCAGCTTGGTATTTAAGCACTGCCTCACCCTGAGAACTTTGTCAGTTCATTGTATCCTGATTCCTATTGTTCATGACTGACTTGGTTTTTGACTCCTGTTTCTGTATATTCGCTATTGCCTGTTCGCTGCCTGCCCTGACCTTTGGAAACTCGCCTGACTACTCTCCTGGATTTGCCCTTATCTGTTTCCTCGTACCTGGTTATTGTTCCTGCACAGCTCCCGTGCACAGTCTAGGTGAATTCTTACCTGACTACCTCGGTCTGTGTCTATTTGCAAAGGTGAGCACGCATGTCTGCACTTCAGACTCCAACCAAGGTAAGACCGTTACATAAACACAAACACCACAAAAGTGTTAAAACAGACCTGGTCCTTAACGTACAACATGACTAAAACAGTCTGGTCCTTAAGGAGTTAAAGAATGTAAGTTACCAAGCCAAAAACTGAACTACAAGCAACATATCAGCAGAACTTTTAGATTAACCTTGCTCATAAATTCAGACTTAAATTTTAGTAAAATTCTTAATGGCTTGCTTGAACTCCATATTTTGCAAGTGATTAATTCAGACTAGATGAGGATCTTGCCCGAGATGCACGCCTTCAAATAAACGGTAGAGTAGTTATGGAGCTTAGGTTAACTCTTTAAAGGAACACTAATTAAAATATACTGTATAACACATTTTAGTACAGAGAGGGTTCAAATCATTTAAACTTATTTATTTCAGCTCATGTAACCTTGTCACTGAAGCATCAATCTTACTCATATGAATTTATCATTACTGATCACTTGTATCCAAATCAGATGCTTCTCATTGAGAAGCATTGGAACACCAACAGTGCTTCTCATAGTTTAACACTCTCAGTGTGATAATATTATTAATAATAAGTTTCGGTCTCCTTGATTGCAGATATGAATTAATCTTGTAGAAAAATTGTGATCCTGAGCAATGTGTTTGAAAGGATAAGGCAAAATTGTGCTGGTCCAGATCCAGATATATTTGATGACCATTAAGTAATTCTCCATATTGTCATTGATAAACTTAATTTATAGAAATCTGTATTTACATAAAATCTAGTTAATCAAAAAATTACTTTTCAGAGTTGCCTTATGAATAACAACCCACAACACCATAAACATGTGGTAATATAGGTCTGCAATTTGCCTGATATCCAAGTGTTCCTGAAACAGAGACTTTGGTGAAAAAGTTCTCAAGTTTAAATGCATCTTCAACGATGACTTTGAAATCATACACTGTGGAACCGCCACATCGAGGAAACCATTCTCCATGATGTTTTGTGAATGCACACCCCAACATATGACTCTCCAGAGTCCAGTGGTTACCAAAACAATTGCTTGTTTAAAAACAAAAACAAACTCCCCCTCCCCCCCTGAAATCGATATCGAAATCGATATCAATTTCTACAGTACTGGGCACTGGACTGGACACCACAGTAATCTAAACATCTGAAATTTGAAGACTGGTAGACGTAAGATGATATGGAGTTTGGCTACATGAAAGCTACACACAAGCCATTTCTAGTGGTGTTTGACTCTCCGAAGAATAGAGAACTCAAAGATCACAATGACTACATTGACACCACAGTAATCTGACCATCTACTGAGATGTGAAATTTGAAGACTGGTGGACGCAAGATGATATGGAGTTTGGATACATTAATGCTATACATTAATGCTACCCCAAAGCATTTTTAAGTACATAAATTCTAAAAAAACCAAAAATGAAAGTGTAGGTACACTAAAAACTGAAATGTGTGTGTTAGTTAATGAAGACCAGGAAAAGGCAATCAGCAATGTCAATCAGCAGTGGCCAAGGCCAGTAAGGTATTGTCATGCATGAAAAGGGGCATTCATTCTCGGGATGAAAAGATCATTTTGCCTCTTTATAAATTACTGGTAAGACCACATATTGAATATGCTGTGCAATTTTGGACACCTGTTCTAAAGAAGGATATTATGGCACTAGAAAAAGTGCAGAGGTGAGCTACAAAACTAATAAAAGGAATGGAACATATCAGTAGTGATGTCCCGAACGGTTCGCCGCGGACTCATCATTGAGTAAACGTTGACCCTGTACCTCACAGTCAGCAGACACATTCCAGCCAATCAGCAGCAGACTCTCCCACCTCCTGGACAGCTCACTAAGAATGCAGCTTCAAAATGGATGCTGTCCAGGAGGTGGGAGGGTCTGCTGCTGATTGGCTGGAATGTGTCTGCTGACTGTGAGGTACAGGGTCAAAGTTTACTCAATGATGAGTCAGCGGCGAACCGTTCGCGGGAAACGTTCAGGACTTTACTACATATCAGCTATGAAGAAAGGTTAACAAATTTAAACCTATTTAGTTTAAAAAAAAGTCGCCTTAAAGGGGATATGAAAACATTATACAAATATATTCAGGGCCAATACAAACCATTGTGTGGAAATCTATTCACAATCCGGACTTTACATAGGACACGAGGTCATGCGTTTAGACTGGAAGAGAAGATTTTGTCTAAGGCAAAGGAAATGTTTTTTGCTTTTTTTTACTGTAAGAACAATAAGGATGTGGAATTCTTTGCCTGAAGAAGTGGTTTTATGCTAGATGCATACTGCAAAAACAGAATATTCAAGGATATAATCTTTCAGTGTAGGGTAATAACTGCTTGATCCAAGGATAAATCTGACTGCCATTCTGGGGTTGTTGTGGTCGTGACCTAAATATGAATATTAATCTCTTAATACATAATAATTAAGCAATACGGAACAACATTAATATTTTTATAATTCATGGTATTATGGTCGAATATGTGGATAGAAAATTCACAAAACGTTGTAATATTAAATGTATATTTAATATAACTATAATAAATAAACAGATGCTAGCAGAATGTCAATTTACTACAATTATGATACAATACAAAACTACAACATATTACTTACAAAAGGTTGCTAAATGTTACACAAAAGGCTATTACAATTGCTAAATGTTCATTTTACTTACAAGGCCCCAGCCCTTTGGCTGGGGTTAAGTCAGAGCTGGTACTACATCTCAGGTTCAGTCAGTTACAGGCAAAGGGACAGAGTTTTACCCTCCATCTGGTTTTATTCAGTGTAAATAGGCTGGCCTGTGATGTCACTGCCAGAAGCACATGTCTTCCTACACACTCCCCCTAGTGGTGCCCCCAAAGCATTACACTAAATATGCTTTCTTTATGATGTAAAGTCATTAATTAATAAATACCATTACAGGGGTCAAGAAGGATTTTTTTTTTTCCTAGCTTGTTGCAAAATTGTGCTTCAAACTGGGTTTTTTGCCTACTTTTGGATCAACAGCAAAACACAAATGTGAGGAAGGCTGAACAGATGGACGCAAGTCTCTTTTCAGCTATGTAACTATGTAATAGTGGTGTTTTTTCCTTTAAATAAAAACCATCTAGATTTGACTATGCAAATAACCACAGGACCTGCTTGAGAGAAACAGCTTGGACTCTTGGGAATCGGAAAGGGAGGCTCATAGAAAAGGTGTATCCTCTAAGAACCATTCTGATTGGTAGTGGCCGGTGACTGAATGTGTCAGATGTATAAAGATATGCGCGGTTACCTATCCACACAGAAAATGTAGGCGACATTCCTTTTCTCTTTGTGAATGACAGATAAATTTGTGAACTTGGTCCCTGCTTTTGATAGAAAGCGGACATTCCAAGGAGTTAATGGACCGCTCCTGTCAATGTCTGGATCAATTGGGGACACATATTTGAAGAGCTAAAAACTTGGGTCCAGATTCATCATGTCACCATAAATGAAATAAAACGTAGGTTTATTAGAGAGCTCTTTATTAGACAGCTGTGTAGAAAAACACTTTTTAAAACACCCGTTAACCCTGAAACAGAATAGTGATTTAGGAATTATCATTCTGCAAAATACAGTGGGTTATATTAAAGAAATCTTTAGACAATTAAACAATGCCTATCTATGTGATATTGGAGGGTGACCCAAACAATATTATAAGGAAACTGTATATGCAATTGTTAAGGGGGAAATGGTTGGCATCCTTAGCAAGGAGTATATTTATCTCAACATACAGGTGTGTAAAATACTAGTCTTCTACACCATTCTAAAGATATCCATGAACCCTCCCACTGTGTCCGGTGTAGGGTCCTTACTTAGTAGGCTATCAGAATATATGAACTACAACCCTTTGTAACCATCCAACTCACTTTAGATATTTCTTCCCAACTCCTTAATATTCAAACTAGGCTGCTGTATACAGTATAATCCCCTTTTTGTGGTTGGTTTTAAAGGACCACTATAGGCACCCAGACCACTTCAGCTTAATGAAGTGGTCTGGGTGCCTGGTCCAGCTAGGGCTAACCCTTTTTTTTAATTTTTATAAACATAGCAGTTTCAGAGAAACTGCTATGTTTATAAATAGGTTAATCCAGCCTCTAGTGGCTGTCTCTTGACAGCCACTAGAGGTGCTTGCGTGCTTCTCACTGTGAAAATCAGTGAGAAGACGCAAGCGTCTATAGGAAAGCATTATGAATTATGAATTATGAATGCTTTCCTATGAGACTGGCTGTATGCGCACGTAGCTCCTGCCGCGCATGCGCATTCAGACGAAGAGAAGAGCTCCCCGCCCGGTGCTGGAGAAAGGTAAGATTTTAACCCCTTCCTCTCCCCAGAGCCCGGCGGGAGGGGGTCCCTGAGGGTGGGGGCACCCTCAGGGCACTATAGTGCGGGGAAAACAAAGGTTTTATACATTTGATCTCTCTTTATAATGATAACTAGTTCTTGTAATCCCTTTTCCCCAAGAACTAGACGACATATAGTCAACTGAGCCTTTATTGCCTTGTCACCATATTTATACAAGTCCCCATGCAAGGGGTTTCCAAACTGGCATTGCAGGGGTTTTCTTCAGGTGGACTGTGTGGGAAACTGACCCTGCAATGCTATTTCCCATCAGGCCATGCTGTACTGGAGAGATAATCACCCAAGAAAATAATGTCAATTGGATTATCTCTCAGTACAGCCAAATACCCCATTTCACACAAAAATACATAACTTGTGTAATATTACTTAGATTTATGCGAATGAATAAATTTGAATAGCTGGTGTCTGAGCGCACTATCTGGCGAAATACCGCTCAGATCCGTGCACTAGAAAAGGAAAGCCATTCGAATTAGAGTTTTACACGAACACGCTCTGCAATATGATATTAGACTGAGTAGGTTAATTTACCAAAATAATATTTTATCCGAACGGTCTGGAAGTCCAACGGTGTTCGTGAGGTCGAGTAGCCGATTTAAAGTTCCAGGCACTCGACGACCAAACACCGCTGGGCTTTCGTGAACAAAGATGGCCGCCGCCACGTGTTCAGTATACAAACGGCGGCCACCTGCACAACACATTAATTGACTGGATACAATGTTGCGCACGTTAATGGGAGACACAACCCCCTTGTGTGGTCTCCCATTCGGTATTATTTGTTCCACGAACAGTGTTGAAATCCACTGTTCGTGAAACTACCATAGGAATGCTTGCGGCTTTTGTGCCGCTAGCATACGAATGCTCCTTACCGCATACAAAGCAGAACATAGACAAGCAACAAATTCACGCAGTCTCTAGGGAACAATATCGCACGAATACAGTCTGAAGTGGCTAGGTTTGCCACAATGTTCTTGTGTAGCGAACCTTTGACTGACATTGTTTTGCCAAACTTCTCTAATCCTGACCTCTGACTCCAAGACATTCTCTTGCTTAATCCCACTAAAAGTTGCTTCAAGGTAAAATAAAAAAAAGGTTTTTAAAAAATAAAATAAAAACCGGATTTAAGTGGATATACCTTTATATCAGCTTTTGGATACAATTATTTCTTGATTATTAAGACTTATTTGGAGTATTCTATCTTGTAATTTATAGTCCTTAAGCTGCCAGGATACACTCCCTTCTTGTTTAAAGTGATTGCTTAATGAAGCTGCATTTGTCTACATCTTATCAAGGAATTTAAAGTTACATTCTATTTCTTTAAATTCATTAAAGTGATTCTCCACCATATCAACCCTTCTAAAGTAATTGTTTAGGAGACTGATCATTTATTCAAAATATTCCAAAATTAATGCTCAACTGCTCAAGAAGTTTAAAGTGACTTAATCTATTTAAAATGAAATTGTATCTAAAATATTTAAAGTGAAAGAAACATTTAATTCTTGCAATAATCATTCAAATTTATATTCAATTTCTTCAAAGTGAATATTCTTTCTGATCTTATTGGAAAAAAAAAAATCATCTATAAGTGACAAATTAAAGAGTTGAATCTGCAGTTGTGTTCCAGTCTTCCATTTGCTTCAAATTAAGCATAACAGTTCTGTGGAAATGTAATATATGAATATTTCTGGACATAAGTGCAAGATGCCCCCAGTTATCATGGCTCCAGTAAGGACAATAGACGAGCATAGCGACCAGACGAGACATATGCCGGGCCAGCATTGGGAAGGATATAACGGAAATTACATTTTACATTGCCGAAACGGAAGTGATGCTAGACGTGTCCAACGCCGGAGTAGAAGTGATGGCTGTCGCAATTACAAGTGTTCCTCTGCAAGGATTTCAGCGGGATATAAACAGTTCATACAGGAAGGGACTTTTTCAAGCACTGAAGAAGGGGTTTATTTTATATATATATATCATTTTTTTTTTTTTTAACAAACTGAGCAGTGTATTACTTGTACATTACTTGCCATTGCCTATTCATATCAATCGTTTGATATACGCGGTTTTACTTAAAGGACCACTATAGTGCCAGGAAAACACTTGTAGTGCCCTGAGGGTGCCCCCACCCTCAGGGACCCCCTCCCGCCCGGCTCTGGAAGGGGGTTAAAACTTACCTTTTTCCAGAGCTGGGCGGAGAGCTCTCCTCCTCCGATCCTCCTCTTCTCCTCCCCGTCGGCTGGCTGCGCGCGCATTCAGCCGGTCACATAGGAAAGCATTCATAATGCTTTCCTATGGACGCTGGCGTGCTCTCACTGTGAAAATCACAGTGAGAAGCACGCAAGCGCCTCTAGTGGCTGTCAATGAGACAGCCACTAGAGGAAATAGGGGAAGGCTTAACCCATTCATAAACATAGCAGTTTCTCTGAAACTGCTATGTTTATGAAAAAATGGGTTAACCCTAGCTGGACCAGGCACCCAGACCACTTCATTAAGCTGAAGTGGTCTGGGTGCCTAGAGTGGTCCTTTAATACATTTCTTATCTACTGAAATCCTGCTTCCCTCATTCTGGACCCATACAGCCTGGAGAGTCACCTTTGTGCACATTATATAAAGTCTGGCATAGCTCTATAATTTGTGGGTTTTACTCTACCTCCTTTTATTATATTCCATTGCATATACAGATTGCACTATGCAGGTTTTTATGCTTTTACTTTTGTAGATATCTTTTGTTGTTGGGATTTACCCATCATCCTACATTACCAGTGGAGACACTGTGTTCATGATTTATATATCAATACTGTGTGAGCTTTTACACTTCTTGGTGCATTTTTATTGTGGTTTTAAATCACTATTTTATTCTCACTATAGGTGTTGGGGAGACAGTTTTAACGCACCAGAGTGCTCATTGTACATTTATTTGAAGCGCAAACATGCTTAGATTACAAATCCCATTCGGCCAGATGTAGCACTGAACCAGCATTATGCCTCTGCTCAGGAATCCATTCATTTAGAGAGATATTTTGGGAGAAGGGTTCTGGACTGTCAGAAGAATATATTACTGATATCCCTATGCTATATCACAAAGCACACTTTCAACACAGATGAATCCTGGTTCTAAGTAAGTATCTGGGAATCCCTGAACCATTTGAGTAGACAGAGACCGAGAACCTTAACATCCTCTTTATCGATTAATTTAAAACCTACCCCTTTGATTCTAAGAGAGGTCCACTGTGGAACCAACACAGAGGATGCTATTCTCTATGAAGTTTTGGGAATGCATACCCTGATATACTACATCAGAATCCACCAGATAACTATTCCTCATAACTCACAAGGAATGGTTATCTGCGGACTCTGAAGATTAGTATGTCAGGGCATGCATTATTTGAACACTATTTGCCAAGAACTTAACCCCTTCAGGACTGAGTCCATAGTACACGTTCTGATCAAAACAAAATGTAAACAAAAACTGGTATTTGCGCTATATGTCTGTTCAACCGTAATTCACCTCTTTCCTATTAAGTGCACCCAACACTTATATATCATTTTGTTCAGGAGAAACTGGGCTTTAATTTCTCATGAACTATTCATATTTGAAACAATTTATTATGAATAAAATTTAAAAAACTGTGAGAAATTAAGATTTTTTTTGAAAAATTTGTAGACATTTTAGCTGTAAATATCATAATACCGTTTGCTTTAACTGCAAAAAAACCACATGTTTGGATTCAGCAAAGTCTCACAAGTACAACAGTACCCCCTATTAACAGTTTTTATGGTGTTTTGGGAAGTTAAAGGGTCAAATATAGCACATTCCATTTTTAATTTTTTTTCAAATTGAAATTCGCCAGGTTGGTTATGATGCCTTTGAGACCGTGTGGTAGCCCAGGAATGAGATTTACCCCCATGATGGCATACCATCTGTAAAAGTAGACAACCCAAGGTATTGCAAGTGTGGTATGTCCAGTCTTTTATAGTAGCCACTTAGTCACAAACAATAGCCAAATTTAGCATTCATATTTGTTTTTGTGTGAAAAAAGCAAAAAAATAAATAATATTTGGCCAGTGTTTGTGACTAAGTGGCTACTAAAAAAGACTGGACATAGCCCATTTGCAATACCTTGGGTTGTCTACTTTTTCAAATGGTATGCCATCATGGGGGTAATTCTCATTCTTGGGCTACCATACGGTCTCAAATGCAACGTAACCAATCTGGCAAATTTCTATGTGGAAAAAAAAATTAAATGCAAGCCTTATATTTGACTCTCTAACTTTCCATAACACCATAAAACCTGTACATAGGGGGTACTGTTATACTTGGGAGATTTCACTGAACACAAACATAAGTGTTTCAAAACAGTAAAACATATTACAATAATATCGTCAGTAAAAGTCCCTTTCATGTGTGAAAAATGCAAAAAAAAACCATCACTTTTACTAAATATATCATTGTTGTAATACAATTTATCATTTTGAAACACTAATATTTGTGTTCAGTGAAGTATTCAGAGTAAAACAGTACCCCCCATGTACAGGTTTTATGGTGTCTTGGAAAGTTACAGGCTTATATATAAATTTAATTCTCTGCGTTGTCAGGTACGTCAATCAAATTTTAATTAATTAAATCACATAATTATGTTAAAAGTTATACTTAAGCATACATGTAGAGTATATATATATATATATATATATATATATATATATATATATATATATATATATATATATATACACACACATACATATATGTATTTAAATTCTACGTATGTAGTTATTTATGTAAATATATATATATATATATATATATATATATATATATAATCTTACATATATGTAACGTCATTCTAAGTGTATTTTAAGATTAATATATGTACTTATATTAACATTAAAATACATTACGTATCAAGTTACAAATATAAGATGTATATATTGGAAGGCATGGCCTGAAGTTGTGGGAGGGGCTATATAGACCTATGAAAGGGACGCCCCCCTTTCCCTACTTACCTTTGTTGGTCAGACGAATAGACTATTCGAGGTCAGCATTTGCATGAGATCCACTTCCAGGTCATACAAGACTCCATTTTGGTTTCACCTTTGCTCCATGAGGTCTCCTACTCCAAGCTGTGTCCAGGAATCCTGCAGCAGGGCTTTCCGTTAATCCAGTGGCTTTCTCTCCAGTCAGCATCGCATTTGTTGTCTCAGGGACTCTCAAACCGTAAGTTGATCCACCTGTCGCGCCAGGATTAGTTACCATGGCGTTCAGCACAGCACGGTTCCTCACTTTACGGTTTCCTTTCGTTTTGCACGGTTATTTTGTTACCTTATACTCACCTAGCTGTTCATGAAAAATCTGTTTAAAATCTGTTTTGGTTAAAATCTGTTGGTTTAAAACTACAAACTAAATACAATTTTTCGCCTACACAGTGACCCCAACCGTTTTTTTGGTGTACTACAGGCTTCTCAGACATTATTGCATTTCATGTACAAACCAACGAACCACGGTATTTTCGCCTACATGCTGCCCCCTACCAGTCAATCGGTATACTACAGGCTTCTCAGACTTTATTTCACTTCATAAGCAAACAAACTAACTACAGCATTTTCGCTTTTATACTGACTCCTATCTGTCAAACGGTATACTACAGGCGTTTCAGACATATGGTTATTCCCCTTATAACATTCCCACTATAATTAAATTACACAATAACACTTCCTTACAACTCTTGCTTGCTATGATATAATCATTCCTGCATACCTACCTACATAGGCATTTAGTTACATTAACTGACAATACGCATACATTTACCCAAGAATGCACATACTATTTAAAGCACTATGCAGGATTCCAGTCTAATACGGAATATTTGCATGTTTGCACGCTTAAAATATAAGTCCTTCCAAAAAACTCATGCACACGGACACGACCAAAGCCCTAATGTGGCTTAAACAGAAACACTACGAAACAGGCAATAAAGCCGATACTATGTTGGCCCGACGACTCAAAAAACGCATGGAACCCCCAAAAAATATCCTCCATACGCACTAGAACAGGCTCACTCAGCGACTCACCTAAACAAATAGAAGTATTCCAACAATACTTTGAATCCCTATACAATCACTCCCCACACCTCCACTACAATAACTCCACCGGGAACAAATAGACGACTATCTTCAACACATAACACTACCTACCCTATCTCAAGTTGCCAAACAAGCCATAGAAGCAGAGGCGACAGTGGAGGAAATGGCAATATCAATGACTACCACACGGAATGTACGAGATTATTGACAGATCATATCACGTATACAAAACTAAAAGGTGATCCAACAAGTGGAATTAAAAACAAATTTTCAGAACTTATTGAAAGGGGTCTACAGAAGGAGATCCTGAATAAAAAGGAATTTAATTATCTGAATATAATTCACCCTAAGATCCCGGTGTTTTATTACCTCCCTAAGGTACATAAAAACCCAGAACAACCACCTGGCAGACCAATAGTCTCAGGTATTAACTCCATATCATGTAGACTTTTGGAGTATGTGGATAAATGTCTTCAACCCATAGTACAAACTATCCCAAGTTATTTAAAAGATACAGGAAGTATCCTGAGGCACCTACAAACCCTCAAATGGGAGCAGGATTACTTTTTAGTAACTGCAGATGTTAGTTCGCTATATACAATCATTTCACATCAAAAGGGATGCACAGCAGCTAAATTCTTTTTGGAACAATCTCATCACTTCAAATCTGACCAGATCGATTTTATCATGGAAGCAATATTGCTGATTTTAACTAGTAACTATTTCTGGTACGATGATACTTTTTATTTACAGTCACGTGGCACGGCGATGGGTACCAGGTTCGCACCCATCTATGCTAATCTGTTTATGGCAGATTGGGAACGCCAATATCTACAACATAATGACGGCTGGGTGGAGGGCCTGGTGACCTATCGCCGTTACATTGATGATCTGTTTTTTTATTTGGAAAGGAACTGAAACCACTCTCCATACCTTTTTTAAATCAACTCAACAACGAGTGGGGTATTGTTTTAACAACTAATTTTAGCAAACACTATGACATTTTTAGATTTGGATATTTTTATAGACCATGACCAAATTAAGACAAAAACCCATTTCAAAGATGTGGATGTTAATAGTTTTATCCACACTTCTAGTTGTCACTTCTCTCCATGGCTTCAAGGTATTCCTAAATCACAACTTATACGCATCCGTAGGAATTGCACAGATGAGACCACTTTTAAAGAACAAGCGAATAAACTAATCTCGGATCTGTTAGAGAAAGGTTATGAAGAAGACAAACTAAAACAAACATTGTCACAGGTTTCAAATATTCCACAGAGCACTTTATTAAAGGAGAAAAATAAAAAGGAAAATACAGAACAGAGCAATCTACCCATAATATGCAATTATAGCTATAACAATAAAACACTCAAAAAAATTCTGAATAGGCACTGGCCTATCCTATTACAGGATGATATTTTAACACAAATTCTACCACCTAAACCCAAGGTAGTATTTAGGGGAGCAGCCAATTTAAACAGACTCCTGGTAAAAAAACACTTTAAAAAAACCAAACCCATTACCTTCTTGGATAAAGAAAGGGGCTTTAACGGATGCGGTACATGCCTAGCATGTAGAAATACGAACCACAATAAAAAAAAAAGACGTCACAAAATTTAAGAACTTCGATGACAAAGAAGAATTTAGAATTAGAGACCTCATTACTTGCCACTCCAACAATATAGTATATCTGTTGGAATGCCCATGCAGTCTCAAATATGTGGGTCGTACTAAACATAAATTACACATCAGGATAGAGGAACACATCAGAAATATTAAGAAAAAGTTTGAAGGGCATAGTGTATCCCATCATTTCTCTACGACACATAACAGCGACCCAACACTCCTCAATTTTATGGGGATACAGAAGGTAAAGGGTAACTGGCGAGGAGGGGATTTTTCAAAATTACTGGGACAAAGTGAAATGAAGTGGATATTCAACCTTGGGACTTTAAAACCCCAGGGTTTGAATATAGACTTCGAACTCTGCCTTTTTATTTAAATTATATATAAAGAATTCCCCCCCCCCCTCTTCATTATACAAATATGTACATAATTTACAGTAAGCACTTTATTCACTCCACAACATCTTCATTTTTATTTTATCCTTATATTTATATTTATTTTTTTCCTTTTTTATTCCCCCAGTTCTATTTATTTATTCTTCCACTATTTATTTATCCAATTGGATTTATTCATAGCTATTCAGATTTATTCATAAAATTGGATTTATGAATACCACTCAATATTCAACACCATAAGAAATGTTTTATTATTTATAAGCACTTTATGAGCACTATTTTCACAATAAGATTATTATATATATTAATGCATTTATATTGATGTTGCATTTTGCTCTATTATAATTTCTTGTACTATATTATTCCCACATCAGGCCGTCCAGGAGGGCTGTCTCTCACCTCCCTCCCCCGTCTGATTCACCCCCCCTCCAGCCGCGTACCCGGTGTCCTCTGCTGCAGACCGGGGGGAGGAGCCTAGGACCGCCCCGGCACGCCTTATGGGCAGAGAATGCCGATGCGGACACACACTGCTCCCTCCCCCCTACCTGCACGCTTAAAATATAAGTCGAAAGGGGATAGAGAACCTCCAGGCGGCGGCGGAATGACGTTCACGTGGGTCTGTGACGTGATTTCAGCCAACCGTCCGGACACAAGAGGAGCACTTCCGCCAACCACCACACATCCACCAATGAAATCCGAGGGCAATAAGGGCGCCAAGTACGATGTCCAATTAAAGATATACACACAGAATACACTATATTAAGGATATATAACCATTACTGTGATTGGACAATATGGATTGAAGCCGGGGAGAACCCCAAAAATCATTTAAAATGGAAGATCTTGAGGACCAAACATCACAGCTGACTGAGGAAGCTCCACAGCAAGGAGTGAAACGCGTATTGGCTATTTTAAAAGGACTTTTTTACAACCATTGTTTTTATTTTTTGTTTTATACTTAAATTTGTTACCTTTTATTCAAGATCCTTTTAAGTCCTTTTTTGGAACCCTCGAGAGTATCTTCCTAGGGGTAATACCATCCCCATTCAAATTGGTACAACACCCATATACCTAGAGCCGGGACCCACAGGCTCAGGATCAGTCTTTGAGAAACACCCCACACCGAAGGAGACGGGTGGTGCTACCCAATATAAGCACACAAGTCAAAATACGGAGCCAGTGTTCTTATATACAGGCTCCTAAAAATGTGAGTGTTCCATTTATCAAGACACTATCACTTTAATTTCAATACAATTTTATTGTCTTAAAACCATCTGCACTATATTGTATCTTTTATATTTCTCTTTTGACATGTACCTTATATTTTAATACTGAATGAGAAACCAGTTAGTAAGCTATATGTGTTAAAGCGCTCTACTTACTGGTATAAGTCTCTTGTCACTTACACTGCACTAAAACTCAGATTCTATTGTTTCTATTGTTTCATTTTACAACCTTTTTACTGTCTAATTTCAAAATATATATGGTACACGCTTTTAATATACCTATATGTATAGAGAGAGGATTGTGCGATTGTTAATAGAGAAGATGCGGTACAACTGTGCATTTCCCTCCTCCCCCAACTTCTCTTCTGTACCCTATACCCCACCCACCAAACTACATAAAATATACCATAAATAAAGAATTTCAAAAAAAATATAAGTTCTTCCAATTATGTATTTTCACATATTAGGTTATTCAGCTGCCAGTCATGGTTCACTACACTCATGTTTTGGGGTACAGTTGTATTCCATATCACAAATGATATAACACTCCCGACAAGTTATTTTGCTTCAAACAGGGGCATTACAAGCATATAATAAACATTGAGACAGAACACTTTGCTCTATTAAACTTGCATAACACACATATGGGTATACGCTTTTAAATGTCTATATTCAATTTTCATACATTGTTTTACCAGTCCGGGATACAGGTATTAAAAACCCTTAAACCAGATTCATACACCTGCTCATGTGGTGTATATATACATACATTTTATGTTTCCCCCCCTAGGTATATCCTTAGCGTACTGGCAATTAGGGACTATAGGTTTCTAATAGGTATTCTCCTTTCTTGGCATCTACGCCTGTCATATAGTGGTCCCGCGAGGCCAACACCCCGCCTCAACGCTCGGAGGCAAACACCCATCAGGCCACTCGTGAGCTAGCCTCCTCGCATGGTATATAGAGAGGGCCTCACCTGTCACTCCCTTCCCCTTTTTCTGGTTCCAGTCACCGAGAGGCAAACATCCTGCCACTTATGTTTGGTGGCCACAAAAATCCCCTCACGCCATTGCATAGATAGAGCCTCTCAAGCCACTTTGCAACTAGCAGGGCCTCACCTGTCACCAAACAAAGGAGTAATTGTTTCGCCATGCGGCTTTAGCTAGCAAACCAGTACTAGCACACTGTGGGTTCATATAATAATGGCTATGGTTTTTTTTAGTATGTATCAAGCAGGTGGTAAGGATTTCTCTCTACCTCAACACACTTTCACTTGGAGGAAATGTTGCTAGTCCCACACGACAATTTTGTCCCAACACAGCGGACGATCACGTTTCAGGCTCCAGGATCTAGCACCTCTGGTAGTACATAGAGAACTACCAGAGACAAACTGGGTCGTCTCATTCTCTGCAGCAAATCCCAGATTTGCAACAATTTCCATGTTGGCACATGTAGTTTCAGTGCATGCAGACTGTTGCAGATATGTTCTCAATATGTCAGGGCACATGCAAAAACAATGTGTCCCAATAAATGTACCCTGAACCTTACTTCACGTCTGTAAACATTATGCATTTCCAGTACTAATTCATCACCCTTCCATACATTTAGTTGATTTCCTAATCTCTGATTTTTAAAGGCCTTCCGTACAGGTATTGCCATATACTTTTGGGGGAATCTAAAATGCCCTAGCTTGCAGTCATCACAGCAGCATCCAACAGCTGGCATTACACTCATGGCCCAAGAAATAGCAGAAAGATTTCTACCTCTCGGCCTCTCCGATCTACACCATTTACAGCGTGGCGCAATCCCATTGGGATTGTCACAGTGAATCTTCCCTCACACTGTAACTGACTTATCTGCACCTCACGCCTCGACTATCCCAAATCTCAACTCCCTCATACCCTCCGAGGAGTTTTCATTACAGTATGCCACCATTGTTCATAGCATTACAGATATCACTCAAGCGGGGGGGGGGAAAAGCCTGGTTAAGTAAAACTGATATCACAAACGCATTTCAGACTGCCACCATCCACCCTACACTGGCACTTCCAGGGCATTTATGGGCAGCAGTCAATATTTCTTCTCCCGCTTAACTTTCGGGTCAAGAGCAGCCCACAATTTTCAATATATTCGTTGACCTCTTTGCTAGTTGTGGTTAAACATATCCAGATGCACCACAGTCATACACTCCCGAGATGATTTCTTGTTGGTCAAAGGAAACGCCTTTCCCTCTAGAAGCTTCAAGGAAGCCATTAGTATGTCTGAACACTTGGGTGTCCCAGTATTCCCTAAGGTCACAGAAGACCCAGACACTATCGTTACATTCCTGGGCATACAACTTGACTCGGCATCCATGCCAACAAGTTACCACGTGAGAAATAGGAACAGTCGCAACAACACCAATTACCACCTCCTGCTTGGTACTTGCAACTGCATGGAACTACAATCCCTACCAGGTTCCTTAAATTTTGCCATGCGCATCATACCGCATGCCGCGCTTTCATCTCAGACCACTTTGCTTTTTCCACACTCCCGCATGATCAGGGGCTGTCCCTAGACAACCAAGCCACGGCAGACCTACACATATGGTGGACTTTCTAAACCACACATAATGGTAAACTATTGTGGCAGCTGCCGTGACAGCCGCCATGACAGGGGATCATTTATGGTCAAGGTCATGGATTACATGAATCTCGCCAACATAGCCGGGCTCTGACTGGCTTTGTCCACCAGCACTCAACACGCTTGCTACAGGGTTTTTCCACTTATACAATTCGTTTCATGTCGGATCATCACTTAGATAGTTGGTTTGAGGTTTCACCACTTATGGCTTTTGCCTCTTTTTGCCACCTTAAGTTAATAATTCTCGCACAACACGGTTAAACTTTATCTCACGAGCATTCAACACTATATGTATTTCTACTTACCAAACAACAAGGGTTCCTATCCTCCTACCCCATCCATACTTAGAGACATAGCCAAGCGGACGTTCCCGCTAAAACTAAATACTGGCCATAGACATATAATGTTTAAACCATGTCAGAACCACTTGACCATGCACCTTCCGAGCCACGCACCAATGCAGTTATCAAAACTGTTACCTATCTAGCCTTTAACAGCTTTCTCAGGCCAAAAAAATAACTCACTATCAGCGGCCAACATCCTAAACAAGAGTGCCTGTTGACCTCTTATCTTCTAAAACACACAGACCACTATGTCCGGTCCCTTCCTAAAACTAAGACGAGTCAGATGGGCGAGCCAGTGCATATAACCTACTACCTTACAAGCAATGCTGGGTGCCCGGTTAAGATACTGGTTACGTTCTTGGGCACGCCCCCATATGCACCACTGAACCATTACTGTCGCTGTACGATACTGTCCTTACCACAGGTAAGTTCATGTCCACCTACTCATTCACCGGGCTCGAACTAAAACCTAGCGACTACTCAGGGCACTCCTTTAGGATAGGAGCAGCCTCCACGGCCTATAGCCAAGACATCCCAGCACACGTTAAGACACAGGGCCGCTGGGAATCATACGCTTATGCGACTTACATACCACAGCCGATTCAGGAATTAGGAAGCTTTCATTAAAATGTCTACCTGATGGTTAACAAATGCACTATGATCCTGTATAATGTTTTGCATTAATATGTCTCTTTTTGCCAACTTTTTACAGGCCTACAGCATACGTCGGTTTCGGCACACCTCAACCGACTATTCCTAAAGCTACATCTCTACAACCCATCTTATTCTATATCATATGAGAATCCCCCCGAACACAAATTGGAAGGCATGGCCTGAAGTTGTGGAAGGGGCTATAGACCTATAAAAAGGGACTCCCCCCTTTCCCTACTTACCTTTGTTGGTCAGACGAATAGCCCCACCCTCCACTCCCATTGTTCATATTTCCTCTATGTAAGCCCACTTTTTACCGGCCTACAGCATACGTCGGTTTCGGCACACCTCAACCGATTATTCCTAAAGCTACATCTCTACAATCATCTTATTCTATATCATATGAGAATGCCCCGAACACAAATATATATATATATATATATATATATATATATATATATATATATATATATATATATATATATATATATATATATATATATATATACACACACATACATAAACACACACACACACACACACACACACACTTATTTTATTTTAAAAACATGTTTAATAATTTTTTTTTTTACTTTCCCACCAGCAGGGGGACTGTGACATTTCAGACCGTCCCCCTGCTGGAATATCCACAGCCAGCTATAGGGGGCCATGTGATCGCTCTTTAAGAGTGATGACATGGCCCCTGGGGGCCTCACTTGCTGGGGGAGGGCCGTCTGGCAGCCTTCCAGAAGAGGATCGCGGCGGAGGTAAGCAAATTTCACCTCCTGGGGCTGCAAGTCGTTACGGCGCTCTATGCCGCCGCAACGGCTTTATAGCCCATTTAATGCGGGACGGCATAGAACGTCGTTAAGGGGTTAATACGATGACTGACACTGCAGGTAAAACAAACAAAAACAAAACACAAAATGGGTGCTTCCCATGTAAAATTACTTTTCATATGTCCCACTAGATCAGGAAAAATAAAAAATAAAAGTCTTGTGCTTATCACGTAGCACAATAAAATTACTATTTCATAGCAACTAAAAATAGACTTTTACTATAAAACATAACCATCTTTTCTTACTGCCAGGATTAACATTCCCTTGAACACCTACAACATATAAAGCACATCATCTTTTTTTCCATGCTAAGCTGTACTGTCTTAGAAGGGATGAAGGAAAGAAGGGCTGGTATAATTTGGTGAACTCTGTCCAAAGCGCTTTTGGACAAAGAAGGGGGGACCCAATATATATACCTGCTAATTTTAGTGATAATCAGAATTTAAATGCATATGCAAAACTATTTTACTTGGTATTTAAAGAGGCTTTTACAGACATTTCTCCACCTCTCTCTCTCCAATGCAACAATTTTTATTTCGGTTATATATCTCGTTATATCTTTCGGACAATGCACCAGTTTCCAGATGCAAACAACTTGCAAAATGTTACTTGCATTCTAAATGAGAATCAGGTGCTTCCAGTCAATAAACTACTCAAGTGAACTTTTTTTTTTTTTTTTAAACCAGAGTCCAGCACAATAGTCATTTTCAACATTCTGTTCATGCCTCTATATCTTTATGTAGCTACATAAATAACTTACTGGGTTTGTAAACGTCACCAGACACCATTATACCTTTATAACTACAACTCCCATAAACAAGTTTATATCCTAAAACTCAGAATAATCTTTTTTTAAATTAAAAAAAAAATAAAGAACAGGTTTCCAGAGCATCCAGGAGACTTCCCAAACAGTAGGATGTGCACACCCTATTTTGCTCCATATTCACAGATATTATTTAATTGGATTCATCAAATCAAACACCAGAGCCCCCAAAAACTATCTGTACTAAATAACCAATACCTTGAACGAGTCTGGGGTAGGGTATATGGTTACAACCAACATGATTTGGCTGCATTAGGTAGGTCACACGTTAGAAAGCTGCTTAATGAGCTAAAAACAAAACAAAAGAAAACCCTCTAAAATACTAAACTTTCAGATATTGCTTATCAAGACAAGAGAAGAGAGTCAGTCCTAACTGGGGCTCTTACATTAACACTAATGCAACTTCAGGATTGTTGCAA
Organism: Pelobates cultripes; assembly: GCA_933207985.1. Classification (NCBI taxonomy): domain Eukaryota; kingdom Metazoa; phylum Chordata; class Amphibia; order Anura; family Pelobatidae; genus Pelobates; species Pelobates cultripes. The sequence continues at coordinate 75,827,572 of OW240915.1, forward strand.
AGCTCACTTGTCTTGCTCCTTAACACCTGTTACAGAGGCGTCACATGCCATATGAAGCACTACAAAATTCTCACATCTGTTTAGGCATTAGCTACGAGTAAACACCACGTGATCTAGTTACGGAGGGGGCCATCTTGAACTAGTCAAAACCAGCAGAGTGTGTCAAGATGTGATTTATGCCATTATATTAGGAGTGGATATATAATCACTGCATCATTAAAAAACATGGATACCAAACCAGGGAGCAGTCCCGTAGGGGATCCAGTGAGACAAGAGATACACCCCAGGGAGTAAGAGAGAGAGCCCCAGGGATAGGGACCAGGGAAGACAGAGGAGGCAGACATAGGACATCAGGTGGGCCAAGAGTCCTGAGCTGATTATAAAGTCTCTATAGGGAACAGAACCGGTAGGAAAAGGGACACGCAGATCTCGCCAAATTCCTTCCCCCCCCACCTTCCTACACTCTTCTCTCCCCACCCCACAAGTTTTACAAATCCCTTCCACGTTGGGATACTAGAGGAGAGATTCAAACAAGTAGAAGCCGGGTAACCCGGAATGAACTAGGTTGGGAAGTACAGACCATGCGAGATAAGAAAAAGCTAATGACAGTTAGTCACAATCGTAGGGTACGCAAGCAGTGACGAAGCACAGGACGGGTCTTGAACCCAATGGAAGGGAACAAGCCCAAGTCTAACACTAGGGATAGCATGTTATTGAAAAATTATGTAATGTTATTGGATGTAATATACCATGTAACGAAGGTTATGATGTATACTATATGCGAGAACATGTGATGTACTGCCATATTTCCCCCCCCCCCCGTCTCTCTTCTGTACCCCATATACCCACGTTTTTGGAAAATAAAAATTGTCAAATTGAAAAAAAAAAAAAAAAACATGGATGGATTTCTATAAATAGTAAGCGCAGGATAGTCTGTTGTGTAAAAGATGTAAGGATATGAAATAGTTAACTCTTTGTTTTATATGCTTTAAAATGTTTGAAATAATTATGCTGACCTTGGCAGATGTATTCTATAACATGCATTGAGAGGCCTCCCTTCTACAGGATGTATGACCTCGCTCGACCTCAGGATGTTCCTGTCCCGTCTTTATTCAAATGCTTATCTTTTAATGTCAGACAAGTATGTACTATTAAAGGACTACTATAGTGCCCTGAGGGTGCCCTCAGGGTCCCCCTCCCGCCGGGCTCTGTGGAGAGGAAAGGGGTTAAAACTTACCTTTCTCCTGTGCCAGGCAGGGAGCTCTCCGCCTCCGATCCTCCTCCTCTCCTCCCTTTCGGCTGAATGCGACTGCGCGGCAAGAGCTGCGCGCGCATTCAGCCGGTCTCATAGGAAAGCATTTGCAATGCTTTCCTATGGACGCTTGCGTGTTCTCACTGTGATTTTCACAGTGAGAAAGCCACTAGAGGATTTGAGGGCTGGATTAACCCATTTATAAACAATTTCTCTGAAATTGCTATGTTTATAAAAAAAATGGGTTAACGCTAGCTGGACCTGGCACCCAGACCACTTCATTAAGCTGAAGTGGTCTGGGTGCCTAGAGTGGTCCTTTAACTACAAGGAAACGATAAATCTCGCTGCTTGCGTGACAAACTGTGTATAAAAGCTAGCCCTGAAAATATACTCACTGAGAACTTGTTAAGCACTCTTTCGTATCTGTGTCTTAATTTGCTAAACAAGAACTCCCGTCAATTGATGTGGTGACTGTAGAATCGAGGGGAGTTGAGTCCAGGACAGCATTAACCCTTTCAGCCTGGTGTCCAGGAGTGGGATTACAGCAGGACCATTGGGTAAGTAGCCTTTTTGTTTCTTATTGACGCTGATTGTCTATGACCCACTTTGGTCCAGTAAGTCTGTATCCAGTAGATAGGAAAGGTGTAAGGACTTTAGTTATATTGAGACTGTAAATAGGTCTCCAGTTTTTACTGGACAGTTGGTCTAGTATAGGGTTCTTGGTAACCCAGGTTAGTATCTAAGATATACAGGTTTTGAGACTATAAAAGGAGTCTCCGGTTTATTAAGACTATAGGTTTTCTAGGAAACACGGTTTATAGATCTAGAATAACCCAAACTTCTTGTTCCTCTGGTCACCCTGTGTCTGCTTTGTGTTTATTTTGTTTGTTAAGTAGAGACAAAATATTGGTAAGAAGGTAGTGTCTCTACCCTGAGCCAGAAATATGGGAAATAATCAGTCTATTTCTTACCCTTTATCCCACCCAGGGGAGTCATGTCTAAATAATGTTACTAGAATAGGAGCACAAGTAGGATTTCTTACAATCCCATTTGTGTCAAATTTAGCAGGATGGACAGAGACTATGAAGCTATCTGATCCTTTTCCCAGGTGTGGGGCTAATGTTGATTTCCATATGAATATGATTCGAGGATTGTGTTTGGAAGATAGGGAGTCATGGCTGTGGTATGGTCCTGATCCAGATTGGGATAAGGAATATATGAGAGCAGGAGGTGAAAATTGGTTGCAGATAGCCCCTCATTGGTTTCTTTGTAGTGTAACAGGAAAGGTTTTAAAGGGAGCTAAGAAAGACCTGGCTAAGAGAAACGGAACTGTTGACAGTAATACCATCCGCTTTCCCATAGAAGCCCCTCCTGAGAATCCATATCCACCACCAATTGTGCCCCTACCCAGTCAGCACGCGGCCATGCCAGACCACAACCCCCACCTCCCTATAAAGCAATGTATCCTGCTGTACCTAATGCCCCCTCAGAGGATGATATAGAAGATATTTGTACTGCTGCAGCTGATTAATTCACAATCACAGCAATCATCATCTACACCAGATTCTGATATAGAATATCCACCGCCACCTCCCGGTACAATTAAATTAACAGTACAAACGGGAGTTAAACTTAAAAGTGGCAAGGTGTTAAAATCATATGTACATAAGCAAGGTGATGATGTAGAAATGCCAAAATTAGAAGGTGCTGATCTTACTGCCCGTTCATGACTGTTGGTAATCAGTTAAGAATGAAACCCATTAATCCCGGAGTACTCAAGGACATTATTCAAGGTGCCCCAAACCCCCGTACTAATCCCTCTGCATGCCTAATGTATCTGAAAAGAATGTGCTTAGGACAGAACATGACACAGACATACAGTTAATTATAAATGGAGTATTAGGGTATGACTCAGATTCTGGTTGGGATTGCTCTATAGCACCCTCTATCAGTGAGACAGACAACGGTACTGGAGTTGGAAAGGCTGGTAGTGATGGTGTTTATGGGCTTAGTACTTCAGCAGGATGTGCTAAAATGTGGGACGAGCTGGAAGCTGAAATGTTGAGATTATGGAAGAATAAGCAGTCTATATCCACTGCTTTGGCATGTAAACAAGGTGCAAAGGAAGAGATTGGTATTTTTGTAAAGAGATTTTACAAGTGTTGGAAGGATGAGGCAGGTTTGAAGTCTGGAGATGATATGGATCTCCTTAAAATACAGTCATGCTGTGGGAATATGTTGCCACAGTATTCTTTGCTTGTGAAACAGTTGATTTCAGACTGGGCTAATTTGGGTGGCACAGATTTTCTTACCAAGGTTATAGAGAAGGAAAATGCAGGTTGTTTTGACATAAGAAAAGATTCAGGAAGTAAGGCTGCTTATTATGCTCAGGGATTGCAACACTGTCCACCTACACAGGCCCGAGAGAGAGGATGGGATGGAGCACATAGAGCCCGTGGAAGGGATGGTCAAAGAGGGATAAGGGGATGGAGACAGGGAAATCAGGGTTATAGGGGCAGGGGTAACCAAGGAGGAATAGACAGGAACACTTGTTTCAACTGTGGCCAGCATGGCCACTGGAGGAATGAGTGTCCACACCCCAGGAAACCCCAGAATTCTCAAAATACGTCCGGTAGGCAAGAACAACACCAGGCCCACTCTCAACACCACTGGCCAGCACTTCCCCCTCCCCCCTCACTCCAGCAAACCTAAACTGCACTAGGGCCATTCACAGGTACCACTGACCATCACATCCCATGGCCCCAATAGGGCTGCCTTGAAGGTGACACTCCAACTTTTCTACTTTTGTACTCTACTAATGATGATCAGCCTTTTTGCATTCTGGTCATAGAAGGTAGATCCTTGCCATTTTTGGTAGATACTGGAGCTATGTGTTCCAGTCTCTGTGACACCTATTATCAGGGGACAAGGGAAAGTCTACACCTTCATTGGGTATTAATGGAGTGTAGTGATGCACCGAACGGTTCGCTGGCGAATAGTTCCTGGTGAACATATGCGCGGTTCGATCCGCCCCCTATTCGTCATTATTGAGTAAACTTTGACCCTGTTCCTCACAGTCAGCAGACACATTCCAGCCAATTAGCAGCACACTTTCTGTGTAATGTAATTGCAGTTAGTTGTCTGCCAGCTTCTGTGTCAGGCTCACAGTGGATACTGTGCCCAGTGCCACCACTCAATGGTGTCACAATAGCGTGCATTTAAAAACAAAAAACTTTTTTCACTGTTATAGATTGAATAGCAGTTAGTTGTCTCAAAGCGGGTGTGTCAGCCCTACAGTGTGTACTCTGCCAGTTCACAGTGCCACTCATATCTGGTGTCATAATAGCTTGCATTTAAAAACTAAAAACTTTTTTCACTGTTATAGATTGAATAGCAGTTAGTTGTCTTAAAGCGGGTGTGTCAGGCTCACAGTGGATACTGTGCCCAGTGCCACCACTCACTGGTGTCACAATAGCTTGCATTTAAAAACAAAAAACTTTTTTCACTGTTATAGATTGAATAGCAGTTAGTTGTCTTCAAACGGGTGTGTCAGGCCTACAGCGTGTACTCTGCCAACCTCTGCCAGTTCACAGTGCCACTCATATCTGGTGTCACAGTAGCTTGCACGCATAGTACCACTAATCAAAAAAAAATGACAGGCAGAGGCAGGCCACCCCTACACTGCGCATTGGGTAAACCTGCTGACGGCTGCCAAGCATGGAATGCGTGGCTCTGCAGAGGAGTTGGTGACACCGCCATGACTTGCAGGCAGGCCTGCTGCCACCTCCTCTACTCCTCCTACTCCATCCTCTTCCATAACCTCCTCGGCTGAGTCCTCTTCTGCTGCTGCGTCTTGCTCCACATCAACGGATAGGGGACGTAACAAGGATTAAACTGATAAGAATAGTACTACTTAACACACCACTCCTATCTGGTGGCACATTAGATTGCACGCGCAGTGCCCCAAATTTGAAGTAGGAGGACCGACCAAGCATCTTTTTCCATCTCCCGGTTCTTAAAATCGATGCCATATACACGTCCCCTGATAGGGGATGTAACAGGGATTAAACTGATAGGAATAATACTACTTAACACACCTTATAATAACGCAGAGAGAGGCAACGCAGAGAGAGGAGTCTGAAGAAGAGGAGTCAGATGAGGAAGGTGGCTTTGAGGAGGTGGAAGACCAAACACAGCAAGCGTCCCAGGGGGCTTGTTGTCACCTTTCGGGGACCCTTGGTGTTGTACGTGGCTGGGTGGAGGAAGAGACCTTCAATGACATCAGTGAGGACAAGGAGCGGGACATGGCTAGCTTGGTATCCAACCTTGTGCAAATGGGGAGTTTGCGGTTGTGCAAATGGACTGTTTGCAGTTGTTTGCGGTGCGTTAAACGGGGAGTTTGGTCTGTCACTGTGAAGCGGGCGTAACCCTTACACTACCTGATCAATACAACATCATACAGTAGGTCCCCCCCCTCATTATTTTTATGGCCCCCACCCACCGCTCACGGGTGGGGGCGGGCGGGAGGACAGTAGGTCCCCCCCCATTGAGATTTATGGCCCCCACCCACCGTGCAGGGGTGGGGGCCGGGGAGGAGGACAGTAGGTCCCCCCTTATCCTTATTTACTGAATATTCCCCTGTATAACAATGTTTGGCATTTAGTGAATATTCCCTATTCTGCTCTGTGTCAGTGTGTATCAGGGATCCTTAGGATAGGTGTCAATCCATATCTGCCAAGTGACCCTATGTAGGGGGAACAGTCCCTATTCTGCTCTGTGTCAGTGTGTATCAGGGATCCTGAGGACAGGTGTCAATCCATATCTGCCAAGTGACCCTATGTAGGGGGAACAGTCTCTATTCTGCTCTGTGTCAGTGTGTATCATGGTCTCTGAGGACAGGTGTCAATCCATACCTGCCAAGGGACCCTATGTAGGGGAAACAGTCCCTATTCTGCTCTGTGTCAGTGTGTATCAGGGATCCTGAGGACAGGTGTCAATCCATATCTGCCAAGTGACCCTATGTGGAAGGAACAGTCTCTATTCTGCTCTGTGTCAGTGTGTATCAGGGATCCTGAGGACAGGTGTCAATCCATATCTGCCAAGTGACCCTATGTAGGGGGAACAGTCTCTATTCTGCTCTGTGTCAGTGTGTATCATGGATCCTTAGGACAGGTGTCAATCCATATCTGCCAAGTGACCCTATGTAGGGGGAACAGTCCCTATTCTGCTCTGTGTCAATATGTCATATGTCAGGTATCAATCCATATCCATTGTGATTTAGGAATGTTAAGTGATTTCTGCCCTTTATGGATTAAGACCAGACTCTGCATCAACTGTGTAATTTTCCATGGGAGTTTTGCCATGGATCCCCCTCCGGCATGCCACAGTCCAGGTGTTAGTCCCCTTGAAACAACTTTTCCATCACTATTATGGCCAGAAAGAGTCTCTGTGTGTGTTAAAATTCGCCTGCCCATTGAAGTCTATGGCGGTTCGCGAACCGAAAATTTCGTGTTCGCGACATCACTAATGGAGTGTCAACACCACCACGGTCTGTTTTCTGTCCTCTTAATGGTTCTTCTACTGTGCACCCTTTTCGTCTAATACCTAAATGTCCATTTAGTTTGCTGGGAAGGGATCATCTTGGTATTCTGGGAGCTACCATTACTTGCACGCCCTCTGGTGGTATTGGTGTCTATGTTGTGTTCTGAAACTATTGATTTGTCAGATGAAGCCCACACAGAGGAAGGTACATCAAAGTTAGATCTAGGATTTGTCAACTGCACCCCTTACAAAGCCAAAGTAAAACCAGATGTAACTCCTATCTACCTTAAACAGTACCCCCTGTCAGAAGCCAAGGTTGAGGGAGTTTGCCCCATGATCCAATCTTTTCTAGAGAAGGGAATACTAAAGCAAGTAGTTTCCCCATATAACACACATATTAATCCAGTTCCTAAAGGTAATGGTTATCGCTTAGTTCAGGACTTTAGAGCCCTGAATAGTTTAATTGTGCCCATTGCACCCATTGTCCCTGATGTGACATCCCTCATTACAGCCATTCCATATGATGCCACTAGCTTCACTGTCATTGATTTAAGTAATGCATTTTTTTTCTATACCTATTGATCAAGAGACACCGCTACTTATGGCTTTTACTTTTGAAGGCTGTCAGTATACCTGGACATGCTTACCCCAAGGCTATGTGGATTCCCCAGCCGTTTATTCGCTGGTACTCCAACATACTCTAAAAACATGGACCCCCGGTCATGGTTCCGTCCTTTTGCAATATGTTGATTTGTTGTTATGTAGCCCTAGTTATGAGGCAAGCACTGTGGATACTGTCAGTTTGCTCAAACACTTAGCAACTGTGGGTCACAAGGTTGCAAAACACAAAATGCAATTGTGTAAATCAAAGGTTGATTACTTAGGTTTTGTTCTGGCTTCAGGCACCAGACAACTGAGTCCAAAACGTATTGAGGTCATTCAGAGGATTCCTAAACCCACTACTTCCTCGGCATGATTAATTACTGCCGCCAATGGATCCCTGAATGCTCCCATTATGACTCAATCCTATGGAAGGCTATATGTTCTGACAGCCCTGAAAATGTCTGCTAGTCACCAGACAGGCTAGCTGCGTATATTGCCCTCAAAGTTGCTATTGTGCAAGCCCCGGCTTTAGGACTACCTGTGTATTGTAAACCATTTCATTTGTATGCTCGGGACAACTGTAAAACCATGGCTGTGGTCTGTGCACAAGAGCATGGAGGCGGTATGCGTCCCATAGCATTCTTTTCCGAAGTAGTTCCAGCTCCGGTACAGGGTATGCCGGCGTGTCTCAGAACGTTGGGAGCATGTGCAATGGCTGTTGAGACTGCTACTATCACACTAGGGCAGGGGTAGGCAACCTTTTAGCAGCACTGTGCCGATATAGGATTGTGATGTCCCGTAGCGTGCCGGTCCTATTTTTTTTTAAATTGAAGTGTGTTTGCTGCCGTAGTCTGCTTGTGTTATTTTTACTGTCATTGCTTTGTATCGTTGTATTTGAGCTATTATATTGTATATGTTCATGAGTAGTTTATGGTATTGTGTATGATACCTATGAATGTGGGCTGTGTATGAGGGCTGCTTGTGGAATTGTGTGTGTGGATGGATATGTCACATTGTGTGTTTGGTAGTGTGTGGGGGCTGTTTGGGGTATTGCATGTGAGAGGCTGCATGTGGGGTTGTGTGCATGTATGTGAATTGTTAGTGGTGTTGCGTTTAAGCGGATTGTGTGTATGTTTGTGTGTGGGTTGATCGTATTATTTGTATGAGGGGGGGGTTATTCTGCATTTCTGTGTATATCTAGCAGTGCGGGTGGCTTCCCTGGGTTCCAGGCTGGCCAGGTACAGGTCAAGGACAGGAGCTGCAATAGCAACTGCGAGCTGCTCTACTACTGTGTGGATTCCCATTCACAAGTGCTGGAATGAAGTGCTCTGAGATCACTTCCTCTACGTGCTGCAATGCATAAATTGAGGATTGTCCTTCACCACCTCTTCGTATTAGCAGATATCTGAAGTTTTACTGGGACTCCTGATAGGCCAGAGCAGCCTTGAGTGCCGTGCATGGCACTAGTACCGTAGGTTGCCTACCCCTGCACTAGGGCATCCTACAATACTCCATACCAGTCACCAGGTCACTCAGCTTATAAAAAAATCTCACCACACAACACGACAGCCCAGAGCTTAAGTGGTTATGAGATTATTCTTCTTAATACCCAGAATCTGTCTATTGTCTATAGTCCTGTTTATTCTGGTCCTATCTCTGTTTTGCATGCTATTCTCACTTCTGCATCTGACTGTGACTATACCATCTGAGCCTCATAATTGCATTGAACAAATACATATTGCCACATTTCCCAGAGCAGACCTCTCCTCCACAGCACTCAGTGGCCCGGATGTGACCACTGTCTTTGTGGATGGCTCTTGCTCCAGACCAAATGACGGTACGTACCTCACAGGCTATGCCGTGGTACAGTTACCTGATAAAATCATTGAAGCTGACACTATTTTCCAGCCGTCTGCACAAGCTGCAGAACTCATTGCTCTCACACGTGCCTGTCCGCTTTTCTCAGGACAGCGAGTGAACATTTACACAGACTCACGATATGCTCATGGGGTAGTGCATGATTTTGGTGTGATTTGGAAACAAAGAGGCTTTGTAGGAGCCGATGGAAAAGCCATTTCACACACAAATCTCATCCAATCACTCCTAGATGCTATCCTACTCCCATCTGAAGTAGAGGTTATCCACTGCCAGGCACACACTCTGGGTAGTGATGACATTTCCAGAGGTAATGCCTTGGCTGACCAAGTGGCAAGAGACGTTGCAGCCAAGACTCTTTACTATGAAATGTTTCCTGCTATGCTCACACCTCCCACATGCCCTACTGACAGTTTGCTTTTGCAGCTCCAAGCCTTTGCAACGCAATCTGACTTTGATTTTTGGATTAAACAAGGTTTAGAGAAAGATCAGAATGATCTTTTCTCTAAAGAGGGGATAATAGGCATACCTGAAGCCAGCTCCTTTATTTTCATCAGTCAGGCACATGGTCCCGGTCACAAAAGCATAGCAAGCACCATCCAATTCCTCATGAATTCATTTTAGATTAGGAATCTCAGGCAGCATGTAGAGTCTTTTGTAAGATCGTGTGAACCATGTATGAGAACACATCCTAATATTCCACACAAATCACAGCACGAACATTTGCACCCTCCAGCTGCTCCTTTTACACACTTACAGATTGATTTTACTCATGTACTCAGAATTGGTAAGAAACAGCAATACTTACTGGTCATAGTTGATCAGTTTAGTAGATGGCCCGAGGCCTTTGTGACATCTAGGGAAGATGCTAGGACTGTAGTGAAGATTCTTGCTACTGAAATTATTCCCAGGTATGGCTACCCTCTGCAGATTAACTCTGATAATGGCCCAGCTTTTGCCAGTAAGGTTACCCAGGAACTTGCTAAATTCTTGCAAGTTACCTGGAAGTTTCATATTGTCACATATCCATCTGACACTTTTCCCTCACCTGGTGCTCAACGGCCAGAAGCTTGCAGTCCTGACTATCTCAGCATACAGTCTGGCACCGGCCATTGCACATCCACGGGCCAAAATAACCCCGCGAGCACACACGTGACAGCGGGTGCACGCGCATGTGAACGCGCACTGCACACGCACATTTTGGAGCCAAAATACCAAGCTGACCAATGGAAATGGGAGGATGGATATAAAAACCTAGTATGACCTCCACCCAGTGCCCTGTCGTGGTTTCCCATGTGGTTGTCCGAGAGCGCATTCCTGTTTATAGTTTTCTACTGGTTTTTGACTTTGGCTTTGCTTATTGACTTCTCTGTATTCTGGTATCCTGACTCCTGGCTTTCCTCATCGTTGGGTCCCTTTCTGTGTTCCCTGACCTCTGCTAGTATTTTGACTATTCTATGTACTTTAAATCCGGCCAGTCTAAGGATCGGTAATACATTACTTATGTCATCTAGGCTATACAGTTCTACGTGCTGGATCATACAGTAATCCTGATATTACGACATTGCCATAGATCCTGTAGAACTGTGTCAGCACATAGCTGCTTGCGAGAGGAAATTCTAGGAGAATGATCACCGCATGGATCAATTTGCTCAGGCTTTCAGTACGCTTCTCGCTAGAACGGCGCATCTGCAGCGTCTCCTCCTATAGCACCTCAAACCTGTGTACCTCCACCCACTGTTACTAGGACTCCCAGCATCTCCTTATCGCCATCCCTACATTTTGATGGCAATATCCAGGAATGCAGGGGATTTCTTAATCAGGTGGAGTACCATTTTGAGGCCTTACCAGGGTTGATCCCCACGGACAGAGCAAAAATTGGTTCTCATGAATCAATTAGAGGGCAAGGCCCTTGCCTGGGCTAATCCATTATGGGAGAGTAATCGGAGCATTGCTCATAATCACCAGGAATTCCTTGCTGAATTCAAGCTCACGTTTGAGCCATTGGGTAGAGAGGATGACGCCTCCACTGATGCACATCAGACAAGGTAACCGGTCTATCTTGAATTATACTATTGAATTCCATACCTTAGCTTCCGAGGTAGACTGGACTAACAATGGGATAATATCAGCATTCAAAAAGTCTTTCTGAGACTATACTAGATGAGATAGCCGCTAAAGAATTACCAAAGAGTCTTAACGAATTTATTACGTTTGTCATGCATATTGATGATAGGTTAAGACTCAGAAGTCACCAGAAGCAAGACCAGACGTACGGCTATGTCTCTAGCACCCAGATTCTCTAAACCTGTTTTGCTAACCTCCCTGTACAGACCAAACCCGAACCTGAACCTATGCAGTTGGGGGTCACTAGACTGTCGGAGGCCGAAAGACAGTATAGGAGAAAGGAAGGGATATGCCTAATATTGCGATAGAAATGGACATATGATAACTGGTTGCCCAGTGCGTCCGGAAAACATCCGCACCTAAGAACCTTAAGGGGACAGGTCTTGGGTGTGATGGAGTTGTCCTCTAACAAAAATAAAAGTAGATTCCTCTTTGCAGTATCTATTTCCCTTGATAACAAGAGGTTTTCTTGCAGTGCCCTAATGGACTCAGGTGCTGCTCGAAATTTTATTGATGTCCAGTTTATTAGGGGTAATGAGATACCAGTCAGGGAGAGACCTACGCTGCTAGCTGTAGAGGCTATTGATGGTAGACCACTCACACAACCGCTTATAACCCACGAAACTGTCCCTATTATGGTCTCTATTAAGGCCTCCCATAGGGAGGAGATGACGTTTCAGATTATTACTTCTCCATCATGTCCTATCACATTAGGGTTTCCATGGCTGAGTAAGCACAATCCTTATATTGACTGGGCTAATGGGAAAATATTGGAATGGGGTAAGAAGTTTATGGGGAGATGTATAAAACCAGTAATAAAGAGATTGGGTACTATTGACCTTCCCACTACCACTCCCCAAAATCCTGGAGTTCCCATACAATACCGAGAACTTCAGGAGGTGTTTAACAAGGCTCAAGCCGATGTATTGCCTCCCCACAGAGCATATGACTGTGCCATTAACCTGTTTCCAAGCGCTATGCCTCCTAAGGGGACAGTTTATGCTTTATCTCCCCAGGAGAGTAAAATAATGGTGGAATACATCAAAGAATCTTTGAGCAAAGGGCACATAAGAAAGTCATCCTCAGCAGCTGGTGCAGGATTCTTTTTTGTTGAGAAAAAGGGTGGTGAGTTACGCCCTTGCATAGACTACAGGGCACTTAATAAAATCACTGTAAAAAATGCATACCCTATCCCACTCATTTCCAAATTGTTCGATAGACAACAGGAGGCTAAAGTATTTACTAAGCTCGACCTTAGCAGCGCTTACAATTTGGTTAGAATTAAAGAGAATCATGAGTGGAAGACGGCATTTAATACCCGCAGTGGACACTATGAGTATCTGGTAATGCCATTTGGGTTATGCAACGCCCCGGCCGTTTTCCAAGACTTTATAAATGATGTACTCAGGGAATTCATTTGTCTTGGTTTATTTGGACGATATTTTGGTGTATTCCCCTGATCTTCAAACTCACCACTCCCATGTGAAACAGGTTCTGCAGACGTTGTTGAAAAATAAACTTTATTGTAAATTAGAAAAGTGCATTTTTGACCAGCCTGAAGTCCACTTTTTGGGTTACAACATCTCTGCATCTGGGTTTCAAATGGATCCTTAAAAACTAGAGGCTGTACTACACTGGCCATTACCCTCATACTGTATTCTGGTATCCTGACTCCTGGCTTTCCTCATCGTTGCGTCCCTTTCTGTGTTCCCTGACCTCGGCTAGTATTTTGACTATTCTATGTACGTTAAATCCGGCCATTCTAAGGACGAGTAATACGTTACTTATGTCATCCAGGCTATACAGTTCTACGTGCTGGATCATACAGTAATCGTGATACATATAACCTATCATCCACATTCAGGGGTAGTTGAAAGGATGAATAGGACCATTAAGGAGAAGCTTAGGAAAGCTACTGCAGGAACATGGGTAAATTGGACAAAATATCTCCCAGCTATTTTAGCTGAGATAAGAATGACTCCCCACAAGGTGACTAAATTATCTCCATTTGAGATTCTGATGGGATGACCTTTTCCCACACCCTGGGCCAGGGAATCGCTTGTTATAATGTCTGGGGATTTACAGCTTATACAAGAACAATATGTACAGGAGTTGTTGATAAAACTGAATGGTAAATATCGCATATATATATATGGCAATGTTTCTTCGCAGTTTCCCTTACCTTCACAAGAACCTACTCATCCATACCAGCCCGTTGACAAGGTGTATATCCATCAGCTGAATAGGACCAAGAAAGGAGGATACCTTTTCGAACCACCTGCTACTGTGATTGCTGTAACCACAACCGCTGTCCTCACAGATTCCCACGACATCTGGATTCACGCATCCCGAGTGAAGCTGTGTCCAAAGAGGGGAATCAAGGAAGACAAGACCACTCCTCACTCGGAAACAGAAGAATTTCCTTTCACACCATATCGTAGATTGAGAGGATCATACGAACCTGAGACCAAGATTATGTTTTGCGCTATGCTTTCTGGAGTTGTTATACTCCCTCTGATATTGTTCCTTCAATGCCATTATGAGTACAAGTCAATTGGAAGTTTGAAACCTGTTTGTTTCTGGAGAAAAGACTCTGACCCGATGAACAATTCTTCAATACCCTCAGCCCAATTAGGCCCTAGCCCCTCATCTAGCATTTGTCACACGCTCCCTAAAGAACCTTTCTCCACCACCTATCTATCAGCATGTAATATGCAATCATTCATTGACTGAACGCATTTGGATGAATTGGACAAATAACCCTTATAAGTACCCATATGGAATGTGTCCACAGCTAATGAAACTGATGCATTATGTTTGTTTGAAGGTTCACGGAAAATTGTTAGATCTTATATCACAGGAACTTGCACAATTAAGGTTGCTAATTACACTGGTATTTGTGCTACCTTATTTAATATAAGTTCTGATAGTAAGAAAAAAACACCTCAACAAGTTTGGGATATATATTATAAGAAAATTAGTAAGGTTGCATATCAATGTAAACAGACAGGCCTTATTACTTTTAATAATGATTATACAACTGGTATCATTAATTGGAAAAGGGGACAAATGTCATTATGAACGACACTGCAATTGAGAACTGTACACTACCTTATATTTTACACCTTATTACGGTCCTTTATCCTCTACCATTGAACCAAAAGTCAACAATGACACACACCTATTACGTCCACATGTGTTCATACAACTGCCTTCTTACAAGATGTACATGTGTCATTAAAAATCACTACTCCTGTTCGAACATTATGTAACACAGCAAACAAAAGGCAGAAAAGGGAATGGTATGACACACTGTTAGGAGGTGCAGGAACCACTATGGGTATACTAAATAGTATAGACATGGAGACCCTCAAGAATAAGTTAAACACGGCCAGCATGAAGCAGCCGACATATCTGTTTGGCAACTAACCTCCCTACAAAGATAATTACTAGTAATACAAGTATCAATCTACCTCTCCCCTTTTCAGGATGTTTGACTAATGGTTAGATCTTAATGGCACCCAATATTATTTCAGCGACACAATCACTTTAGACAAACATTAATGCCCTATTAAGGCTCTCTACTTTTTAAAGATTACCATTTACCTCTTGAGACTATTGTCTCCTTAATGAAAGGAAAACAAAATATGTTTAAACATCTTGTTACACATAATGATGCTATAGTACACACACAGGTAGCCACACATATCCTAAAAGGAGAACTCCTTAAGGTGAGTTCACAAATTCAGAATGATTTAGCCCATCATTGGTACAATGCTTTTACTGGTTGGTCCCCTACTGGATCCCAGATAATTAAATCATTCTTCTATCCTCTTGTTATTATAGTCATGATTTTATTGTGTATGATTTTATATAACTGCCACCTTAGTTGTACATTGAGGAAGATAATACAGAAATTAATCCATAATGCAAAACAGAAACAACTGGAAATCCTCCTCTCTTCCACTGGAGGGTATCAACCCATCTTTGAAACTGGGCCTTAGGAATTATCAAATGGGAATCGAGGTGAAGAAATTAATGAAAGTCCCGCAGGGAGTGACTAGCACCCCTGAAAATACCATGTTGAAGTTTCTCTTTCCTGGGAAGATTTTATCAATAATATGAGCAATTTTTTTGCTCAAAGAGGGGAATGTAAGGATATGAAATAGTTAACTCTGTTTTATATGCTTTAAAATAATGTTTGAAATAATTATGCTGACCTTGGCAGATGTATTCTATAACATGCTTTGAGAGGCCTCCCTTCTACAGGATGTATGACCTCAGGATGTTCCTGTCCCGTCTTTATTCAAATGCTTATCTTTTAATGTCAGACAAGTATGTATTATTAACTACAAGGCAACGATAAATCTTGCTGCTTGCGTGACAAACTTTGTATAAATGCTAGCCCATAAAATATACTCACTGAGAACTTGTTAAGCACTCTTTCGTGTCTGTGTCTTAATTTGCTAAACAAGAACTCCCGTCAATTGATGTGGTTACCGGAGAATTGAGGGGAGTTGAGTCCAGAACAGCATTAACCCTTTCAAAAGAGACAATACAAAAAGTTGTAGTAATGTGAGCAGTATGATATGCAATTACACTTTAAAATAAATATATATATATATGTTACCGCTAAAGTGAGAAATCCGTTAATGTGCACATTACCTAGTTAATCTGCAGATTAACTGATTTGTTCCGTTAATGAGCGGAATCAAGAGTTTTCCGCATTTTACATAGGTAATGTGCACATTAACGGCTTCCGTATCGTTAAAGTGCAAAATTTTTGTTTCTTTCCCTCGGTAAAGAGGAATTATTTATTACAAAACATCCTTGCAGAACCTGTTTCACCCTTTCAGTGCAGTGGCTGCAGAGTCGTTCACTTCTCGTCTGAAGGCAGAATGATTCTGTGTGAACCTGTCTCAATTCATTTGTGAGCAAGTTCCTTTCAATGCCCTGCACCAAATTCTCAAAGCACAGACGCATGGCTTGTTGCTTCTCAGGGGGCTGGCTACTAACAATGCTGCTCCGTACGTCCGAGAAATACTCCTTGAGGAGAATGAGACCAAGGAGAGGTCTGCTCATGGACCACTGATTCAGACAGTCTTCAAATATATGATGAAATTGAGAACAGTGGAGAGCATCTGCTGGGATCATTTCAGGGTGTTGCCGCATAATGTGCAGGAAGCGCTCGCTCTCTTGTGGAGGAGGGGCTCCTCGCTTCTTACCAGTTCGGGATAACTGTTTGAAGAGGTATGGGACTATGTGATCCAGACAAGAATAGAACAGCAGCCTGTGCACACCATGGTGTCCTCTAGAGCTTTGAGCCCCTCAGAGGGATGGAGGACAGAATGATTTTTGCACTTTAACGAGTGCCTAGTAAGTAATGTGCAGATTATCTAGGTAATGTGAGAAATATTTGAGAAATGAAAAATTTTCGGCACTTTAACTGATCGACCTATTTAATCTGCAGATTAACTAAGTAATGTGCACATTAACTGATTTCTGCACTTTAATGGTAACACATACAATCTTGACCCTAACTCCCCATCCAACTATCGTCCTATCTCGCTACTGCCTTTTGCATCCAAGATCCTTGAGAAAATTGTGTATGCAAGATTGACAGACTTCCTCAAGTCCAACTCTCTGCTAGAACTGCTTCAGTCTGGTTTCGGCACTAAGCACCCTGTGAATACGGAACTGACCAAAGTATCCAACGATCTACTCGCTGCAAAATCTCGTGGTCACTACTCTATCCTAATTCTCCTTGACCTGTCTGCGGCTTTTGACACGGTTGATCATCAACAGCTTCTTCTCATCCTCCGCAATATCTGTCTACAAGATATTGCTCTCTCCTGGTGCTCCTCCTACCTCTCCCAGCCCTCTTTCAGTGTTTCTTTCTCTGGCTCTGCTTCTTCTCCCCAACTCCTCTCTGTTGGTGTCCCCCAAGGTTCAGTCCTTGGTCCCCTACTGTTCTCCATCTATACTGCCTCTCTTGGTAAACTCATTAGCTCCTTTGGCTTCCAATATCATTTCAATGCAGATGACACGCAAATCTACCTGTCCTCTCCTGATCTCTCCCCGTCCCTCTTGACTAGTGTCTCTGACTGCCTCTCTGCTGTTTCTAACTGGATGGCTGCCCACTTCCTTAAACTAAACTTGACCAAAACTGAAATTCTGGTCTTTCCTCCCTCAAATGTTGTTACTCCTGTGTCTGTCTCCCTCCAAGTCAACGGTGCTACCATCAGCTCCACCACGCAGGCTCGCTGCCTAGGTGTTCTCTTTGACTCCGACCTCTCCTTCAAGCCTCATGTTCAATCTATCGCCAAATCCTGTCATTTCCATCTAAAAAACATTGCGCTCATCCGACCCTACTTAACGCCAGATGCGACTAAAGGTGTTGGTCCATTCCACTGTCCTTTCTCGCCTTGACCACTGTAATCCACTTCTCAGTGGTCTTACGTGCTCCCAACTAGCGCCGTTACAGTCCATAATGAATGCGACGGCAAGGCTCATCTTCCTGTTCGCACCTCCCATGCCTCACCCTTCTGTCAATCCCTACATTGGCTTCCTATAAAATATAGAGCTCAATTTAAAATTCTGGTTCTTGCTTTCAAATCTCTACCTAATGCTGCTCCCACCTATCCTCCCTTATACACATAAGTATGTCCCGTCTAGGCCCTTACGATCTGCTGAAGACTTACGTCTATCGTCTGTCCGTACTCCCCCCTCTGATGCTCGCCTTCAAGATTTCTCGAGGGCTGCACCGTTCCTGTGGAACTCACTTCCCTCCTCCGTTAGATGCTCACCCAGTCTCCACTCCTTCAAAAAAATCGTTAAAAACCCACTTCTTCATAAAAGCGTATCCATTAAACTGTTAATAGCTCCTGACTGATTCCTCTTCTGCAACTGTCACTGGTTTAATACTAACCTTACCTTTTTGTGTCATTTTACCCCACTCCCTCTAGCATGTAAGCTCATTGAGCAGGGCCCTCAACCCCTCTGTTCCTGTGTGTCCAACTTGTCTGGTTACAAATACATGTCTGTTCGTCCACCCATTGTAAAGCGCTGGGGAATTTGACGGCGCTCTATAAATATCATAATAATATATATAAAAATATAAACAGTCCTTGGACTCACACTTATTAGCAGTGTTCGCCGGGTGCTAGAAATCCAGGGAAAAATATGTAGGTCTCAGGTAGTGATCAGCACTCACGGTCTTGCAAAGTTAAAAGTTCAAAGTTTATTATAAATCCTTTAAATTCGACCAACGTTTCAGTTCCCACTGGGATCTCTACACCGTAATTCCACATGAGCAAGGGGTAGAGGCAATGAGACAAACCCTCTGCTCCTTCACAACGTATAATGGGCCACCAATTGAGTATGTGTTAGAGTTACTGTCACTGACGTTGAAAAATAACTAGTTCAGATTCGAAGAGGATTGGTTCTTACAAAATTGCGGGCACATCCATGGCCCCCATGCACATTTTTTCCAAGTTTAAACACCTGATTATGGCAGATTTTCTATATTGACGACCTGTTGATTTTTCTGGAAGGGCAATGAAATGGAAGCTACAGAAATGGTCCGGTACCTAAATAGTCTCGATACACTGATCAGATTCACATCAAATATTAGTGCTTCTTCAGTACAATGTTTAGATTTAGAAATATCGATCAAAAACCATAAGATCACAAATTGCCTGTACAAAAAAAAGATACAGATCGCAATACGTTGCTACAGAATTACAGTGCACAACCAAGGATGTCAAAAAAATCATTACCTAAAGCACAGGAGAGGGGCTACAGACGCCAGGACCTGTTGAAAGCTCAACAAGAAGCAAAAATTGCTAGCGCCAACATGGTAGCTAGAAAAGCTCCTGCATTAGTCTTTTCGATGTCCTACAACGACGCTTCACCCAAGATTGCCAGGGTAATTAAACATAACTGGAAAATGTTGGCAAGTGATGATACCTTGCCTAAAGTTTTTAAGGAAAAGCCTTTGATTTGTTTTAGAAGAAATAAAACGTTGAAAGATATTTGTCCATACAGATCCCGTGAATAGTTATAGAAAAAATTCAGGAACCCAATACCGTGGCAGTCTTCGCTGCCTGGGATGTGTCACATGTAGACACATGACTCCATCACGAAGCTTCCAACATCTCCACAAAAGCAAGCTCTATCGAATTCAACACACTATCACGTGTAAGACTCCATATGTAGTATACAAACTAATGTGTCCATGCGGACTATCATACATTGGGAAAACAGAAAAATCCCTTTGTGAAAGGATACGTGGGCATAGATCAGCTATACGGATAGCGTATCGTGATGGACATTCTGAACAACCAGTGGCACAACATTTTTTGGATTTGAAACATCCTCTCTCAACCCTCAAGTTCATTGCCATAGATCATATCCCCCAACCTATGTGGGGTGGAGACCGGGGAAAACTTTTGCTCAATAGAGAGAGACTCATTGGATTTTTCAGCTGGATACAATTGCTCCCAAAGGACTAAATGAGTAGACTTCATCATTCACTTCTTTAAAAAACAAACAAACAAAAAAAAAAAAACGACCCCAGTTTTAAATAATATTTTAGAATATTGTTTTATTATACTTATCTAGGTCCACAAATTAAGAATATTGGCAAAGTGAGAAAGATGTTTAATTGTTCTTTCATGTTAATACATCACTAACTCATTTTTTGTGGAACAAGTTTCACTTTAAACTTACACTAACAGCACTTCAACAATTACATAGCACTTTGTAGTAGCACTTTAAACACTCACTGAACTACTGTACCACTTTAATAATCATATAGCACTTTCAAAATATTTATGCACTTTATAACAAAAGCATTTATTCACTTTAGAGTTTTAGCCTTAGTAGGTACTTTATAGGATAAAAACACTCTAAACAACTTAAAGATCTTTAGTATAATTAAGTGTATATCTAAGAATTCTACACTTATGCCTAGTTCATGCGTTAACCTATGATATATGTATTTTTATAACTTCATCAACTATTGCACTTAATCTCTATTCTGGCACAGTCCAATCTAATAGGTATAAACCTATCACTGCTTTATTAGCTGTGTTTTTAATGAGCATCATTCTATCGCACAATTCTTGCCGTGCATTTACACTGGTGGTCATAGCAACCTAATTCACATCCCACTCTTGTTATAGGTTTACTTTTGGTTTCTATAGTATATTGGATGCCCCGTTGCCATAGCAACCCGGGACATCATGACGTCAAGTGGAGGCGTGGCTTAGTCCATGGATCCATTTTTAATGAGCACCATCCTCGTTATGTGTTTACATTGGTGGCTATAGCAACCCTATACACGTCCCAGTATTGTTGTGTATCTGTCCTTGTTTTACCAGTACTTTATCAGACGCCCGGTTGCCACGGCAACAAGTGACGTCATAACATCACGTAGGGGCGTGGCTTAGTCCACGCATGCGCACAGAGCACTGGGGAACGCTAGCAGCTCCACTCCCACCACCAGGGGTAAGTCAATTAGCTTTCTTATATAAATGCTAATTTTTACTGTTATCTATATACCTGATCCTGATGAAAGTCCCAGTGGGGACTGAAACGT
This sequence comes from Pelobates cultripes, assembly GCA_933207985.1. NCBI lineage: Eukaryota > Metazoa > Chordata > Amphibia > Anura > Pelobatidae > Pelobates > Pelobates cultripes. Next base: position 75,848,571 of record OW240915.1, read on the forward strand.
TGGTCGAATTTTAATTGATTTATTATAAACTTTGGACCTAACTTTACAAGACCGTGAGTGCTGATCACTACCCGAGACATATATACACACATATTTTATATATATGTGTGTGTATATATATATATATATATATATATATATATATATATATATATATATATATATATATATATATATATATATATATATATAATCCAGAAAAATGAGAGCACTCACTGGGTTTATACAAAATGTGTATTAAATTTTAGACAAAATACATCAACGTTTCGACCGTCAAGCGGTCTTTATCAAGATGTCCAAACAATATAAAAACGAACAATATATAGCATGTGTACAGATAAACTTACCCTATCACCGTGTAAACCCCATTACTCCGACATGCCCCTGTGACCGACGCCGGAAATTGCGTCCTAGCGTGCGTGATGACGTCATGTCATGTGATCGCAAACTAACAGTTGCCTAGTAACGCAATACAATGTATAATCATGTGATCGCAACTGATCTCAGTTGCTACAAAATTGTTCTGTGCATGTGAAATATAAGACAGGAGAAATAGCCAAAAAATAACAACGTGCATGGAGGAAGATAAAATTGTTACATACTGAGTGTAATTGAATAATGTATTGTAATGTATTTAGCAGAACATATTGGAGGTATAAAGATACAAAATGATCAGAAAAAATAAACAGAAGATAACTAAATGTTGTGAAAAAATCAATCTACATCTAAATCTGAATCTAAGTGTGTATGAAACTTAGCTATGTGTAAATGTACAAAAATCACAGATGTAAAAGTGATGAGGTATGTAATGTGTGATGCTACAGGTGACTAAAGTGAAACTGTAATGAGACTATGTGAATCTGAAAATGTATGGATCCAAATATATAATTCGAACCTATCAAAAAAGTGAAAACAACCAAACAATAAAGAGAAGAAGAAGAAAACAAATCTCTGAAGTAGTGAAGTGATAGCAGAAACTACCATGAAGAAATGACCAGAAATACCTCCAAAGAAACTGCACCAATATGGCTAACCATCACCACACTGTTATCTAATCCAGATATGTGAAAACCCTGAAATATGAGATATTCCAAAACATTCAAAATGGGTCATATAAAGCTACATTGCGAAAGCTATACATATCAGAACCGATCACAATATTACTAGTATGTGATGGGAATCAATTTCAATAAAAATAAATTTCAAAATGTTCCACACAGAATCTAACTATCAAGACATATGGAATCTAACTCAAGGAAGCGGGCTCAAAATTACTTATGCGGCAAACCATTTGGTCTATTAATTCAAAAGATGATAATGAAATTGATGCAGAAAAACTTCAACGTAAAAACGGGCTCCAGGTCACTGCAGCCCAACCTGATACAGTAATCTATTAACGAGTATTCAAAAAGCAGCTAAAGGAATTGTATTCATTCAATCCCTTAGGTTGAACCGTGTCCAGGTAATGAATCCAGAATGTCTCTTTTTGCAACAAAATCTTGGATCTGTCACCCCCTCTAATCAAAGGAGGAATGTGATCAATCACGATGAACTTGAGGGTTGGTAAACGGTGTTGAAATTCTAAAAAGTGTTTTGCCACCGGCTTGTCAGTCTTGCCATCTCTAAATGCCGTCATAATTCCCGATCTATGGCCTCTTATGCGGTCTCGGACTGTCATATCCGTCTTGCCCACATAATATTTGCCACAAGGGCAAGAGATCAAATACACAACATGATCACTTAAACAGGTCAAACGGTGTTTGATTTGAATCCGTTTGCCTGTATGTGGATGTGCAAAAGACGAACCTGTCAGCATATGACCACAGGTAACACAACCTGAACACTTGAAGCAACCTTTCTTTGTGTTTTCCTTTTGAGGATTATAATAACTCGGCAAGTCTGTTCTCACCAAAATATCTTTTAAGTTCCTATTGCGTGAAAACGCAATACGTGGTGATTGTAAAAAAATGGGATTCAATGTTCTATCAGAGGATAGAATATCCCATCTCTATTTGATATTTTGTGAAAATCTTTGACTTTCAGAATGGAACATAAGTGGAATCGTAATCATCGGAGTGGTTTGATGTTGTTTAGTTTCTGTTCCTTCAAAGATTTTCTTCGCCTTCTCAAGGCAATTCTGTAGAACTTCTTTTTTATATCCCCGCTCTAAAAAAGAACTGGTCATATCCTGGAGTTGTGTATTACAGCTGATTTCTTCTGAATTGTTTCTAAACACTCTTATATATTGTGAGATAGGTAAAGAGTTTTTTAAAGCATTTGGATGAGAGCTGTTTGCATGCAATAAGGTATTACGATCAGATGGTTTTCTGTACAGCCTATATGCTATGCCTTGATCCTTTCGAAATACTTCAACATCCAAAAATTGAATCTTCTCAGTGTTGTGTGTGAGAGTTAGTCTAATTGGTGAATCAAGATTGTTAAGTTCAACCACCATGGTTTCCAGCTCCTCTATCGTGCCTTTCCACAAAATAAAAATGTCGTCCACAAATCTGTGGTATGATGTTAATTGCTCTTGATATTTACACAATATATGTGTATTTTCGTATGCAAACATGAAACTGTTGGCATATGTAGGCGCTATTGCCGATCCCAAAAAGAAGTTCTACAGAATTGCCTTGAGAAGGCGAAGAAAATCTTTGAAGGAACAGAAACTAAACAACATCAAACCACTCCGATGATCACGATTCCACTTATGTTCCATTCTGAAAGTCAAAGATTTTCACAAAATATCAAAAAGAGATGGGATATTCTATCCTCTGATAGAACATTGAATCCCATTTTTTTACAATCACCACGTATTGCGTTTTCACGCAATAGGAACTTAAAAGATATTTTGGTGAGAACAGACTTGCCGAGTTATTATAATCCTCAAAAGGAAAACACAAAGAAAGGTTGCTTCAAGTGTTCAGGTTGCGTTACCTGTGGTCATATGCTGACAGGTTCGTCTTTTGCACATCCACATACAGGCAAACGGATTCAAATCAAACACCGTTTGACCTGTTTAAGTGATCATGTTGTGTATTTGATCTCTTGCCCTTGTGGCAAATATTATGTGGGCAAGACGGATATGACAGTCCGAGACCGCATAAGAGGCCATAGATCGGGAATTATGACGGCATTTAGAGATGGCAAGACTGACAAGCCGGTGGCAAAACACTTTTTAGAATTTCAACACCGTTTACCAACCCTCAAGTTCATCGTGATTGATCACATTCCTCCTTTGATTAGAGGGGGTGACCGATCCAAGATTTTGTTGCAAAAAGAGACATTCTGGATTCATTACCTGGACACGGTTCAACCTAAGGGATTGAATGAATACAATTCCTTTAGCTGCTTTTTGAATACTCGTTAATAGATTACTGTATCAGGTTGGGCTGCAGTGACCTGGAGCCCGTTTTTACGTTGAAGTTTTTCTGCATCAATTTCATTATCATCTTTTGAATTAATAGACCAAATGGTTTGCCGCATAAGTAATTTTGAGCCCGCTTCCTTGAGTTAGATTCCATATGTCTTGATAGTTAGATTCTGTGTGGAACATTTTGAAATTTATTTTTATTGAAATTGATTCCCATCACATACTAGTAATATTGTGATCGGTTCTGATATGTATAGCTTTCGCAATGTAGCTTTATATGACCCATTTTGAATGTTTTGGAATATCTCATATTTCAGGGTTTTCACATATCTGGATTAGATAACAGTGTGGTGATGGTTAGCCATATTGGTGCAGTTTCTTTGGAGGTATTTCTGGTCATTTCTTCATGGTAGTTTCTGCTATCACTTCACTACTTCAGAGATTTGTTTTCTTCTTCTTCTCTTTTTTGTTTCGTTTTATTGTTTGGTTGTTTTCACTTTTTTGATAGGTTCGAATTATATATTTGGATCCATACATTTTCAGATTCACATAGTCTCATTACAGTTTCACTTTAGTCACCTGTAGCATCACACATTACATACCTCATCACTTTTACATCTGTGATTTTTGTACATTTACACATAGCTAAGTTTCATACACACTTAGATTCAGATTTAGATGTAGATTGATTTTTTCACAACATTTAGTTATCTTCTGTTTATTTTTTCTGATCATTTTGTATCTTTATACCTCCAATATGTTCTGCTAAATACATTACAATACATTATTCAATTACACTCAGTATGTAACAATTTTATCTTCCTCCATGCACGTTGTTATTTTTTGGCTATTTCTCCTGTCTTATATTTCACATGCACAGAACAATTTTGTAGCAACTGAGATCAGTTGCGATCACATGATTATACATTGTATTGCGTTACTAGGCAACTGTTAGTTTGCGATCACATGACATGACGTCATCACGCACGCTAGGACGCAATTTCCGGCGTCGGTCACAGGGGCATGTCGGAGTAATGGGGTTTACACGGTGATAGGGTAAGTTTATCTGTACACATGCTATATATTGTTCGTTTTTATATTGTTTGGACATCTTGATAAAGACCGCTTGACGGTCGAAACGTTGATGTATTTTGTCTAAAATTTAATACACATTTTGTATAAACCCAGTGAGTGCTCTCATTTTTCTGGATTATATATTTGCACTGAGAAAGCACCTTGGTCCGAATTTTTGTGCTTGAGATTTTGTTGGGGAAGAGTGCCAGAAATAGTAAGTTTTTATATATATATATATATATACACATTGCTGAAAAGAGAGACTTGCATACATCAAGTTCAGCCTTCCTCACATATGTTTTTGCTGTTGATCCAAAAGAAGGCAAAAAACCCAGTCTGAAGCGCTTCCAATATTGCAAAAAACTAGGAAAAAATTCCTTCTTGACCCCAAAATAGCAATCAGATGTCTCCTTGGATCAAGCAGCTATTACCCCACTAATTAGAAATTATATCCCTGTATGTTATGTTTTTGCAAGTATTTATCCAATTGCAGTTTAAACATCTGTATAGACTGACAAAACCACCTCTTCAGGCAAAGAATTCCATATCCTTATTGCTCTTACTGCAAAAAAAAAAACAAAACCTTTTCTTTGCCTTAGATGAAATCTCCTTTCTTCAAGCCTAAATGTGTGACTATAGCCCTGTTTATGAATAGATTTCCAGATAATGTTTTGTACTGGCCCCGAATATATTTGTATAATATATCCCCTCTCAGGCGTCGTTTTTCCAAACTAAAGAGATTTAAATTTTTTAACCTTTCTTCATAACTAAAATGCTCCATTCCTTTTAAATCAATTTTGTAGCTCGTCTCTGCACTTTTTCTAGTGCCATGATATCTTTCTTTATAATAGGTGCCCAAAATTGCACAGCATATTTAAGGTGTGGTCTTACCAGCGATTTATAAAGAGGCAAAATTATATTTTCATCTCGAGAATTTAAGCCCCTATTTATACATGACAAAACCTTACTGGCCTTAGCAACTGCAGATTGACATTGCACATTGCTGCTTAATTTGTTGTCTATAACAATTCCCAAATTCTTCTAGTGTGTGGTTATCTCTAGTTCACTACCATTTAGGGTATAAATTGCTTGTGCATTCTTAACCCCGAGATGCATAACTTTGCATTTATCTACGTTAAATTTCATCTGCCATTTTAGTGCCCAGTCCCCCAATCTATCCAAATCCCTCTGCAGCAAGGCAATATCCTGCCCACATTTTATTACTTTACAAAGTTTTGTGTCATCTGCAAACACTGATACATGGCTTTCAAATATGTTAAATAGAAGTGGTCCAAAAACAGAACCCTGGCGGACACCACTTACCACTTTTGTACAGCCTGAAAATTTACCATTAATTACAACTCGTTGTACTCTATCCTTTAAGCCAATGTTCTACCCAAGAACAAGACTACTCATCTAGACCAATTTCTTTTAGTTTGAAGACTAACCTATTGTGAGGAACTGTATCAAATGCCTTGCCAAAATCCAAGCAGATTACATCCACTGCAACACCCTGATCTATACTTCTACTTACTTCTTCGTAGAATGCAATTAGGTTAGTTTGACATGACCTATGTTTCATAAAACATTGCTGATTATTGCTAATAACAGTTCTTCCCAATGAATTCCTGAATATTATCCCTTAATAGCCGTTCAAATATTTTCCCATTCACAGAAGTTAAGCTCACAGGTCTATAATTCCCAGGAAAGGATTTTGAACCCTTTTTAAATATAGGAACAACATCTGCCTTCCTCCAATCCTCCGGTACAATACCTGAAACAAAAGAATCTTGAAAAATTAAATACAGAGGTTCCCTTATTTCCCCACTTAGCTCCTTAAGTACTCATGGGTGGATACCGTCAGGCCCCAGAGCTTGATTTACATTTTCTTTAATAGCTGTAGCACCTTGTCTCGAGTTATCCAATCACAAGTTATCTGCAAGTTTGTTGCATGAATCATTTGCTTATCTCTGTCAGGATCGTGACAGGGATCCAACACGCAGAATGCAAACAGCAAAAGGTATGTATACCGGACCTTAGATTGGCCGGACTAATGTCAGACAAGACAAAGAATGGTCAGGGACAGGTCGAGGGAACGAGAAGACAGGTAAGCGAAAGCCAAGCTGAGTACAAGGATAGGATAAGGTAGCAAAGTCGATAAGTGAAAGCCAAGTCAAGAACCAAATAAACAATAGTAATAAGAGCACTGAGGGACCAGACAAGCTAGAACTACGACAGGGCAATGACTCATTGCAAATGAGTCTTTTATACCGTGGCTCCTTAATTGATGATCACGCCCTCAAAATGTCCTGATTTGAAGTTTTTGGCGGGTCGTGACGTCGGCTATCGAGCGTTGCGTCATAAAAGGAGGCGGGCTATCGCGGCCGGCGTGTAAACTGACGAAATGACTGAAAGCATCGGATGCACATGCCCCATCCCGAGGGTCCAGATGCCTGACCTCCTCTGAAGCAGTTACAACAACAGGTACCCATGACAGTACCACCCCTCTCAGAAACGCCCACCGGGCGGAAGGGACCGGGGCGAGACGGAAAGAGAGCATGAAATGCCCGAAGGAGACGAGGGGCATGGACATCCTCATGAACCACCCAGGACCTTTCCTCAGGACCATAGTCCTTCCAATCAACGAGAGATTGTAACTTCCCACGAGAAATAAGAGAATCTAGAACGGTTTTGATTTTTTACTCTTCCTGACCCTCAACCCGGACTGAAGAAGGAGAAGAGACCAAAGAGGAATATCTGTTCCAAACAAAATGTTTCAACAAAGACATGAAAAGAATTAGGGATGCGTAGAGCAGGAGGAAGAGCAAGTTGATAAGTAGGATCAACCCAGTTGCTTAAGACCTTGTAAGATCCTATGTAGCGAGGAACGAACTTCATGGATGGAACCTTCAAGCAGATGTCTGGTACTCAACCACACCTCATCACCCGGGTAAAAATCAGGAGAAGCCCTTCTACGTTTATCAGCATGCAGTTTGAATACCACAAAACTTTGAATAAGAATTTGACGAGTCTGATCCCACAACTTTCTCAGATTGGCAACGTTCATCAACCGTTGGTATACCCTGTGAAGGCGATACCGACGGAAGAATGGTAGGATGAAAGCCATAATTCATGAAAAGGGGCTATTATGAGTAGAATCACAAACAAGATTGTTGTGCGCAAACTCCGCCCAAGGAATTAGACTGACCCAATTGTCTTGTGTTCAGAAACAAAACATCGTAAATATTGTTCAATCTTTTGGTTGGTACGCTCGGCTGCACCGTTGGATTGGGGATGATAGGCAGACAAGAAATTCAACTTGATACCCAACTGGGAACAGAAGGACTTCCAAAACCGGGATACAAATTGGGAACCTCTGTCAGATACGCTCTCTGTAGAAATCCCATGTAAGCGAAAAACTTTTCGCAAATATCTCAGCCAATTCGGGTGAAGAAGGCAATTTAGGCATAGGAATGAAATGAGCCATTTTAGTAAACCTGTCGATCACTGTGAGGATAACTATGTTTATTAGATACTGGCAAAATCGACAATAAAGTCCATAGCTAAACTGGCCCATGGTATTTCTAAGGGTTGCAATAAACCACACGGGAGTGTATGAGGTTGTTTATTTTTTTTACACATATTCCGCACCCCCTGACAAAATCCCTTATAACCTTATGTAAAGTAGGCCACCAGAAGTCTTTGGAAATCAGAGAATAAGTCTTGTGTATACCGGGGTGTCCGGCAACCTTACTTTTATGAAAGCATAGAAGTAATTCTTCTTGGAACTTAGGAGGAACATTGATCAAAACTACACTTCTCCAATTTGCAATACAATCCATGTTGTAAAAGTCTACGCAGCACCCTTCTGACTTGTCTGTGATGAGTCTCAATGTCTCTAGAATGTATTAGTATATCATCCAGATATATTGTAACGCATTCATGTTGAAATTCCATAAGAACCTCATTAATCAGGTCTTGAAAGACAGCTGGTGCATTACATAGTCCGAAGGGCATTACAGTGTACTCATAATGACCGTAACGGGTATTGAAAGCCGTTTTCCATTCATCACCCTGCTGAATTCTTACCAAGTTATACACTCCCCTTAAGTCCAACTTGGTAAAAATCTTGGAGCCCTTAAGTCTATCGAATAGCTCGGTAATCAGAGGAATGGGATATGCATTCCTAATAGTTCTTATTTAAGCCCCGATAATCTATGCAAGGCCGCAGAGTGCCATCTTTTTTTATATACAAAGAAGAATCCAGCGCCAGCCGGAGATGAAGACCTTCTAATAAATCCTTTGTCTAAATTCTCTTTTATATATTCCTCTAGCACTAAGTTCTCCTTAGTGGATAGAGGATACACAGTACCTCTCGGAGGCATTGTACCAGGCAGGAGTTTAATAGTACAGTCATAAGACCTATGAGGAGGCAAGGTGTCAGCCTTCCTCTCGTCACAGACTGCCTTAAGATCCAGGTATTGAGAAGGTATCTGCAAGTCTGTAGATTGGGAAGAGTTGGTAGGAGTGTTTACTAAAGCAAACGGGTGTGATTTTCTGCAAACATCCTTCCCTACAACCCTGACCCCACGATATTATCTCCCCTTGTTCCCAGTCAATAATGGGGTTGTGTTTAAGCCAGGGATACCCTATGACCACTGGAAATGATGAAGAGGAGATTAACATGAAAGACAAATTCCTCATCTAAGATACCAATGGTTAACCTAACAGGTATAGTCTCACGAAATATAACATGTTCTGATGGTGGTCTACCATCTATGGCCTCAACGGCCAAGGGTGTATCTCTTAGTTGAGATGGGAGAAAATGGTTATTGGCAAAGGCTTGATCTATAAGGTTCTCAGCTGCTCCGGAATCCAGTAAAGCCATCATAGTTATAACTCCCTTTTCCCAAGCTTAAGAGACAGGAATAAGAAGCCTATGGTCTTTATAATCATATATAGAGGACAAGATCGAAACACCAAAGGCCTGTCCTCCGGAGAAACTTAGGTGTGAGCATTTCCCGGCCGGGTAGGGCAATTTAGGCGCAGGTGACCTCTTAGTCCACAATACAAGCAAAGACCCTCCCTTCTCCTGTGTTGTCTCATCCTCCGTGAGTCGAGTAGTTCCTATTTGCATGGGTTCCAGAAGAGCTAAGGCTGTAAAGTTGGGATTCTGAAATGAGGGAGCTAGTCTTATACAAGGTCTACGGGTTCTATCTCGAGTATTCTGTCTCTTACGTTCATCTATGCGGGAAATAAATGAAACCAAATCTTCCAAATTTTCAGGGAGTTCTCTAGTGGCAACCTCATCTAGAATCTCATCAGATAACCCATTAAGAAATACATCCGTATAAGCCTGTTCATTCCATTTGACTTCTGCTGTCAAGGATCTGAACTCTAGCGCATAATCCACGAGGGTTCTATTATGCTGCCTAAGACCTAACAGTAACCTAGCTGTATTGGCCTCTCTTCCTGGGGGGTCAAAAGTCCTCCTAAAAGCTACGGCAAAAGCATTATAATTATAGACCAAAGGGTTATCATTTTCCCACAGAGGGTTAGACCATCTAAGTGCTTTGTCAATTAGCAATGTTATTATAAATCCAACCGTAGCCCTGTCTGTAGGATAGGCACGGGGTTGTAGCTAAAAAAGGAATACTAATCTGGTTTAAAAAACCTCGACAAGTATCTGGTGACCAGCCATAGCGTAGAGAAGTAACGCGAAGAGAGGCACCCAATGTGGCTACTTCTAACCCTGTGCTTACAGTACAGTAGTGATAGTGGAAGCACGAGTCTCCTCTGGCTGAGTACTAGGCCGCGATAACAGAGACAGCAAAGCTAGAGCTATCTGGTCCATGGCCTCAAATCTCGAGTCATGAGAGCTGACCTGAAAGTTAGCACCAGCAGGATCCATTGGCCCTGTCGTAATGTCAGGATTGTGACAGGGATCCAACATGCAGAATGCAAACAGCAAAAGGTACGTATACCGGACCTTAGAATGGCCAGATTAACGTCAGACAAAAAGAATGGTCAGGGACAAGCCTAGGTTGAGGAACGAGAAGACAGGTAAGCAAAAGCCAAGCCGAGTACAAGGGTAGCAAAGTTGATAAGTGAAAGCCAAGTCAAGAACCAAATAAACAATAGTAATAAGAGCACTGAGGGACCAGACAAGCTAGAACCACGACAGGGCAATGACTCATTGCAAATGAGTCTCTTTTATACCTTGGTTCCTTAATTGATGACCACACCCCCCAAATGTCCTGATTTGAAGTTTTTGGCGGGTCGTGACGTAATTGACGTCGGCTATCGAGCGTTGCGTCATAAAAGGAGGCGGGGCTATCGCGGCCGGCGTGTAAACGGACGAAATGACTGAATGGATCGAGTGCACATGCCCCATCCCAAGGAACAATGTCCAGATGCCTGACCTCCTCTGAGGCAGATACAACAGGTACCATGACAATTTCTTGCCATAAGACCCTCATTAATATACACTGAAGAAAAATAGTTATTTAAAATTACTGCCTTTTCCTGGTCTTCATTGACTAACAGACACATCTCTGTTTTCAGTGTACCTACACTTTCATTTTTTTTTTTTTTTTTTGAATTGATGTACTTGAAAAAGATTTTGGGGTTGGTTTTGCATTCTTTGGCTATCATTTTCTCATTTTCTAGTTTAGCCACTTTAATTGCCTTTTTGCAAGTATTATTGGCTTCCTTATATCTTATATAGGATGCCTCTGATTTGTCCGATTTAAATGCCCTTTTATTTTTAATCTCTTGTTTTACTTCTCTACTAAGCCACATTGGTTTTAATTTGTTTCTTTTATATTTATTACCCAATGTTACATACTGTGAAATGTACCTTTCTAATATTTGTTTGAATAGTTTCCATTTTTCCCTCAGTGTTTTTATCACTAAGGAGTTTATGCCAGTCGATATGTTGTAGAACTGCCCTAATCTTATTAAAATTGGCTTTTTAAAAAATTATACGTTTTAATATAACCCACGTGCTTTTGCTTTTTTGAGTTTATTTCAAAAGTTACCATATTATCATTATTTCCCAAATACTTGAATGTTGGTTAAAAGATCAACTTTTTTTTTTAGAACGAGATCCTGACAAGCATCCTTTCTAGTTGGTGCTTGTACCAGTTGTGACATGAAGGTGTAATTTAACACATTCAAAAACAGGATTCCCCTTGGTGAAGTACTAGTCCCTCTATCCCAATTTATGTCCGGGTAATAAAATCTCCAATAATTAACGTGTTACCCCGATTTGCAGCTTTCCCAATCTGCTCTAACAGCTGTTCTTCCTCATTAATATTTACATTCGGTGGTTCCCAACCAATAATTGATTTCCCTTTGTTTGCAACCCATAAAGCTTCCACATTTTTCTCATCACACTCCACATGCCTAAGATTCAACTTTAACTCATGGTTTACATACAAACATACCCCACCACCCTTCTTGTTTTTCCTATCCTTCCTAAATAACATGTACCCATTTAAGTTAACTGCCCAGTCATGTGTCTCATCCCACCAAGTTTCTGTTATGCCTATTGTATCATATTGTTTAGTGTATGCTATATATGTAAATATATATATATATTTATATATATTTTTTTTATTTAACAGGTTTTAATCTTTCCAGGTAATAAAAAAAAGCCTTATTTAATGTCAGTTGGCATTTCTCACACACACACACACACACACACACACACATTAAATTGCTGAAAAGACATGTATATGCTGAAAAGACTTCTAGCAAGAAAAAGTCCTTACATCCCATCTTCTAGCTGAAAAACAAAAATTTTTAACCCAGTAGTTCATTTCTGTCATTCTGCCCTCTGCAATATATTGTTATGGAAGAATGTTAATCTTACTGACATTTTATGCGTACATTACTATATTTTTCATTATTGTATCCAGAACGTTTTCTCTTTCAGATTTTTCCCATTTGCTGTGCCATGTCACTTCTTAATGAGAAAAAGCAAGATTGCAAAATTCAACTGCATGCTTCATCTGCGTTACCATGGATACAGGCAGCCCCAATGCATAGTACCACAAAACAGGAAATTGGTATTTTAAAATTCTTCAACGGCACACCATATTTCCTAAAACTAATTGCAAATAAAATTAAACAGAAATAACGCCAACTTGTATTAACCTTTTTTTTTTTTTTAAATATGGTGCCAGCCCTGAAGATTCAATAAAATTTACACACAATTTTGCAAACCAAGTCATTTCTTACAACTGCACATGTCTAAATTGGACATTCATCAAACTCCATATTTTTGGCCATTTTTTCTACAGAAAAGAAAGAAAATACGAAGAAAATTGCTTTAATCGGATTCTGTAATAGAATCGGTATATTTCCTTTGAAGTAAAATGGTTGATAGAGCAGAATATTTGAAATATAAAACTGAAAGTGTATGGTAGCAATTTTGTAAAAAACTGTTGCAATACTTCAGTTGCAGCAGATTCATGTAAGCTTAAACACTGCTCAAGTTATTGTTCTTTATTGCCCAGCAATAATGTAAAATTTAAAAAAATAGTTACATGTTACTGGAATCACTCTCTATATACTATAAGTCTTAACAGGATGCCCCCTCCACCATGCTTTACAATATTACCCAAATAGCCGATTCTGGACCAACATACTAGGCTCTTGAAAGCATTAACTATTAAATATCTAATTCAAGAAATATTACTCAATGACACCGATTAGCAAAGCTAGTAGTAATTTAATGTTAACATATTGGCACATAAAAGGGACAAAAACACTTGTGCAATTGCCGTTTTTTTTAGTTCCATAATTTCCAAAATTGTTTAGCTCCACATTCCCACCTCTTCCTCACCTGTTATTTATTACTGGAAGAGAAAAGGCGTGTGGTGTCTAAGTTTAACTGTCCAGAGAATTTGTCTGTACTCTAACAAGTAAAAATGTATGATAACATGTGAATGATGCCACAGTGTTTTGCAATGTCTTCTGAAAATAGTGTCATGGTTTTTCATTAGTGCAGACCTATGGATTGGTATGCTGCTCATTGCATGGATGCAAGCCACACTGTCTGCCAATCAAACAGGCCAGCCCAATGGGAGCTCCCTGTAGTGTCCTAGTGCTAAGAGTGCAGAAAACCCACAAATAGTGTAGTCCTTCAATTCTATTTTTAAATCATTACCTTTCAGTGTTTAGTAAATACCTCAGTCTAAGGGACTGGTCTACCAGGATACCGGTAAATTTCCTGGTAGCCTGCCTGCCTGCCTTGGGGCTGCTTTGAGCTCTGGCTGCAACCAGCCGCAAGAGAGGAAAATGTTTTCCTTTCTGCCTTCCCGCAGGTAATCGGCTGATGCTCATGTGACCAGCCAAAAGCCACAAAAGAACAAAGATTTTTTCCATGCCAGCATATGAAAATCATATCCAGTGCCTGTGCTACAGTGCACAGCGTAGCAACATGCAGACCAGGCCAGCAGAGCCAGATTGTTAGAGTACGGATGCGGAGTTCAGACAAAATTGCTTGTCATCTTGAAGTAGAGGTAGGAGGAGACAGGCTTGAGGGACCTTTCCTGTTATATCACTCTTTCTTGTACTGTAGGGTGCGAAGTCATTCATAGAGATATAGTGAAAATAAAGCAGTCATTTTTTATGTAGATAGTGTTGACATAAATGAAAAAAAGGTTTTTGAACAACTGGGTACCAATACCTTATTTGATACATATCATCCATAACTTACAACGATCACCTTGCCATGTCTGATGAAGGAGATCGAAACCTACAGCAGCCTCTTAGACCTTAAATTGAACCTCTCGAAATGCGAAGTCCTCAATGTAACCATCCCAATGGAGGAAACAACAATCTGAAACCCAATTTTCCATTCGGATGGTGCACAAAAAAGATGAAGTACTTGGACACTTGGGTGACGGCAGACCCAACTGATCTCTACTGCGTTAACTTCCAGCCCCTATTACGGAGCGTCTTAGAAGACCTTAAACTGTGGTCATACCCGCATTTCTCATGGCTTGGATGCATAGCAGCCTTTAAGATGAATGTCCTTCCACGGTTGCTATACCTTTTTCAGACAGTATCACTCTCTTTACCAAGGGCATTCTTCTCTTCATTGAAGACCGTGGTTTTCCACTATGTATGGAGAGGCAAAAGATCACGCACCCGGCATGAACTGTTTTGCCTACCCAGGCAGTGGGAGGACTGGCCCTACCGGACTTCAAGAAATACCACCAGGCAGCTGCACTGCAACGTATTCACGACTGGTACCAACCACATCCACACCAGCAGTGGCCATCTGTGGACTGGGAGGGACTTGACATGCACATGCATGCAGCAGTCTGGCAGGGATGGTCAGACTTTAGACCGTACGGCTGCTGGATCCCCGGTATGTCATACCTTCGGGACTTGGAAGGCACTTAGAAGCATGAACCATCTCTCTCCTAAACAGAGTGCCCCAATACCTCTGCAACATAAAAGCCTGGGGGGAGGCTTACCACCTCGCACTTGGCACATCAATAGTAACTTTCATTCCAACTCGCAAGGCACTGGATGATACTGGTATTTTGGGACTGCAAGACATTATGGTGGAAGAAGTCCCGACTCTTCTGATTAGATTCCGATATACCCAGCTGCAACACTTTTACCAACAGATCCCTAATAGATCTGTTCTACACAGAGACTTGACTTGGTTCGAGGGCATATTTGAAGGAGGCGTCACTTTAGAAAAAAAGTCATATCCGTCCTTTACCAACACCTATTCATTGGGGACAACCCTCAAAAGACGTTGGGAAAGTTTTCTTGGCAAAACCTTCACTGAGACACAATGAGAGAATGTATTAATCTTAAAGCTCGATCAGCTATAGATATCAGGAAACCAACTATAAATTGCAATAGATGTGGTACAGAACTCCCTCCCTTTTACATAGGATGTTCCAAACACACCCCCAACATGCTGGAGATGTGATAACATTGGGAACTATCTAACACATTTGGTGGAGCTGCCCAAATATCGTACCGTTCTGGGAGATGATTAAAGAGGCGCTGACGGATATCTTTGGAGAACTGCACCAACTTTCCACGGAACAAGCATTGCTGCACCTCACACCGGTTCCGACATCAGAAAAAAAAAAATCCATCCTGAGACACCTTAACACTGCAAAAAGTCTCTGATACCTGCCCTCTGGAAACAAACCGAGACTGCAACGAAGGAACAATGGCTAGGGCGGGTGGAGGATATACAGGCAGCGGAAGCAGATCAGGTGGCACTGCAGGGTAACAGTGACAAGCTGAGAAATGGCAACCTTGGTTCATGTACATGGCCAATAGGTTGACTAGAGCAGAGGCTACTGTATCTGCGGTAGACTCAAGTTAGGCAGGGGACATATCCTCAGGAGGGAGATATGCTAACTTGACACTTATTAACACAATTGCTAGCATGACCATTGCCTGATCAACTTCAGACTTGCAGTATAAGACCATTACTACCCTACACCCTTCCCCTCATTCCCCTACCACCGCTCCCCACCTCCTTTTTTCCCCCCTCTCTCTTGACTTCTCTCACTTCACTCTTTCTCAGAGATTCTTCTAATCTATATACATCTCTCCTCGTCATTATGGGGAAGGACACTCTTAAGTCAAAAAGAAATATACCAACTGGCAACTGCCGACCACACTTGAGTATGTGCAGGGTGACGTAGTAGGTATGCACTACCAAATGAATGGAAGAGCGATAGCGACTCACAATATTAATCTTCCATATGTTATATTTTACCGCCCCACGCACGCTAAGCAGTTTACCCCTGGTGAACTTAAGGGCTTTGATATAGGAGTAGTAGCTCACATACCAGAGCCTCAATTATTCTGACAAGGGATATTCTCTTACTTGGTTGGAATTGGTGTAACTTAGAAACATTGTTTACTAATATGATACTGTTATTCTATAACTGAATGATACTGTAATGTTTGAGACCTGTGTGTCTATATTGATCTTTGTTTCCTCTACATATTCTGAAAAATCAATAAACTGATTTAATATTTTTTTTTTTTTTTACAAATTTTACGTCACAGCTGTACTTGCAATGTAAGGTTTACACATATTCTTCCAGAGCTTGACAAACTTATGTAGCCTTTAGGAGTCAGACAAATTCAGCAGCCAGAGAAATGTCCACAAAGTTTAATGAAATAAAATTAAGAGTTAGGAGCCAGCAGTATCAATTTTAAGAGCCATGGCTCCAGGGATTTGATAAGCTCCTGGAATCCCGCAGGGCGCTGGAAACAAGGTATGTTTTCCAACCTTAAGTAAGCAGGTTAAGGGGAGCAAGCTACCTTAATGGTGGTTTAACACTATAGGGTCAGAAATACAGGTTTGCGTTCCTGACCCTATAGTGTTCCGTTAATTTGTGTTTTGTTAGATGAATCAAAATATATTTTTTTATTTTAGTGATTGCCATGGATAAGAATGGTGAAGGTAAAAACAAACAAAAAGGAGTAGAAAAATAAATGGGGAGAGTGAACTTAGAAAAAGAGGTCAAACGTCAGTAGGAACAAAGCATGACTTACCACCTGCATCTCCATATGAAGACAGTGGTGCTAGATGTAGCACAGCAATGCAGAGCACTGTGGAATGCACTATATATTGGACATGGATACTGATGCAGTAGAAGATGTTTACCACAGTATTGGAGCTCTTATTGAGCTAGAAACTGATAAACATGAATAAATTGTGGATGAAACCTTAGCGGGAGAAGAAATTCCAGAAGTATTGGGCATTAATAAGGACATGCTGGACAAAGAGTTTTGATAAAAAGTGGTTTATCAGATCGAAATCTGAAAATTTGGATTCCTACTTATTGTTTCATCCATGTCAACCAGATGTCCTCTTTTAATTTGAAAATCAGAGGAAAAGCTATATCAGAGAAGAAATGGAAAGTGGTATCAATGGTTAACATGGACATGGTGGTTAGTTCTGCATGGTGTGTCTAGCTTTCAGTAGAAAAACAGACAGACAGCAGTGCTTTTGATGGTTGCATTGATGAAAAGCATATGTATAAGAAGAGAATAGCATGAAAGAAGCAACCTTCACAATAGCTCTGAATCCTTTTTGATGAGATCAAAGAATAAAGACATATCTAGTCATTTGACAAACAGCCAGAAAAGCAGAAGTGAATAGAAAATGTAGCATCCTAGAGAGAATTGAAACCATCAAGCCGATTGGAAAAAAAGAGGACTAAGTTATCGGGCAACAATTGAAGCAGCATATACCTTAGATGATGAAAAGTTGGACCATTGAAATTTCCTTGAGATTTTACTAGTCCTAGGCAAGTTCGATCCCTTGATGAAATATCACCATGATAAGAGTTATTCAAAAAAATGTGTTCCACTAATTTCAAAAACTACAGTGAACCATATCAACTGTGTAATAAGTGAGCAGTTAAAAAAAAAAAAAAAAAAAGGATTGCCCAAGGGATCAGAGATGCTGGCATGTTCCTAATACAGCTAGATACAAGACAGGACATAAATGTCTCAGACCAGTATTCAATAAGTCAAAGATGTGGTCCATGGAAGTCAGGTTGCTGTGGTAAATTGCATATCCACGACAGGGAAGGCTTTGAGTGAACTGGTTGGCGAAGTATTGGAATCCATGGGAATTGATGTTACAAATAGTGATGTCCCGAACGGTTCGCCGGAGAATAGTTCCCGGCGAACATCGCTTGTTCGCGTTCGCCACAAATGGCGAACACATGCGCTGTTCGGTCCGCCCCCTATTCGTCATCATTGAGTAAATTTTGACCCTGTACCTCACAGTCAGCAGACACATTCCAGCCAATCAGCAGCAGACCCTCCCTCCCACCTCCTGGACAGCATCCATTTTACATTCATTGTGAAGCTGCATTCTTAGTGAGAGGAGGGACAGTGTAGCTGCTGCTGATTTGATAGAGAAATTGATAGCTAGGCTATGTATTCAGTGTCCACTACAGTCCTGACGGACTCATCTGATCTCTGCTGTAAGGACAGCACCCCAAAAAGCCCATTTTAGGGCTACAACATCAGTCTGCTTTTTTTTTTCTGTGTAATATAATTGCAGTTGCCTGCCTGCCAGCCTGTGTGTCAGGCTCACAGCATATACTGTGCCCACTTGCCCAGTGCCACCACTCACTCACTGGTGTCACAATAGCTTGCATTTAAAAAAAAACTAAAAACTTTTTGGACTGTAATATAATAGTAGTCAGTTTCCTTCACGCGTGTGCGTTTCAGGGCCTGCCAGGGCACAGTGTCACACCCGTGCAACTCATATCTGGTGTAACAGTAGTGTACATTTAAAAAAACATTTTTGACTGTAATAGATTGAATAGCAGTTAGTTGTCTGCAAGCGTTTGTGTCAGGCCTACAGCGTCAACTCTGCCAACTTCTGCCACTGCACAGTGCCACTCATATCTGTTGTCACAGTAGCTTGCACGCATAGTACCACTAATCGAAAAAAAAATGACAGAGGCAGGCCACCCCGCAGGGGCTGTCGTGGTGCTGTGATTCCCTTTGGCCCTAGAATAATGCCCAATGTTCAGAGGCCACGTACCCTGAACTCGAAAAGTTCTGAGGACATAGTTGACTGGCTAACACAGGACACCCAATCTTCTACAGCTTCCGCTCGGAACCTTGACGCACCATCCTCCTCCAGCTTAGCTTTGGGCACCTCTCAAGTTACCACTCGCCCGCCTGCCGCCACCACCAACACTAGTACCACAGCAGTTTAACTTGGTATGTCAGAGGAGTTATTTACACATCAGTTGGAAGAAATGAGTGATGCGCAACCATTATTGCCAGAGGATGTATATAACAGGGATATGTCTCAGTCAGGCAGCATTACACACATGGCCGTACGGTGTGATGATGATGATGTTGTACCCGCTGCTGCTTCCTCTGCTGAGTTGTCAGATACAAGTGAAGCGGTTGATGATGACGATGCCTTCGTGGATGTCACGTGGGTGCCCGCTAGAAGAGAAGAAGAACAGGGGGAAAGTTCAGATGGGGAGACCGAGAGGAGGAGGTCGTCGCAAGGAGCTAGTGGCACAGTCAGACAGCATGCATCGGCACCCGGGGTCAGCCAGACAGCACGCCAATCAACGCATGCTGTTGCCACCACCAGAATGCCGTCATTGCAGAGCTCAGCAGTGTGGCATTTTTTTTGTGTCTGCCTCTGACAACAGCAATGCCATTTGCAACCAGTGCCAAAAGAAAGTGAGTCGTGGGAAGTCCAACACCCACCTAGGTACAACTGCTTTGCGAAGGCACATGATCGCACATCACAAACGCCTATGGGATCAACACATGAGTACAAGCAGCACACAAACTCAAAGCCGCCATCCTCCTCCTGGTCCAGCATCTCCAGCCACGTTAACCACTGCTGTCCTCCTTGCCCCCTCTCAACCATCCGCCCCTCCGTCTCTCGCCTTGAGCAGTTTCTGCTCATCTGCCCACAGTCAGGTGTCTGTCAAGGACATGTTTGAGCGAAAGAAGCCAATGTCACAAAGTCACCCCCTTGCCCGGCGTCTTACAGCTGGCTTGACTGAACTCTTAGCCCGCCAGCTTTTACCATACAAGCTGGTGGAGTCTGAGGCATTCAAAAAAAATTGTAGCTATTGGGACACCGCAGTGGAATTTCTTTGCACAAAAGACAATCCCCAACCTGTACTCGATTGTGCAAAAGGAAGTAATGGCATGTCTGGCACACAGTGTTGGGGCAAGGGTCCATCTGACCACTGATACCTGGTCTGCAAAGCATGGTCAGGGCAGGTATATCACCTACACTGCGCATTGGGTAAACCTGCTGATGGCTGCCAAGCATGGAATGCGTGGCTTTGCAGAGGAATTGGTGACACCGCCACAATTTGCAGGCAGGCCTGCTGCCACCTTCTCTACTCCTCCTACTCCATCCTCTTCCATAACCTCCTCGGCTGAGTCCTCTTCTGCTGCTGCGTCTTGCTCCACATCAATGGCACCCCCCCAGGCTCCCCAGGTACTATTAGACATCCCGGATACGGCAGTGTCACGCTGTCTTGGGGTTAACTTGCCTGAAAGCAGAGAGTCACACCGGACCAGCACTCCTGTCCGCCCTGAACGCACAGGTGGATCAGTGGCTGACTCCGCACCAACTGGAGATCGGCAAAGTGGTTTGTGACAACGGAAGAAATTTGTTGGCGGCATTGCATTTGGGCAAGTTGACACATGTGCCGTGCATGGCACATGTGTGTAATCTGATCGTACAACGCTTTGTGCATAAGTACCCAGGCTTACAGGACGTCCTGAAGCAGGCCATGGGAGTTTTGCCATGGATCCCCCTCCGGCATGCCACAGTCCAGGTGTTAGTCCCATTGAAACAACGTTTCCATCACTATTGTGGCCAGAAAGAGTCCCTGTGGGTTTTAAAATTCGCCTGCCTATTGAAGTCTATAGCGGTTCGCCCGTTCGCGAACATTTGCGGAAGTTCGCGTTCGCAAACCGAAAATTTTATGTTCGCGACATCACTAGTTACAAACTCAACTAATGGGGTTTCTAATATGCAGGGTAAGCACAACAGATTCAGCACATGGCTGAGTAATAAAGTGCCTAGCCAGATCCATGTGTGGTGCTATGCACATGTATTAAATCTGGTGATGATGGATGTCACAAAGATTCAGGCGATATTGTTTTTTCAGCTCGTTAAAATAATTTGCTGTGTTTATCCCTGAATCCTACCTCCAGATGAACGGATGGCGGGAAAGGTCTCATGAAGAAAGATTTCGATCTCTTTCTGTGATTGGAGAAACAAGTTGGTGGTCCAGAGATGCAACACTTACAAAGGGAGATTTGATCCAGACCACGGCAGAGATTACATTCGGATCATTTTAATGTGGACATAAGATACAAGGCTGGAACTTGCTTAAAATCTCTCAAGAAATTGCACTTCTGCGTTTTCAAGAATACCACTCCACTAAGCTTGTACCTGAAAACAGAGGGTATGCATCTACTGCAAGCATACTGAATGGTGACAGTGTTATGGACAGAAGAATTAAAATAAAATGGCTATTTACTAATGTCTATTTATTCTGTGTTCACTATGTTAAAACTGGCTGCTAGAGTAAATATTCCCTTCCCCCCCTACAATGTGTTCAATCACTATTTTCTCTCTGCAAATTCCTCCCATCTTGCTAGAACCCCCCTTCCCATCAGAGCAAGCCTCGTGTAACAAATTCCTGTGTTAACAGCTTCCTTTACTAACTCCTCCCCCAATTCCTTTGTGCCAGTTAACAGCTATATGCCATGTGTAACAAAATGGAGAATCACTGTTAAAGTAACTGAAAGAAACTACTCACTCCCCCTCCCATCGTGTATCCAAGACGGAGCTGGAATATAGGTGGGAGAAGTCTGTAATGACGACACTACATCCTGTAGGGGGGGTTTAGACAAGACCCCTTAGACTGTTAACCAATTGTTGAATGTATACTGTATGTTTAACTGTGACTCTGTACATGATGTATTTCTGCTTTAAAAGGAACTCCCACTCCAGGGAATAAAGGCATTCCTCAGGTTTTTCACTGATCAGAAACTTTGTCTCCGGTGTGAATTACTTCTAGGGAAAGTGTGCATGCATTAATCAATTTGGAAGGAGTAGATAGACAAATAATCAAAGTTTTCTTTGATCTAAAACAACAGAAACCATAGACCAACTTGCATGCACATGATCGTGATTCTCAACTGATTACAGATACTGCAAGTTGGATACAATGGACTGCAAATTTGTGATTGAGGAAGATTTTCCACCACTTCAGAGAATACAACGGAGGGAAAGAATGGCTGGTGAGGTTGCAGTAGACGAACCGATCTTGTCAGCAAGTGATCAGTTCAGGGTGGAGGTGTAAATTGTGACTTTAGTCAAGATGATTAATAGTATGCAGAGCTGATTTAAAAATACATGATCAGCTGTGTGCAAAGTTGGCATGTTTGGATCCCCACCCAAAAAAACAAAATTTTAGTACACCTTCCCAACAGTGTATTAGAACGACTGAGCAGCCTTGTAAGTAAATTCGACTCCATGGCAACTACAGAGAAACTGCAAAGTGAGACATTTGATTTTGCATCAAAGTGGCAAAGATTGGAAAATGTCTCTTGATGAAGAATATACTGATGCTAACAATGAAGGTCAAGAAGAAGACGCCATTCATTCTCATCTTATCTCTGTAACAGTCATACTCAAATGTTAGTAATAAAAGAGGAAAGTGCAAGACTTGCAATAACTGGATAGCATGCTGCTATAACGTGTTCGTTTATTACAGCTTATACAGTCAAGGGTACACAAATTGACACAGACAGACACTTTCCTCTTCTCATGTAACATGTAAAAGCTCATTTTTAAAACTTTAATATATGCTGAACAGATTTCTAAATTCCCATACTCAACCACATTTGGACGACTTTATGCTTATGTCCATGAAAATAGAGGCCTTGATTTGCCTAGGTAAAAAAACTATCATGGATGCTTTGCCTTCGAAAACACCTTGCTACAGGGGATATTGCTTGCATATACAGCGTTACAATTCTGGTTAATCTTTTTCAATTTTTTTACTGGATTAGTTATTTGTTTACAAGTCATAACTACTTTTATAAGTTTTTGCAAATTTATCCTCTAAAAACTTTAGAAGACAGTTTGCACATTGCAACTCCCTAAATGTTAATGAGCCCAGATTTAATCTACTGTTAAAGTAATTTACTTGTTTTAAAGCACTTTTGAATAATGTTTGTATATTACTTTTTGAAAAAACTCTTAGAGATGCTTGCCATGATACTGGTTCATCCTAAACATTTTTTACTTTTCTATAATTGGGCTAGAAAGCTAGTTAGCAATATGTTTTCAAGTTTGTGGAATGCTAAAGGTTTTTACACATTTTGTACTGTTACAAAATTAACAGCAACATTTTTGCACTTTATAACTTACAATATTAAATGACTGTTTAGTAAAACATTGCACTCTTTATTATCAGTTTATTTGCACTATATCTACTACCAATTTGTGTATGAGTAGTTTATACATGTTAAATTAATAAAGTTTGGAAACAGTTTGCGTCTTCCATACTTTGAAGTAAAGTTATTTTAATTATTCTTTACTTTGACAATGTTTACTGGACAAACACACTTGCATGGGATAATGGTTTACTATGATATTTGAAACAATGGACATAAAGAAGTTCTGAATGTAGTCTAATCACCACAGCAATAAATGGACTGTTCTTGATTGCTCCACTTCCCACCTTTAGTCAGTCTTATTTATAAATAATTAACTCTTCAAATGTGCTTTAAAATGACGACGCAAAGCTATGGGGCTGGTATGCAGTTCATTTCCATGGCTGGTTTTCAGTCTGGCCCTGCTCAAACTGATACAAAATGGAAATGTCATTTTTATCATTGAAAATAAAACTGTGTGAATTACAGCCAGTGTGTATTATTGTTTAATGCACATATATACACACACACAAGTAAATACTTCCTGGCTAATCCTTGCGCTATAGCAGCAGCTATCGAAAATGGGAATTGTTACCTCTCTGGATATTACACCATTGAATAAAATATTGAAAATCACCTACAATCACTTTTTCTATTAAGGATTTAGTAAATAAAGAAGGTCAGGCAAGGCAAACACAATCAAAAATATTTTTTATTTTAACCTCTTCTCTGTCAGCTTCAAAGGATAGAGTACAACAATAAATTAAGATGGATCCACCCAATACTGGATAAATAAAAAGGTATGTATTGTTACACTTAAAAATAACTCTATAGTGTTAGTAATACAAATATGTATTCCTAATTCTAAAGTGATCTGGTCACCATTTAGCTGACCAGGCCAGCACAACCAGGGTTAAGAAAGAAAAAAAAAAAAAAAAAAAAGGGATGTACTTACCTTTCAGCCCTTGCTGATGTCCTCCATGAAGTTCCACCTCCTTGGCGGAGATCATCAACGTTTATCTTAACCAATCCAAAACGTTCAAGTAGGAAAGCATTAGGAAGTAAGTGCGCATGGACGGCAAAACGCTGTTTTGCACTGCTATTTTACACAAGCACCTATAGTTTTTATCATATTGACAGCCACTAGACGCAGGTTAACACTACAAAGAAAAAAACATTACCATTCCTGTTGTACGGCAATGTTAAAACATGGGGGCACGTGGCACCCTGGGTGCCTATAGTGTCCCTTTAATATTATACTTTTCAAACCTCAAACTCATTTGTTAAAAATAGTGATGATAGAGAATATATATCTCCTAGGAAATAAAACTTTGGACAGAAGGAGAGTTTCCAATGATAATGTGTGCAAGAAAAAAAGCTAGTGTTAAAATTCTAGAATCATTCAGACCTGCAAGAAATGCCAAAAATGCATTGTGGGACCATTTCAGACCAATAACTTGCACATGGTCCTAGCACATAGCTGGTGCTTGCAATCAAAAGTGGATTATATATGGCAGTCCACACAGAGGAAGGGTAAGCAAGAAGCTGCATTAAAAAGTAATATAAAAGCACAACTAGACTTAGTTATCACTTATAGTTAGTGATAAAAAAAAATGACAGATTTCCTTTACAAGAAACTATACTTTGTGTGTGACATATGAAATAGAACATCTGAACCATAAAATCTACAAATTCAAGGGGTGACCTTGAAATTGCAAAAATAAGATGTTCCAAGTATTCCGTAACCACTCAGTCCAAAATGGTGCAGATCAAGATTAAAAGTAACATTAGTAAGGTAAAATGTGTATTCCCAGAGCTATAGTTCCCTGGTGGAACTTTAGGTGAATGCCCCCAAGCTATAGGGAGAAAAGCTTTACTTCCCTTTTCTCCCTCATAGCCCTACCTCCTTGGCTGAGTTAACTGAAATCGATGATCTCAGCCAATCCAATACTTTTCCATAGTTCAACATTGGGAGCTAGGGGACATGCGCATCAAAACACAATGTGCTGATGAGATCGTCTCTGACCAACTTGTAAACAGCCACTGAGGCTCTGCTATTAGTGACCGCCATTAGAGGCACAAACTCTGGTTTGGGTGCCCATAGTTATAGTTGTCTAGGTTGAAAAAAAAACAAACAAAAAAAAAACGACCAGTCCATCAAGTGCAGCCCTGAAGTCCACTCTTATGCTGTAGATCAGAACTCCCCCCCCCAATTTTTGCCACAAAAAAAAAAGGGGGCGGGGGTGGGGGGGACGACGACAATCCTTCTTGACCTCACTGTGGCAATCAGATTACTTCTTGGATTAAGAAACTGTTTACATACTTTGCAATTATATTCTTGAATATTAATCTTTTTTTTCTGTAATGTATGAGAGAATTCAACATCTTTATTGTTCTTACTATAAAGCCTTTCTTTACTCTGCTGAAAGCAAAACATCTTTCATTCCGTCTCAATGGGTGACCTTGTCTGTTGAATGTACCTGCTAATGAACAGGTTAGCACATAACTGTTTGTACTGACCCTGTATATTATTTGTATTGTGCCATCATATCCCTTCTGAGATTTATTTATTTTTTAAATAAAAATGAACAATTCCAGTTTTTCGAGCCTTTCATCATAGCAAATGTTTTCCAAACCCCTTAGTTCTGTAGCTCGCCTCTGCACTTCTAGTTCTGCATTTTTTTTAAAAAAAATTTTTTAAAATGGGTGCTAAAAACTGCATCACATATTCAAGGTGAGGGTCTAACTATTGCTTTGTAAAGAGGCTAAATTATATTTTCATCACAAGTATCAAAATCCCTTTTTATACATGAAACTACTGTGACGAGACCAATCTCGTCACTGTGCATTGGAGGAGCCTGGTTGCCCGCCTGCTGCCTTTAGACTATAACCCCAAGTTGAAACGCTTGATTTTCCCATGCTAAGACACGAAAGCCGGGTCATTCGGTGCTTGCCCTATTTGAGCGGTGATAGATAGCTATGCCATAGAGCCCATTCGTATAATGAAAGACTATGGGAAAGACTTTGGCTCCATGGCAATTGAATTGTATGTGTGTGATCTGAGCGCCATTCAGTAATAATGTGCGCTCAGATCTGAGCTATCTGGGGATATGTTGAATGTACCCGTTTTATGCAATGGCTGCACAGTTATATATTTTTATGTATTTTATTGTCTTTTGCTGCCATGTGTTCAATGGAGTTTTGCCTCTGTCCTTGGAGATAATTGGATTATTTCCAATTATCTCCAGGATAGAAGACTCTGTGGAACTGGTTTTGGGCAGAAAAGCCATTCTTCATTTGGTCACAAAGGACTACAATCTATTTTTTGAACCACTGGACCAATTTGTATGATTTTGACGTATGTTTGTATTTGGAGTATGCTGATTCTGAAAATGTAAGTTTTATGTCAATGTGATGCATACTTTTATTTTGAATAATGTGGAAAAACTATTTCTCTGCCTGTGATAATTACATTACCCATTGTGTAAGGTAATTGTATCACAGGCAGAGGGGAGGATTTTGTGTGGGAGTGTCTGAGTGTATTGTACGAGTTTATTGGTTGTTTTCCAAAACCCTGTGGGTGGTACTAATGTGTAAGAATGTGTATATAAGCACAATAAACCCACAGCTCTGTCTGTTCACTGCTTGACCCTCAACACAGAGCTTTGTCTCGTTCTTGGGGGGATTTATTGTATGCTGTTCCAGTTCGACTGCTAGGAGTGTAAACCTTTCGTATGATTTTTCCTATTCGGCTGTTTACAGCGTTCATATGGTTTCCTGTTCGGCAGATTGGTGTCTTTGTCTATTGTTATCGATATTGTGTGTTTGTATATATATATAATACACATTTTCTCTAATGTTCTCCCTTCTATTTTTCACATTAACACTAACTTCTGTCATTACTAAAATATCCCTATCCTTTCACTCACCTGTCCCTGGCAACACCATCATCATTACTTCCACCTTACTTCCCTCCCCTCTCTATTCATCCCATGCACTCTACACTTACCTTTCCAGCCTATCTCCACCAACTCTTTCCAAATCCTCCACATACATACCCTCCTACAAAACTTTCAAATCCTACTCCCACCTTCACTTCCTTTCTATCCTTCTGCTCCTAGCAGCTGGTGATGTCTCTCCAAACCCCGGTCCCCTCTCAAAAAACTCAGCACATACTAACCCAAGGATCCACACTAATCTCATACCCATCTCTTGTTCCTCTAAATCCCCCTTCAATACTGCCCTCTGGAACGCACGCTCTGTCTGCAATATAACTAAATCCACTGCTGTCCATGACTACTTCATCTCTCATTCAATAGATCTACTAGCCTTAACAGAAACCTGGCTCTCCCCCTCTGACACTGCCACCCCTGCATCTTTGTCCTTCGGTGGTCTCCAACTTACTCACACCCCAAGAAACTCTGAATGTAAAGGTGGTGGTGTTGGGTTTCTCCTCTCCCCTCACTGCTCTTTTAAACCTCTTCCCACCCCCCCCTTCCCTCTCTTTCCCATCATTTGAAATACACTCTATTCGCCTTTTCAAACCTTTCGCTGCTAACATTGCTGTTATTTACCGTCCCCCTGGTTCCCCTCTTCTCTTCCTTGACCATTTTGCTGGCTGGCTACCCTATTTCCTCTCTTCTAACATCCCATCCCTAATTCTCGGGGACTTCAATATTCCTATAAACCCACCTTTGACCTCTGCAGCCAATAAACTACTTTCAATTACTTCCTCCCTCGGGCTATCACAGTGGGCAAATTCTCCCACCCATGTAGCTGGCAATACCCTTGACCTAATCTTCACTTATGCATGTACAGTATCTAATATCTGCAACACTCCTTATCCTCTCTCTGATCACCACCTCTTATCGTTTGCTCTCACTTACCCCCTCACCCAACAACCTCCGCCTAACCAGCCTCAACTCAGGAGGGACCTTAATTCTCTTGATCTCCAACAGTTGTCAGCTGACATTGATTCACAACTGCTATCCATCCCTTCCCTATCCTGTCCTTCACTGGCAATCTCCATATATAACTCTACTCTTACATCTGCCTTGAACACTGCAGCACCACTCCAAACAAGCACCTCAAGGAGGACCCACCCCCAACCATGGCATACTAAATCAACGCGCTACCTGCAAAGATGCTCCCGGTGTGCTGAACGCTCCTGGAGGAAGTCTCGCACCCAGTCAGACTTTCTCCATTATAGATTCATACTGTGTTCATACAGTGCAGCCCTTGCCCTTGCCAAACAGTCCTATTTCTCCTCTCTCATTAGTTCATGTTCCCACAACCCCAGGCGTCTCTTTGACACCTTTAATTCTCTTCTTCGCCCTGCTGTGGCCACCCCCCAAACCAACCTTACTGCTGACAACTTTGCATGTTACTTCACTGACAAAATTGAACAGCTAAGGAAAGAATTCTCCCCTCCTTGCCTTTCTGTTTCTCAATCACACATTGATCATGCCTTTCCTACCCTTCAGACATTCTCCCCAGCCACTGACCAAGAGGTGGCTGCTCTTCTTTGCTCCTCTCGCCCCACCACTTGCCCGCTCGATCCTGTCCCGTCTCACCTTATCAGATCTCTCTCCGCGTGTCTCGTGCCTTCTCTAACACACATCTTCAACTGCTCGCTCTCTTCTGGCATCGTCCCTGCTGACCTTAAGCATGCCACTGTAGTACCTATACTAAAAAAACCATCCCTTGACCCGTCCACCCCCTCTAACTACCGTCCCATATCCCTGCTCCCTTTTTCCTCAAAGCTTCTGGAAAGACTCGTCTTTACCCGTGTGTCTAATTTCCTCAATTCCAACTCTCTTCTTGACCCCCTTCAATCTGGCTTCCGCCCTCTCCACTCTACAGAGACTGCCCTTATCAAAGTCACTAACGACCTAATCGCAGCTAAATCCAAAGGCCACTACTCCATACTAATTCTTCTTGACCTCTCGGCGGCCTTTGACACCGTTGATCATGCTCTCCTTCTTCAAACTCTGCAATCGCTTGGTCTCTGTGACTCTGTCCTCTCGTGGTTTTCCTCTTATCTCTCCCAGCGCTCATTCAGTGTCTCTTTTTCTAATGATACCTCCTCCCCTCGCCCTGTCTCGGTTGGAGTCCCCCAAGGCTCCGTCCTTGGTCCCCTTCTATTTTCTCTTTATACTGCCTCTCTTGGCAAACTTATCACCTCATTTGGTTTCCACTACCACCTCTACGCTGATGACACCCAGCTATATCTCTCCTCCCCGGACCTCTCCCCTGCTGTCCTGCAACGTGTCACTGCTTGCCTTTCTTCCATCTCTGACTGGATGTCCTCCCGCTTTCTGAAACTCAATCTCTCAAAAACTGAGCTCCTTGTCTTTCCTCCTCCTAATACTGATCCTCCTCTTTCGCTCTCCCTTCAAGTTTGTGGTACCAACATCAGCGCATCCTTGCAAGCGCGCTGTCTTGGCGTCATACTTGACTCTGGTCTCACCTTTGAGTCTCACATCCAGCATGTTGCCAAATCCTGTAGATTCCATCTCAAAAACATAGCCCGCATCCGCCCCTTTCTTGCACCAGATACTACCAAGGAGCTTGTCCATGCTCTAATAATTTCCCGCATGGATTATTGTAACCCTCTCCTGCTTGGTCTTCCCAAAAGCCGTACTGCACCACTACAGTCTGTAATGAATGCTGCTGCTAGACTGATTTTCCTCTCTAGTTGTTTCTCCCACACCTCACCCCTCTGCCAGTCCTTACATTGGCTTCCTGTGTGCTATAGGAGTCAATTCAAGGCACTAACTCACACCTATAAAGCACTGAACAACTCTAGCCCCTCCTATATCTCCTCACTGATCCACAGGTATGTCCCTTCTCGGTCTCTCCGCTCTGCCCGTGACCGCCTCTTGTCCGTTGTCCGCACCCGTACGGCCAACTCGCGCTTGCAGGACTTCTCGCGGGCAGCTCCCTTCCTATGGAATAGCCTGCCTACCGCCATCCGACTCTCCCCTAGTCTTGCATCTTTTAAGAAGTGCCTTAAAACCCATCTCTTTAGGAAAGCCTATGGCCTTCAAGACTAACCCCTACCTCACTTACCTGTCTCTTGCCCTCCCCTAATGTCCTAATGTGTCTTACACCCCACCTCCTATAGAATGTAAGCTCGATTGAGCAGGGTACTCTTCAACCTATTGTTCCTGTAAGTTTATTTGTAATTGTCCTATTTATTGTTAAATCCCCTTTCATAATATTGTAAAGCACTACGGAATCTGTTGGCGCTATATAAATGGCAATAATAATAATAATAATAATTTGGTAGCTGCCTGTGTATCTGGAAGGGGAATATCCTCTAAACTGCGGTTTAACCCTTTTATGCCTGGGGGTGCCGTTACAACTACATTAATAGCATTTGCAACAGCAGACCGGCATAGCATACTGTTGCCTAGTCTGTGTTCTATAATTGTTCCCAAGTCCTTTTTATTTAAAGTTATCCTTCACTCAACCCCACGTATAAGTGGCTTGTGGGTTATTTAGTCCAAAATGCATGTATCTCATCTGCCACATGCCTGCCCAGCCCCCCTGCAAAATCCCTCTGAAGAGAAAGTATAAAATGTTCAGACTGTATTTTCTTACAAAGCTTTGTCATCTGCAAACATTGACAATTGACTTTCAATGCTTACTTCAAGATCACTTCATTTATAAACAGATCATAGAGAAGTCGACCCCGGACAGAACCCTGAGGCACTCCACTTACCACTTTTGTCTAATTTAAACATTTTCCAAACTACCATTTCTCTCTGCACTGTATATTTAGGCCAGTGTTCTGTCCAAGAACACAAATTTGTTATTCTAAACCAACTGATTTTAGTTTTACTAGTAACCTTTTGTGTGGAACTGTATCAAATGCCTTAGCAAAATTGAAATATTAAGACTGCAGATGTAGTAAATTAAACTAAAACATAAGTAAGGATATGGCAAACAGTTATTGAGGTAGGACCTATGGATGCCCATGATTTTGTGCCATGTTTGGTGAAAAAGTTACATCCGTCCCCATCTGGCTTTAGATCTAGCATCCTTACAGTCTAAAGGCCAGGGTTAGGCAACCTTCGGCACTCCAGATGTTGTGGACTACCTCCCTCATAATGCTGGCAAAGTATCGTGGGAGGTGTAGTCCAAAACATCTGGAGTGCTGAAGGTTGACTATGCCTGCTATAGGCCAGTAAGCAAAACTCAGCATTCAAGGGGTTAATCACCCTCTTTTCGGAAAGCCCTATCACATAGCCTGCCTCCATCTTCTGTAAAATATATATATATATATATAAACCCTATTTTTTTTTTTAATTCTTTATTTGTAGTGTGCAGGTAAATACAGACATATCTATGGTTTGCCACGACAGCAGAAGTAAGCATTTGATAAACATACATAGATGACGGTTTCATGGCACTTAAGAAGAGAAAGATATCCTGCACGATTTATAGTAAGAATAAACTATGTAAACTATGTATTTACATTTTCAAACTGCGCACGCTGATGCTGGGCGCATAAACACTGTATATGATGCATGCTTTATGTACTCATAATATGCCCTTTTTATAATATAAAAACAACAAAAACGAGAGAATGAAAAACATAAAATAAGCTTGCTCTTGTTAATACAATAGAGGACTACTGGTCATAAACAGGATGGTTGTACTGACAGGATAAGTACTCTGCTTTGTAGAGTGACCTGTGTTCCAGCTTAAAAGTGAAATGTAATTTTTATGTGGTACTCCAGCCCAAACACGCTCAAACCTCAGAGAAGAAAAGAAAAAGAAAAAAAATATAACCAAAATTATGCACCAGCCTGGTAAGGGCTGTTTGAATCCCAGATGTCAGATCATGAATAAAAATAAAATCAATGTGTCTTGCATCTTATTTTGTCCTGTAATGTGTGTAAACTGCTCAAGGAAGCGAAGCATACTCATCAGAGGTGGTCAATTACTGCAAACAGTACAGTGGCACATAGACTCAGGAGCAAATAGGTAATTTGCAGCAGGGTGCCTCCTTTGTCTCAAGTCCTGTCTGAGCTTGTGGAGAGGGAAACCACATCCCCTGTTCAGCGTACCAGCCGTTCCCCATCCATATCTGATGCCCTTGTCCTTCAGTCGACGTGCAATTGGCATAAGTTTCCTCCGGTCCAGCAGGGTTGTGAATGGGAGGTCGGCAAAGACTTTCAATTGATGGTTGTCTACTGTGATGGTGGGAGTCTTTCTGGAGTAGGCCATCACCGTCGTTTTTACCATGACATCTCGGGTGACAGCTATAATGTCTCTTGATGCGTCCGCTGGGGCGGTGGGGGTTTTCCAGATTCTGAATGCTGCTGTTATCGGCCAGGTGTCTTCATCTTTTTTTGCCCCCATTATCACTGCAGTCTTATTTGTGTATGTCAGTAGGGCCTCCGGGCCTATTTCTTCAGGGGCTCCGCGTATGCGAATATTTTATTTGCGGTGGCATGTTTCCATCACCGTAACTGAGTGGGTGAGCCTCTGTAGTTGGAGCGTTAATGTGTCCATTTGCCTTCTGGTGTCGGTCAGTAAGGCCTCTCTTTCACCCTCTCGGGTTTCTACCGTGTCTAGGCGTTCTTTTATGCCAGTTACTTCTGTCCTCACTCCAGCCACGTCTGACCTCCACATCTCCCTCAGATCCAGGAGAAGCTTTTTAATGTCGCCTTTTCTGGAGGGTGAGTCATCTGAGTCAGACGTCCCTGACTCATATACCGCAGAGGCCGGGATTGAAGCCTGGGGGTTCTCCTCCTCTATAGAGGAGTAGGAGTTGCTCGGGCTTCAGGGCCTATCCGGCGCCATTTTAGTCTGTGGAGGCTGTTGCGGCCTTTCAAAGGATCGCTTGATATCAGGCTGGCAGGAGCTCTCCAGGCGGGCGTTTTTCTTGTTTCTCCGTCCCATCTCTCTGTAGAGGGTCTTGATACTTGTAGCTTATTTTTAGATTTCAGCTCTGCTTTTACGTGGCATTTAAAGTCAATTGTAAGTTAGTGAAGCAGGAGCTCCACATAAACACGTCTGGTGTGCAGCTCGGCTAGCCACACCCCCATATATAAACCTTATTTTTAACGAAAGACAGCAACCGTACAGATAGGAAGACTGTCAAATCTGTATTTAAAGAATATTGGTTCCATCTTTCCTTGCCACAGTTATAATGAACCACCACAGCTGGAAGGTGTCACAAACATACCCTACATCAAGAGTGTGCATGACAGTTGCAGTGGTGTAAGTGTTAAAGTTCACTATTTGTCTACACTAGACCAGAAATAATGATAAAATCCCACTTAACACCATCCACATTTAAGCACTATTTTAAAGCTGCCTCCGCCAAGACAATTTATAAATGGGGTGCCTTGGTCCCCAGGTAAAATAAGAAAAACCCACCAAATACAGCTTCGCACAATATTCAAGGAATTGCAACAATACTCAGTCTCTTCAGGTAACGTGATTCTTTACCAGACAAAGGCAGAACTTAATAAGGGAATATTTATTATGAGCATAAAATAGTCACGGTGCACACAAAAATATAGATGACAATTACAATTCTTTACACCAAAAACAGAAAACCAAAAGGGATTAAGGGATAAAATACCTACTCAGCTATTCAGAGTAAATACTTTTTCCCCAGGAGTTCTCTGGTAGAAAAGATGGTGACTCTTAGAATTAGATTCTGCCCCTCAAGCAAGTACAATGCACCCTTCAGAATAATTAGAGATATACCTGTGGATTACCATGTCTCACCCAGAAGTAGAGTTAAGGCGTATTTATAGAGATACTAAGTGACCATCCTCTTGTGTCCAGACCCACATCAATCCAAATTGAAACATTTAGTTCTCTTATGTATCGGTCACAGAAATAATAATTGCATATATGAAATTATTTTCTTCCCATTCCATAGACATGTTACACTTCTTACTTGCAACCCAATATAGAGGACATCACACTAGGGATCGACCGAACCGATATTATCGGTCGATTTTCACAATTTTCTATGTTAACGGTATCTGCATCTAACCTTGCCGATAATGCGTCCAGCGTGTGCGCCCCCAATCTGCATCGAAGTCTTGCGGCTCTGCGCGGAAAAACAAGGTGTGCGCCGAATCGCGGGACTTCTGGAGAGGAGCTGAAGTCCTGGCCCTGAAGTAGTGCTGTCTGGAGGAGTGGCTGCAGTGCCGTGTGCTGTCCAAGTCTGCTCTGACGCTTGTGTGCCAGCCCATTTGGACCGCTTGGTTTGCAAAATTGCCAGCTTTTCTTCTGGTCTACTAGTACAAAGACAATTTTATTTTATCTACTATGTTGTTGTTTATTAAAGTAGTTACTCAGTCAGCGAGGTGGGGGAGGGGTGGTGGATGGCACACTAAGTATTTAACTACTATATCACAATAAAGACATTATATATATATATATATATATATATATATATATATATATATATATATATATATATATACACACACACACATACACACACACACACACACACACACACACATATATATTATTGGCACTTTGGCATCTTGATCATGATAATCCCTTGGAAGTTCAAGTCAGTGAGGGGGGGGGTGTGGTGGTGGAAATTGGCATTTAGCAAAAGTAAAGTATACTATAAATGTAAATTATAAATTGACTACCAACTAAGTGCTTTATTAATTTATAATTTACATTTATAATATACTAGTGCCAAATGCCAATTTCCACCACCCCTCCCCCTTCACTGACTAGTACCAACTAATTGCTTTATTAGTGAGGTGGGGGAGGGGGTGGTAGTGGTGGTGGAAATTGACATTTGGCACTAGTATATTATAAATGTAAATTATAAATTAATAAAGAGTAGTCAGTGAGGTGGGGGGAGCAGGTGGTGGTTTTTGGCATTTGGCAGTGGCACTATATTATAGGATAATAAAGCAAGCAGCCCTTGGTAGTCCGTGAGGGAGGGGTGGTGGTGCTGCTGGATATGGCACTATTAAAATAAAGCTCTGGGTGTAATTGTTTGCATTAGATTTATATTATAAATGATATAATAAAGCCCCTGGGTAGTATAGTGGCACTAAAAAATTATAAAGCACTGGGAGTGGGTAGTATACTAAAATGCTCCCACGCCAAATACTGTGCAAATTATTAAGTATTACATTCAGAAGGGATTCAACACTATCAATATGGCATTTAATTTGCAAAAGTATTATAAAGTCCAGTCCTGATTGAAATCAGTTCCAAATTAAGGTTGGATAAAACTACTACGGCTTATTTTAATACTTATTTCACAGGACGCCTGCCTTATTCTGTGTCCAGCCACCAATGAGGCGCTAAGTTGCGCAACATAATTTCACGGTTCACTCCTCTCCCTGCTGTGAGCGGAGGAGGAACACAACGAGAGGCAGAAGGTGAGACTTACATTTCTGACTGTCTGATATCAACCAGAGCTAAAACCTGTCAACCACCACAGTGCTCTTTGTAGCATACAATACTTACCTTCACAGCACGCCTTCTTCCACGTCCAGCCAAAGAGGCTTTACGTAGTCATCATCATCATTACCCCTCCCTGCTGTGAGCAGAGCGCCAGAAGCATCAGGAGCACAGCTCAAGGTAGATGAGAAAGAGAGTTTGGGGACAACTGACTAGTGCTAGTAAATATTATAATAATTTCAGCAAAAATATTTCCTATACACACACATTATTATTATTATTCTTATTAATGCTGTCTGTGTGTAAAGGAAATATTTTTGCTGAAATCATTTTAATATATATAGTCTAGTCTACCCCTCTGCTGTGCGTATTAAATGTAATTAATACCACATTTAAATTTTTAAATCACCCCATAATATTAAATGCAATAAATTCACGCACACCAATGATACTATTATAGCATTGTGGTCAGTGATTTTCTTCATGCAATATAAAGTAGTAATGAAGTCAACACAAGCTTTTATTGTTATATATAATTAATTTTACTCCCCCCTCATCCACATATTTCTTAGCTAAGAATGATGATTATAGGTGCTTTTAGCTTTGTGAAATTTAAACGGTCACTGTATTGATTGTGTGTGCGCTGTTCCTTAATCTGTACTGCTCCTATAAGTAAAAGGCTAATAGCACTAGTAGTCATACATCCCAGTATGTACTGGCCGGGTGAGCATGACAGGAGTATGACTGCTGACAACATTTACACTGCTATCAGCATCAGTAACAGCCAGGTACATGCTGGGATCTCATATTCATATTATTGATTGATTGATTTTTTTTTCATCCACAACTTACTCTAATCCTCACTGTAGCTTGTACTTGTAACCCTCTTCTTTCAATGCAGATGGATGCACAAAGAAAAAGTATAGTTTGGGACTATTTTAGTCAACCCTCGCCAGGACAGGCAATGTGCAACACATGCAAAACCAATGTGAGTATGGGATCTGCAACTGCAAAAACAAAGAATACATGAAATCTTTGGACCCATCTAAGAATTCATCATGTTGAATTTAATGAAGCACAGAAAACTAAAGAAAAGGAATCATGTGAAACACCAACTCTATTCCAGCCAAAAATAAAAGCCTTATTTCAGAAACACACAAAGTGGCAAAAGTCCGATGAAATATCCCAACTTCTGGACAGAGCAATCACTGAGATGATGGTTACGGATAAGCTACAAAGAATGCTGGAACAGAAGCGAGCTCTTAGCATTTATGCTGGTGAGCATGGATGCTATTCTTTCCCTAATGCTGATCAGTGGGAGATTGTAGCAAATCTTATTCAGACCCTCCTACCAATAGAGGAAGTGACCATAGAGGTTAGCCATAACGACTCAAGTGTGTCATCCGTCATTCCATGTGTGAGAGTGCTGAAGATGCTTCAAGAGAATGAAGGGCCCACTATATGTGGCATTAATACACTCAATGAGGTCATGAAGGAAAGCCTCAAACAACGTTTTTTGAAGTATAAAGAGAATATAAACGTAGTGTTGGCATGTCTTTTAGATCCTCGATTCAAACACCTTGCTTTCTCTTCTGATAATGTATTGGCCAAGGCAAAAGAATGGCTGACAGAAGATATGCAAAAGGAGGTGCAGGTTCTAGAAAGGTCACATCTGGAAGATCCTGATGCTATGATGCTACTAGTCTGGATTCTCTGGAAGAGCATGCTACTACTAGTAGTACTAGTCTGGAAGAGCAGGATGATGATGCAACAGAAACCTACAAATTCCCAAAACGTATACACATGGCCAAATTGATGCCATGTTCAGCGTTTTATTGGGGCCTCATGTAGAGGATTCTCTAACTTTACCAAAAGTCAGCCTTGACGATGAGCTTCATCTTTAATTGAAAGAACCAGTGATCAATAGAAAGGGCAATCCACTTTAGTGGTGGAAAGAAAATGAGACAAGCTTTAAAACCCATGCTTCTTATGCCAGAAGATACCTTTGCTCTCCACCCTCCTCTGTACCTAGTGAGTGTTTTCAGTGAAGTGTCAGCAATCTACGAAAGAAACAGAAGCTGTTTAACAGGAGAACATGCAAAAATGTTGTGCTTTCTGCACTGCAATGTACTCCTCAACTGGAAGTATTGAAGAAATTCTAAAGTTTTAGATTAGTTTAGCATAGTTTTCATAAAAATGTTATTTAATGTCTGTCTTAACTCACTTTTTTGTAACCTTGAAGTTTGTTAGCAGGTTAACATGGCTTGGCATTTGCTGAATGATCTGGGTTGCTCCAGGAACTGGTCCTGTGTGTAGTGAAGTGTAAGCTACCCTGTGCCCACTACGATTTAAATTGACACTAAGGCTAAGCAGTTAGGCAACAAAACAAATATAGCTTAATGAAGCTGTTTTAATGCCTTGCTTATATATACTGTAGTGTCCCTTTGACATAATTGCCTATGTCATTGCTGCTCATTTTACTAAGATTTAATTTAAGTATGGACTATGTGGCTATGTGCAATTGAACATTGTTGTTCTTGTTACCTTCTGACTGATATTTATTTAAAAAAAAAAAAAAAAAAGTTGTCCATTTTGTTGTATTTGACCATATCACCATTGTTATGCTGCAATCTGACTGGTATGTTCCTGTATTATTTATTTTTATTTACCAATGAAAAAGAAATATTTACAAAGAAAGCTAAACGTTAACAATAAACATGTTCATTTAAACAGCAGATTTGTGTACAATTTTTTTTAAAAAAATTTAAAATGCACAGAATATCGGTATAAGTTATCAGCTATCGGCCTTAAAGTTCACAAATTATCGGTATCTGCTCTTAAATTTTTTTTTTTTAAAAAAATCAATGTCTGTCGATCCCAACATCACACTCCCTTCCCCTATGGTTAGGTTATGTCAAACATGTTTGGGCTTGTTTAGAAGATGGCGCTTGTCACAGTCCAAATATAACAAAAATTAGGCTTTATTATTATTCTGTGGGTAAACAATGTTTTTTCTTTTGGATATGACACTGGAACAAGGCTAATGGCCATTAACATATCAAAGAGATTGACATCAATTAAGAAGTACAGGCCATATGGCGGAAGCCAGACATTCAGGCTTTTCAAGTGTAGAATCTCACACCTTGCAGAGCCTTTGATTAATTCACAGGATCCATCCATATGGTAAAACCCTTTTCACATTCCTATGCAATTTACATTACCTCTGTCATCTAACCTTTCATACAATCAAACTAACCCCTTTTGACATTAACAATATTCCATCTCTACCAGGCAGGCACTACATAAATTACATTAAAGTATAATATTCCACAGTGCAACAAGTTATGCACCCTTGCCGTGACAGAAGGTGTGTAGCTTAATTGAATAAATTCAGTCATTTACATACCCTTTATTCCAGTGAATTTGTCTTTTATTCTACCCTTTTCTATGTACACATACACTCAATCTGTTGGACATCTACTCTAAAAAATAAATTAAAAAAATAAGAAAACAAAAAGCAAAAAAACACTTAAAATTACAAGAGCAATGTCTTATTCACACATTTGTTTTATCATGAGTCATTTCATGATTAACTTATTTAATTCTCCTGAAACACAACAAAACATTTCACACACAGTTTACAATGATTTTAGTAGGATTGAAATATGGTTAATTTTGATTTCTCTGCTCTAGGGCTACCAATTTTCTTTTATGAGTAACTCTCAGAATGTATAACAGGGCACTATTCTGATCAACTGCCTCCATGTATGGAAGTAAGAGCCAGGAAGGCATGTATCATCAGTAGTTGAAAAACAGTGCTCAGGATGCTGCCCCGTCGACCAGAGACTTGACAACTTGATTTTCTATTTGCCTATAGATTTGTCTCTCTCGCCATTTTGTTCTAAACACTGAATACTCCCCTATAAAAGTTTTAAAGCATATTAAGTCGTCTGAGGTGACCACATAATTTCAACTGTAAACAAACTTTAATTAGCAGTTTTGACTAAATTATTCACTGTATGTGTTATGGTTTGCATAGGAACGTTTGTTAAAGCTACAAAGCATATTCCATGTCCAGAACTTTTCAAGTCACTTATATCAGACAAGGTATGTTGGGCATTTTGACTTATCATTAACTCCCTTCCTTCTATTACATATCCATAATATATGCACTAACCCAGCTCTGTTTACATCCGTCACTTCCACAGGAATTGCTCAAAGGCAAACTTTTGCTGGTGTTGAATCTGATAAAACTGTTGTATAATGTTTGCTTAATATATATATATATAGATAGGCAGAAAATGGCCAGCACTCACGGTTTCAGGTAAAAGTTAAAATTCAGAAATTTATTAGAACATCTTTAAAAATGTAGCAGCTCGACGTTTCAGTCCTCCTCCGGGACTTTCATCAGGAATACTAACCACATACATATCAATAAATCGTTTAAATACCGGGCAGATAATTGGAAAAAGTCATTAAAAAGTAAACTTACCCCAGCTGTGCACCCATCACCGACTATCGCTCGCGTCCCCAAACACATTATGCTCATCATAATCCAAGATGTCAGGACAGACATGGAGGATATTAAGAAAAAAATTACTGAAGTAGAAATGGAACATGCTATTTTGCTGACATCACCAGATGGCATTAAACTTAAGACAAAGCTACAGGAGGAACTTCTTATATATAAACAAGAACTTATTAAGTTTAAGAAACAGAAGTTTGAACATGTACGCCAAGATTACCAGGACCATCGCGTTTATAGATGGCTTACAGGTGATGGGAGACGCAGACCTATGCGCCAGCGCAAGAGAATAATACGACCCCAGATACCAACTATTGACATTACATCGGGGGAATCGGCATCTGACAGTGAGACGCAAAAGGAGTCTACTCCTTTTTTAGAAGGTCCAGATATTGGAACAACTACGAGGAGCCGCGGCCGAGGAGGAGTAGGAGGAGAACGAGGAGGGGCCACAAGGGGAAGATTCACGACTCGGGAGAAGCCACCGCTACGAAGATAACTCCAATCTTCAATTTGTCTAAAAGATCCCTGGACCCCCAAGAAATCAATATACTAAGCCGTGGCTTATCCTTTGTACCTACTCCTAAACCGAACCAATTTAAGTGGAACACAGAACTTTTTAGATTTGGGAGACAGATGCGCCTCAGAGATTTTTTTCATAATCCTGAAAGACCGATGTCCATGTCCCAAAAGCAAGAAAAGTCCATACAGTTTAGAAATAAATCTTTGTTTGATCCAC
Organism: Pelobates cultripes; assembly: GCA_933207985.1. Lineage (NCBI taxonomy): Eukaryota > Metazoa > Chordata > Amphibia > Anura > Pelobatidae > Pelobates > Pelobates cultripes. Next base: position 75,889,671 of record OW240915.1, read on the forward strand.
ATACAAATAAGGCCTCTATTAAAACTTATCTATCCACGGTTAATCATCTTGCTAAGGAAGCGATTGGAGCCCATAGATGTAAACACAAAAATATCTCCACTCAACAGAGTAAATGTATTGAGAATCTAGCCAAGGATCCATCAATTATCATTCGACCAGCCGATAAGGGTGGAGGGATTGTCATTATGGACTATACATACTATGCAGAAGAACTTAAACAGCAACTACAGAATGATACGGTATATTTACCTCTGCGGGGTGACCCCACGGATACAATAAAGAAGAAAATTGAAGCTATTGTGACAATAGGTGTTGAATCAGGATTTATAGATGAACAACTCAGTAAATTTCTTTTGAAGCAATATCCATGTACACCTATCATATATACTCTCCCAAAGATCCATAAAGACCCTGTCAGGCCTCCTGGAAGACCAATTGTTTCGGCAATTGAGGGATTGTTGGAACCTATTGCAAGATGGTTGGATTCTTTATTCCAAGCCCCTATAGCCGCATTGGAGACGTTTATAAAAGATACACCTAGTCTAATTACAAAATTAAAACAATTGAACCTGGCAAAGGGCGCTACAGTATTAATTACTATGGATGTAGGTAGCCTATATACTGTAATCCCACACGATCAAGGTGTAGAGGCTATGAGAACAGTCCTCACGACATCTCCTCTATACAAAGGACCACCTATAGAGTTTGTATTAGAACTTCTTTCCTTTGTACTTAACAATAACTATTTTAGGTTTGAGGAGCAGTGGTATCTCCAGATCTCAGGCACATCCATGGGGGCGGCTATGGCCCCCATGTATGCTAATGCCTTTATGTATATATACGAACGACAATGGATTTTATCAAAATTTGGGCAATACATTCAAGGCTATTTTCGATACATCGATGATGTATTGATTCTGTGGAGTGGTAGTGCTATGGAAGCTCAAGAGATGATACAATTCCTCAATCAAGTGGAGAGTCCGATTAGGTTCACGGCAAACATTAACTTGGCCTCCGTCCAATTTTTGGATTTGGAGATAGCCATTAATGATGAGGGACTGGCCTACCGCCTCTATCATAAACCCACGGACCGAAATACCCTCCTACATAATACAAGTGCACATCCCAAGGCACTGAAGAGATCTCTACCTTAGGCTCAATTTCTGAGAGTTATACGTAATAACTCAGATGAGAATATAATGGAGAGACAATTGGAAGAGATGATGGTAAAATTTCTGGAACGTGGTTACAAACGAGATGATCTAGTTAGGGCAAAATTGGAGGCAAAGTCTGCCTGTCCAACTAAAGTTAAAAGTGAATCTCAAAGGTTAGTTTTTCCTGTAACGTTCCATGATGCATCCCCAACGATATCTAAAATTGTTAAGGACAATTGGAATATGCTGGCAAGTGACGACACCCTTCCTAAGGTGTTCAAAGAACCCCCTCTTATGTGCTATCGTAGAAATAAGAATTTAAGGGATCTGTTAGTCCATACGGACCCGACAAGAAGCTACGAAGTAAAAAACATTGAAATACAAAATAGGGGTAGCATTCGTTGCTTGGGCTGTGTCACCTGTGGCCACATGACACCGTCTCGCACTTTTCAACATCCACATAAGAAAAAGGTTTTTCAGATACGACACACCATTACCTGCAAGACCCCATATGTGGTGTATAAGTTGTCCTGCCCTTGTGGACTCTCATACATTGGTAAAACTGAAACACCCCTGTGTGAAAGAATTAGGGGACATAGATCGAGCATAAGGGTGGCATATCGTGATGGGACATCTGACCAACCGGTGGCAAAACACTTTCTTGCCTTTCAACACCCACTTTCAGCTCTTAAATTTTTAGCAATTGACCATATACCACCACTGAAACGTGGGGGGGATAGAGGAAAACTCCTTTTGAACAGAGAGACATTCTGGATCTATACCCTGGATACTATAGCCCCTAGAGGACTGAATGAAATGATTTCATATCACTCATTTATATAAATGCCTTGTAACAATTTTAATAATTAATCTATATATTTTTTTCATCATCATTGTTTTTAACATTAGTGTTTGTGTACTTTATGGTTATGTGTTTTTAACATTGTCGGGGACAATTTCTTTGCTTACCCATGGGCTCCTGTCCTGATAGTTTTAACCTTGGCTATCTTATCTGTGTAATTTCTAATAAGTTCACACTATATTTTCACCATTATTTTTATACCTATATTGGCACTTTGCTTCAATTTTGAAGCCCAATCTTTAGCACTTTATTACTATATTCTGACACTTTAAAATTCAATATAACGTTCACATTATTGGATCACTCTGTCCTTTCTTTACTTGCATGTTTTGCACATATCACCTTTATTACTGTCAGTAAAAGATCTGACTTTATATTTAAAATTTATAGGTGTTGATATATATAATATATATGATGTATGGATTTATGGCTTTATAATATGGATCCTTTGATCAGCTCAATACACTGAATATGGTGTTCATGTTCACTTGCACATACTAATAAAGTTTTCAATATATGGTTACCGTTTTTAGGTTGCCAGGGTGACCGGACTGGTGTGTGTATCCGGCTCCCATGGCAACGGACGGTACGTGATCACGTGGTGGGGTACGCACGCGCATGCGCACTTTGTGTTTGGGGACGCGAGCGATAGTCGGTGATGGGTGCACAGCTGGGGTAAGTTTACTTTTTAATGACTTTTTCCAATTATCTGCCCGGTATTTAAACGATTTATTGATATGTATGTGGTTAGTATTCCTGATGAAAGTCCCGGAGGAGGACTGAAACGTCGAGCTGCTACATTTTTAAAGATGTTCTAATAAATTTCTGAATTTTAACTTTTACCTGAAACCGTGAGTGCTGGCCATTTTCTGCCTATCTATATCTCCATTTACCCTGGATTACAAGCACCCGGATATTATTACTGTTTGGTCAGTGTGCAAGGATTAAGAGTTCTTTTTATATATATATATATATATACACATACATACAAATAAAAAAATATAATGCAAATTGTTGACATCAGTACTTCTAGTTCAATTTAACACTTTTAATGTTCATGGAGAATTCGGAACCATTAGAGAAAATACTATTTTGGTTGGCTTGCTCCAAGTTCATAAATTAGTATGTTCTAAATGTCCTACTTTGTGTTTTCAATTATATGATTATCCTGCTTTTCTTTAGCCTTCTGTTTTCAGGAAATGCACAAATAACTTGTTCAGACCACTTGGATATGTTTTTAGAACCACAAAATGAGTTTGTGGAAAAAAGATTTAGGTTAATTTACTGTATTGGATTGAGATTCCAAAGTATTCTTGATATTTTAATCTGACTGCTTATAAATAAAGTGTTCAATTTCTATTTCAATTAACTTGAAATTTTACCTGTCCATTCCATTATAAATTGGCTAAGGTATTAACTCTATTTATTACTAACGTAAATCAAAGAAAACTACAAATTGATTGACACTCAATTCAATTTATATGTTTGGCCGGTTGAAATAACAAATTAATTACACAGCTGTTTTGCTCTTTGCATCAATAGTCAACTTTCTTGCCAAAAAGGAAAAGTAGATAGTGTTATAAACACAGAGAAACAAATAATTTCTTTACTCAGATTAGGTAATGACTGTTTTTTTCTGGATGGCTGCTGCTAAAAGAACCTAATTCAATCTTCTTGTATTTCACTCATATTCAAGCTTGTGTACAGCTGCTCTTGAGATTTTGTACATGATATAAAAATAATCATTTTCTTTGCACCTTATGTGAGCAGATCATTATTGGATATTAATGAAAAGGTCAGCTTTTTGAGATTGCAGGAAAGGATGGTTCAAAGTAGACAAATATTTATTTATATTAGTTTTCTGGAGGTAAGTGATTTGAGCAATTGGAAATTAATTTTTGCAATGAAAACTTTAATACAGTAACACAGTTGAATTGAATATACGTACATGTACCTATTGCTTGTATTAGACCATATTTTACAAATTATTTTCCAGAAGCTATCAACAGAATTTAGCAGTTCTATGTAACAATTTTATACTATATGAGATACATATTATGCATCCTGTAGCTAATATATGAAATATTTTACTTAAAGGGACACTATAGTCACCAGAACAACTACAGCTTATTGAATTTGTTATGGTGAGAAGGATCATAAACTTCAGGCTTTTTGCTGTAAACACTGTTGTGGCGGAACAGACCTCGCCACGTGTTCTTGGAGGGGGCTGCTTGCCCGCCTCCTACCTTCTGACTATGGCCCTGGGATATATGGCATTTGAAAACACTATTTGTGCCCTGTGACAAAACGGGATAGACTACCAGACAAACTGTGGAGTTACTGGGTGGCCACCATTTCATGTATCAGAGGCACATGGTGAGAACAATGGATGAAGCACATGGGGAGAACAATGGATGGCGGCCATTTTAACTCACAGACACTATTTTGACTTTTCTACATGGTGCCATCTCGCCGGTATTTGGTGCACAAAAACATCGTTCAGTAGTTTTAAACTACAGAACAGAGGACACATTTAACAGTAATTATTTTTCATATAGCCTGTATATGTTCTGCGGAATCTGCATTAAACCGTATCTTCCAAACTACTGAACGTATCTGGGTGAATTTTGGATATGTGGTACACCCAGATACCCCGGTTCCGAGGATATATGGGGTTATTGCATGTTTTGGGGTCCCTGTGATATGTTTTATAATACTGTATTTTCCTGCCTGTGATAATTAAGTTAGTCTATTGTGTTGAGATAATTGTATCAAAGGCAGAGGGAAGGATATGTAATGAATGGGAGTGTTAGCTGTGTTGTAATGTGTTGATTGGTTGTTCTTCAAAACCCTGTGGGCCGTACTATGTTTGTAGAATGTGAATAAAAGAGGTTGTATGTGCCAGTACAGTCAGTTCTACTTCACCTTCAATTTGGAGTGCCGTCTCTTATTGGGGGAATCTGCTACAAGGGATTGCTATGCTTGTCATACTCCCTTGCTAAATCACTACTAAGCTCTTGTAAGAGCTTGTTTCTGCCTTGCTCTCTGGAGGAGTCTACGGTGGTTATGGCGTCTGCTGCAGTGCTTGGAGTCCTCAGGAAGCGCTAGGAGCATCCTTTGATGGAGGTACCAAGTTAGGGTGCCCGTCGATCCATTAGAACTGTCTTGTCAGAGAAAATGCAGTGTTTACATTACAGTCTAGTGATAACCTCACTGGCCACTCCTCAGATGGCTGTTAGAGATCCTTCCTGTGTCATGGCTGCCTAAAATGCATTCAAACATTCAGTATCTCCTCGCTCTGCATGCAGACACTGAACTTTCCTCATTGATTCAATTCATCTCTATGAGGAGATGCTGATTGGCCAAGGCTGTGTTTGAATCATGCTGGCTCTGCTCCTGATCTGCCTCTTTGTCAGTCTCAGCCAATCATATGGGGAAGCACCACTTCTGATTATGTCAGCAGACAAGTTTTGACTATTGACTATTCTGAGTCAAACAGCATGCAGATCTACAGATTCAGGCTTGAATACAGTAAGATTTTGCTATATTTATGGAGGCATGAGGGGGCTAGATTGTGGTTTTAACACTATAGGGTCAGGAATACATGTTTGTGTTCCTGACCCTATAGTGATCCTTTAAGAATATACTAGATTGTCTGTTGTATGGTCAAGTAATTACCAACAATGGCTAAACTTAAAGGTAACAGTGTTTTTCTGTACATGTTTTCTGATATATACATAAATAAAGTTGCAACTTGTCAACATTTCAGTCAAACTTTTGAGGAAAGTCCCATAGAGGACTGAAACATCAACACATTTTCCGGTGTACGATTGCACAATTAAGCTTCCAGATTTATCTACAAAGTCCTGTGAGTGCACCTTTCTTGATATTTATATGTTGGCATTAGTGATTTTCACCCAGACGAGGTCAAGAGGACACATACCAGTCAAGCCATAAGACTTGCTGGCTTGCTGTGGAGGCTTGACGTTGCTTGTAAAGTACATACAAAAAGAGCTGTGGTGGGGAAAAAAGTGTGGATGAAAACCACTTACACCTGAAGTAAGTGTTGGGGATAAAATCAGCCCGGGCCCTTTGTGGATGATGGATATTTGCCAACTCATACAGAGCTCTGGAAATTGGAAATGAATAGCAGAGACATGTTCAATAACCAATTCAAATTGTATTCATACGTCAGTTATATTTATACCCCATTTTCATAGCAGGATGGGAGGGGAAAAATGAGCATATGGGCGTGACAATGACATTGTTTTTCACAAGTTATGAGCAGCTGTTTAATTCTACGTTATATAACACATGTATATTTGATCAAAACAAGATATTTACAAATACCTTAATCTTGGACAATTAACAAGAACATTTGGAAATCAGTATGGTCATTCTCGTAAATGATATTAGATAAATTCTTCCCAGAATCGAAGATACAATTCCAAATTTATTCTTGGTTCAAATTAACCCTTATATGAACAGCTAGGATATTAAGCAAAATGGATATTCATATCCTACAATTCCTCTCTTTAGATCATATCGTGATCTACCTTACGGAATATCCATGGGAGGCCTGCGGCAGAGAAACGAAAGGAGGTATATTCAGACGTGCTAATCACGTCTGCGGGACTTTCATTATTTCTTCACCTCGATTTCCCCCATTTGCTCTATGCCGTAGGTTTTCCCTTTAAGAGGAGATCGAGCTGTCGATTTTCAGCTTCTGTAATCATCTGTTGTACACATCTTTTAAGTGTACAAGTTAAATATTTCAAACAGCTGACATCTTAACCAATTTTAAACAGACTGCACATCATGTTATCTGTAACTTGAGCCTTGAATCAAAACAGGCAAAGTGTATTATTCCCAACAACAGGAATATTATTATTATAATTCACAACGTAAACACATATAATCAAAAATGGGAATAAAATCTATTTCCCCTCTTTGGACCAGGGTCTTGGATTACCAGTCCACCCAGTGAACTTGGGCCAGGTCAAAAAACCCAGTGGCAAAAACTCATAGTTGAGGAAAAAAGCACATCTGGGTAAACTCTAAGTGAGTGTCATGACTGTGTAGACATGTCATCCCCTCACGTTGACAGCATTAGTGACTTATAAAACCCACACTTGTAAGTAGATAGCTCGGGTATCGGGATTGGGAAACACTTCTTGATGGATCCCTTGCAGTAGTAAGAGCACTGTTAAAGTGTGATTTCTGTGGGAAAAGCAAGTCTTATGGCTTGACTGGTGTGTGTATTTGTGTTTAGCAATGTATTAACTATCCACTTACTTCAGGTGCAAGGGGTTTTCATGCACACAAAATAGCTTTCCATGAGTGTTTCATTGGCTTTGCTCCTCTTCCTGAGTTGTGTTCAGTGGCGTACATACCAGGGTCGCAGGGGTCGCGGCTGCGACTGGGCACGGCCCACCAGGGGGCCCAGCCGCCCCTGCGACCCGGTATGTACGCCACAGGGCCAGCCTCTTCCCCTGGGGGGCCCAGGAGCCGACCACCCCAGGGCCCCCCGAGGCTGGCCCTGCTGTCACCCGGCAGGCGGGCACGTGAGGAAGCACTGAGTGCTCCCTCGCGCGCCCGCCTGCCCGACCGGCCACCCGCCCAGGAGCCCAGCAGCACCACTGGACCCCAGGGAATCCCCCCAGCACTCCAAAAGGTAAGGAGGCTGGGGGGATTAATTTTTTTTTAAAAATGTGTGTGAGTGTTAGTGTTAGAGTTAGTGTTAGAGTGAGTGTTAGTGTGTGAGTGTTAGTGTGAGTGTGAGTGTGAGTGTGAGTGTTAGAGTGAGTGTTAGAGTGAGTGTTAGTGTGTGTGAGTGTCAGAGTGAGTGTTAGTGTGTGTGAATGTCAGTGAGTGTGTGTGTTAGTGAGTCTGTTTGATGTCTGTTAGTGAGTGTGTGTTTGTCAATGAGAGTGTATGTTTTGTAAGTGAGTGTGTATGTATGTCTGTCGCTGACTGTATCTCTGTCAGTAAATGTGTGTCTGTTAGCTAGTGTGTATGCATCTGTAAGTGAGAGTGTGTGTGTCTTCAGCACTTACCTTTCTCCAGCGCCGGACTCCCTTGGCGCTGAGGATCCCTCAGCCTCTCAGCTCCGAATGCGACCGCGCACGCATTCAAACCGCCCATAGGAAAGCATTACTCAATGCTTTCCTATGGACGCTCAGTGTGCTCCTCTAGCGGCTGTCAGTGAGACAGCCACTAGAGGCTGGATTAACCCTCAGTGAAACATAGCAGTTTCTCTGAAACTGCTATGTTTTCAGCTGCAGGGTTAAAACTAGAGGGACCTGACACCCAGACAACTTCATTGAGCTGATGTGATCTGGGCGTCTGTAGTGGTCCTTTAAGTGTGTGTGCATCTGCATGCACTGGCGTACATACCGCGGTCGCAGGGGTCGCAACCCTGTAACCCCTGCGACCAGGTGCCCACCGCCATGTGTTGCGGCCCAGCCTACGTGCGGGGGGGGCCACAGATCAATTTTCGCACCGGGGCCCCATGGGTCATGTGTACGCCACTGGTTGTGTTTAAAAGCTGTTGTATACAGCAGACATATACTCAAATAAATCCATATATAAAGTGGAATTATGAAGCAAAAATTTGTTTTTTTGTTCAGCTCATTTGCATTCGCCTACCCAGAATCCCTTGCAGTAGTGAGAGCACTGTTAAAGTCAGATTTCTGTGGGAAAAGCAAGTCTTATGGCTTGACTGGTGTGTGTATTTCTGGTTAGCAATGTATTAACTATCCACTTACTTCAGGTAGGATGGGTTTTCATCCACACTTTTTCCCCCACCACAACTGAATTGGTATATATATATATCTGTGATTTGCACCCAAGCAAGGACAAGAGGACACAAGAGGACAAGACCAGGAGAGTGAGTGCTGGATCCACATGCACATATACATCCAGCACTCATAAAGCTAAAGAGATAGTGAGAAAGAGAAGAAATGGTAAGACAGACAGAGAGAATAAAGATAAATAAAAAAGAAAAGGCTGACATTTCCATTTCATGTCCTGAAAAGTTTTGATTCCACAGGAACCAAACATGGAAAAATGGGTAAATATTATTAAAAGCAGCTGCTAACAAAATGTGTCATGAAATTGTTCTTCAGAAAAGGGTTTAACATTCTAACCCCAAACAATACACAATCAAAATGTGGTAGACAGATGGAAAACTAATTTGTTGGTTGTTCTAGTAATTGGACCTGCATAAAATCAATGCAGTTTGATAATCTGAGTGGTATTCAGGTGTAAATATTCAATAATCTTGCCACAAATTCTGGTAAAAGTGATTCATGTGAGTCACTCGGCCCGCAGGTAATAAAATATAAGGAGGGATGTAAGAAAAGCATCATAAATGAATAACAAAGAATGGTAGGTACTGTGTGCTAACTAGGCACTTATATAGAACTACAATAAATATAAATGTAGCAACGCCAGTTACCATGTTTATATAGGGACTCTTTTCCCTATAGAACATGTACAAATTGATCTATAAACTGAGTGGAGAGAAGAATATTACTGTACATAATCCACCTCTAGTTGTGATTGTGGAAGCGCTAATAGATTAAATCACTTACCCCTAAGGGTTAATATGAAAATAAGAAAATGCAATAAATATCTGAAAATATAAAACCAATATAGTGCAATAGCGTAGTGGGGCAGTGTGAAATAAATAGTCAAAATGGTCACACTCACATGGGAAAGAGCCACTAAGTATAGGCTCAGATCTCTAAGGCCTGTGTGTGCTATGGCAACACTGTACCTCTTCTTTCTCAGATGGTCCTCATATAGAAAGAAAAAAGGGTGGGGGAAACAAGTGAACCAGAAAAGCTGGCAATAAATGCCACAGTATATTTAATAAAGTGAAGTAAATGAGTGGCTTCTCACCTTTTCAGGAGCCTAGATATGGCTCATGGTATGTAGGTAAATGTGCCTTTAAAGGGGCATCTACCCTTCTTTATGCAGCAGATGATGGAAGGTCAAATGGACTATATAAAATGTCCTTTTTTTCACAACTTTGACAAAACAAACAAAGCAAAAAAGTATATAAAGATCAATTATTATGAAAGTCCTCTCAATTTGTCCTTCCCGAGACGTGTTTCGTTGTATTATGACAGCTTTCTCAATCGGTGTCCATCATGCTGCTGTTGACGGTTTAAATGACACTTCCTTCCTGCTAATAGGTGGTCACTTGGGAGATTGTCCAATCAGGTGCCCGTTCACCGTGGGTATGTGCCAGAATCAGCTGTATTAAATGTACTATTATGGCTTAGTCCCATGACGTCTCACGTGACAATGTACGTCACGCGTGGCGTCATAGGTGGGGCGTGTCTGCTTGTAGTCCATGTGACCCAGGAAATGGCGTGGTCTACTTTGTGTAACGTAATTTCCTATGTTTTGCGGCCATCTTTATTGTAGTTAATTTCCTTGCATCCACTACGCTATCAAAAATGAGTATTTGATGGTGCAAGGACAGCAACTGTGAGTAGGATTCTATATTCAAAGGAGTATGCAGTTGTGGCTATCAACTACAGCTACTGTCAAATAAGATGTATTTGGGAGACTGGAATAATAAAAGTAAATGTAACAATACATACCTGTTTATTCTGTAACTCAGCAGCTTAGCTTCCTGGCAATCATTGTTATAAGCTCTGTCCTTTACAGCTGGCAGTCAGCATGGGGAAAGCATACAAAGAAGAGAAAAAACAAATAATGTTCATATTTCTCATTTTCATTTGCAATTTTTGCTTGGCATTGTATTCTTTGAACTGGATTATGATGTATTTTGTTGATTCTTCAATATAAATTCAAAAGAAAACAAAGCATTTTATGATAAAATGGTTAAGACAAGTTACAGGTTATTTTTATTTTATTATTATTTTAGTCAGCGGAGCAAATTCAAAAGAAGTGATATCTGAGTAGTCAGTTATCAACTCTGAAACATACTGGAGGAGCAAATTACTTCTCAGTGATAGGTTGTCCAAAATGCTCTTAGAAATATTTAGAGCAAGTTATAGAATATCACGTTCTCTATTCACAGACCTGTAATACTCCAGTAGAAGGTTTTACTTCTTTACAAGGATGTATGCGTGGGTCCCAATAAAGAATAGATCTACTGAAAGACCTTTGATGTGGCTTGGAGGTAAAACCAAGAAAATTGTGATTCTGAGCTCTTCAGGTCTAATTTTTGCAATCATTTTAATATCTGCCATCTTACGTGGGCACTTTGCCAGTCCATTTAACTAATTACAGAGACACTATAGTCACCAGAACCACTACAGCTTAATCTAGTGATTCTGGTGTCTATTGCCTGTCCCTTCAGGTGTTTTTAATGTAAACAATGCCTTTTCACTGCCTCCTTTAGACGACCAAGGGAGGTGCTTCCTGTGTCGGTGAACTGGCAGGCAGTGTCTTCTTGCTCTATATGGAGGAGCTGAATGTTCCACATAGAGAAGCATTAATTCAATTAATGACACACGGGAGTAGCAACAATTGAGGGAGAAAAGACCACAATTTCAGTTTTGGTCAAGTTGAGTTTAAGGAAGTGGGCAGCCATCCAGTTAAAATAACAGATTGGCAGTTAGATAGGGCGAAGAAGAGAGTTAAATGTGTGAAATAGTCGTTTGTGTTCGCAGGAGAGTGTTGTTATGAGGGTACTGAAGTAATTTACTTTTGCAGAGGAAAGAGCCAAGCTGTATGATGGCAGCATAAATTTATAGTGGAGAAAGTCAAACGCACAGTGAGACTTTCTCCAACAGCGTTCAGCAGTTCTGGAGCATTTTTGGAGGTATCGAGTCAGCTTGCTGTGCCAAGGTTGTTGTTGGAGGCGCTTTTAAATATAGGAGGTGCCATAATGTCTAGTTGAGAGGAGAGGGTGGAATTGTAGAAGGAGGTTGCAGGGCTAGGTCAGGTGAGGTTTGAGATAGGTAAAAGGATTTTTTGGAGATTGGTGGAGAAATGCTCTAGGTCAAGACATTGGAGGTTCCTGTAAGATTGATGTTCAGACGGTGGTGTCAATTGGGTCTTAGGTATGCCGATGTCAAAAGTCAGCAGATGGTGCTAAGGTAGAGGAAAAGGAATAATGGAGAGCTTAGGGGAGGTACAGAGATTGGTGAAGGTGAGATCAAGAGTGTTTCCCACTATATGGGTTGCTAAATTGGACCATTGCGTAAGGCCGACGAGAGAGCAGACGAGAGGCATCAGTGCAGTTGCGGTTGTTGATTGGGATATTTAAATCTCCAAGTATAAGGGAAGGAGTGCTAGATGAGAGGAAGTGGGGAAGCCAGGAAGAAAAGTGCTCAATGCAGAGCCTAGGAGAACCAGGGGGTGGAGGGGAGGGGCGGTAGATGATAGCAATTCTTATAGGATTGGGTTCAAATAGGCGGACAGTGTGAACAACAAAAGGAGAAAAGGATAGGGCGGGGGGGTTATGATTGGATGAAAGGTACATTGAGGGGAGAGAAGGATGCCTACACCACCTCCTTTACAGTTAAGTCTGGGAGTGTGAGAGAATTGTAACCCAGCAAAACATAAAGAGGCAGGAGTAGCGCTATCAGAGGGGGACAGCCAGGTTTCTGTAAGTGGAAGTAGTGTGAGTGAGTTTGAGACGAAAAAGTCGTGTATGGCTGTTGATTTTAAATTACTGCAGGTGGAGCGGGCATTCCAAAGTGCACACTGGGATCTAAAAAACACCAGCACTATAGTGTCCTGACACCATACTGTTCCTTTAATTGTAATTTGTAATGATTTATTAATAAAGATGTTTGCATTAATATAATCAAATTTGCAGTTTAGTATTAATGTTTTTCAACTCTACCAACAATTTATAGTTGCTATATTTATTGTAGTAACATTTCTATTACAAATCAATATGTTATAAAAATACCGTCGTATTTTTCTTCAAATACTTTTAACGTGAATGAGACTCTGAACACATCATCTGCTTTTCTATGTTGTGATGCACTATCTTGTAATGATATAAAATCTTTTTGATCATGTTAATAATCAAGAAACGCAATTTGCATAAATTGAAAATACAACCACATATCACAGTGCACCCTCTGTATGCATTTTGAAATGTATCCTATATTTATATCTTGATAAAATGTGCTCATTACATTTCAGGTGTTTGATGATTGTGGAAAAGGCATAATTACTTTGATGGCTTTTTAATCTACCTAAATGGGAAGAGAGCACTAAAACCCAAGACTTCAGAAGCAAAAAAATTATTTTAGTTTGGTTTGTATGCTTGTAAGGATCAAACAAACACTGGCCAGAAGGTGAATAGGAACAAGAGCTTAAATGACCTTTAGAAGAGAAAATACAGACATTAACAGTAATGTTGGGGAGTAATGTTAGGGAAGTTAAAAGAGAAACTATTAGCATGCATATTAACTAATATTGCATACATTGTAAATCATTAGAAATCATATTCTATTTACTTCATTTGAAATCAAGTTTGCTATTAACCCCTTTAGTACTAGCAGATTTGCAAAGAATTACTAAATCCTCGAAATTATCTGTGCCATATTTTAAATAAAAAGTAGCAACTTGTTAAATTTTTTATATGACCAGTAAAACAAACCAAGCCAACTAATTCAACAATTTATTGCCCCCATTTTGCGAAATTGCCCCATAGTTGCCAGATTGTCCCAATACATTTTCATAGAGGAACTGATATTCTAATATATATTGTCATATATATTGGTGCAATGCAATCATTTTCCAACAGCTTGCACAGAACTGCCCCACTGTCCACATATAGATTTAGTTTTACCGACAAATTTTGCCCTATTGTCCACAACTCTTGTTATATTTACCACTTTCATTCGGGGGATATCAAATGGAGTTTGTTGAGGAGGAAGGAAGAGTGAAGGTCACAAAAGTGGAATGCAGTGGTCAGACAGACACAAACACACATGGAAAAACATACATACACAGTGGCACACAAAAAGCACACAGTTTATACAAACTGGGAACAGGAGCTACAGTGCTTCAAGAAGAAACCTTAGCAACAGCACTATGAGCAAGGAGTTTCTTCAAAACGAGAGACACAAAGAAGCACATACTTATATTTATGTATTTATTTCTCAGAGTCCTTCATGGTCAAGCAGCTGATGGAACTTCTGGTGGAGGTGTGGCTGCTCAAGTTTCTGTTTACAGCTTGCTGCAAGCTCATTCTCTATATGTAGTATGGAGATATTCTGAAAATCAAATCTTGTGTGTGTTTGTTCAATTTTTTTTGCTATCAGGGTTATTCACTATCCTTCATGTAACGGCACCCCCAGGCATAAAAGAGGTTAAACGCCGTTTAGAGGATATTCCCTTCCAGATATACAGGCAGCTACTGTAGACAACAAGGCACCGAACCGGACAAGCATATGAATGCCGTAAACAGCCGAACCGGAACAATGCGAATGCTGTAAACAGCCGAATAGGAAAAACCATACGAAAGGTTTACACTCCTAGCAGTCGAACTGGAACAGCATACAATAAATCCCCCCAAGAACGAGACAAAGTTCCGTGTTGAGGGTCAAGCAGTGAACAGACAGAGCTGTGGGTTTATTGTTCTTATGTACACATTCTTACACATTAGTACCACCCACAGGGTTTTGGAAAACAACCAATAAACATGTACAATACACTCAGACACTCCCACACAAAATCCTCCCCTCTGCCTGTGATACAATTACCTTACACAATGGGTAATGTAATTATCACAGGCAGAGAAATACAGTTTTTCCACATTATTCATAATTTTAAAAGTATGCATCACATTCACATAAAACGTACATTTTCAGAGTCAGTATACTCCAAATACAAACATACGTCAAAATCATACAAATTGGTCCTGTGGTTCAAAAGATAGATTGTGGTCCTTTGTGACCAAATGAAGCATGGCTTTTCTGCCCAAAACCAGTTCCACAGAGTCTTCTATCCTGGAGATAATTGGGAAGTAATCAATTTATCTCCAAGGACAGAGGCAAAATTCCATTGAACACATGATAGCAAAAGACAATAAAATACATAAAAATATATAACTGTGCAGCTATTAAATAAAACAGGTACATTCAACATATCCCCAGATAACTCAGAATTGAGCGCAAATTATTACTGAATGGCGCTCAGATCAAACACATACAGTTCAATTGCCATGGAGCCAAAGTCTTTCCCATAGTCTTTCATTATACGAATGGGCTCCATGGCATAGCTATCTGGGGTATCACTGCTCAAACAGGGCAAGCACTGAATGACCCGGCTTTCGTGTCTTTGCAGGGGAAAATCAAGCGTTTCAACATGGGGCCATAGTCTAAAGGCAGCAGGCGGGCAACCAGGCTTCTGCAATGCACAGTGGCGAGATTAGTCTCGTCACATTTCTCCCCTTTTCCAAACAGACTAACAGGGTATCTGACCTCCTGCCGGTCAGTGCCCTGGATAGTCCAGCATCCCACCCACAAAACAGAAACAGCAGTACAGCCCACCCACAATAAATGGTTACTACACGTGAGTAAGGGAGAAACTTGTCCAGGTGTCTCACCACGGCTGTGTGGGGGACTGGTAGGCTGCCTTGGTGGGTTGCTGAGTGGGCAGAGACCAGTGGTACTCTGCCCTGGTGCCAGCACTACCACGGAAGTAGCCTGGTTGGAGCCTGGTTGCTGGAGGGGGAGACCGACTGTCTCCCCTTTAGCTAAACAGCCCTGTTGTTGGGGCACAGGACCGACTGTCCCTACCCCCTGTGCTGTAAGTGCAGAGACCACGGTCCCATCTGCACAGTTGTGGGGCTTACTGTCTCCCCCTGGTATGTTATGCTGCCGCTGGGGAGAGGGGGTAACAACTGTCTCCGCTCCCAATACAGTGTCCTGCTGCTGGGGCAACGAGACTGGGCTCTCTATTCCCTGCTGGACACTCTGCTGCTGGGGATGGAGGACAAGGCTCTCCTCTCCCAATAAAACACTC
>OW240915.1:75905760-75937255 GCA_933207985.1 Pelobates cultripes
TATGGGCCCTATATAAAAAATTGCAATTATAATTATTATTAGTCAGTGATTTATGCATATTTAGATAGCAATTATATAATCAGGGCACATACATTTAGTGTTTTTGATATTCAGTTATGTTCTAGTTATAGATGCTATTGCCCAAATTAATTGTACTCCTGTCATGACATCAACCTTAGAAGGATGAATTAATTATTCTTAATAATAAGAACAGCACCAATTGGCATTTTCCTCCAGCTTCATCATGTTTTTTTTATTTATTTTTGACAGCCATAAGAATAGTACAAAATGCACAGTGTAAGGAAAGTACACGTAAAGAAGTATAAGTACACATTCAGCATGAACCACCCACAATATTGTTTAATATACAGTAGGTGTCTATCACATTGGTGCAAAGCGGTTTCATATCAAGCATGAGTTACCTATGACATTATTTAATATACATTAGGTGAATATCGCTTAGGAGGCTCACCATGAATAAGGAAAGTTTAAAACTTCTCTAGTATGTTTTTTTGACCATTGTAACATCTTTGGAAGAAAAATCTATTAGTGTGTGTTCCCTATAGCAATCATTATAATATTTTTGGATAAGCACCCAGACCCACCTTCTCATCTTTGGGAAACTCTTGTAGGATATTAAGTGTCTCTGCACAGCGATCTTTGGGAAGTAAATTTTCTCGAAGAGCTGGGAAGAATGTCAGACTGGCCTTCTCACTTCCATTCTTGTTATGCTTCAACCAACCACCTTCTGAAAGAGAGGGCACTGGTGATTGCCTATGTGTTAATGTGAGTGCGGACAATAATTAGAACCCAAATTGTTGTCAAACACAACTTCCATGATGCTTTGGGTTATCCATAGCCATTCTGCTATGAAATGATTAATAAAGCCTGTGCTGTATACACATTTTATATTTAGAAAATATTTTTGCCGTCCTTATCATCAGAGAGACCAATTAAATTATTTAAAAGGTCAGGGAGGAATCCGAAAAACAAAATTATTTTTAAGAACTGTGTTTTCATGTTTAAGTTGATTCAAAAAACTTCAACGCAATCCATTCTAAAATAATTTTCACATATGTTTACCATTGTTTCTGAAGTTATTGCCTTAAAAACAGGTGTATTTGGATATACTCCCAGTACCAACAGCTGGGTTTCTTGGGCAAGTTATTTTATATCTTTGTGCATCAAGCACCAACAATTAAATTGCAAGCTGGGCACTTGTGCCTTAAAAATTCAACATGCACAGCTGTGTATATTGCTGCGTTACTTCATTATAAGGACTAAAATAGATCGGGAGGGACTATTTAAACTGGAACACAAACTGACATTTTATTATTTGTGCACTCCAAAACTTGCATCCTACATTTTGTGAATAATATTAAAAAGAAATTAATGTAAAAGAGACTACAGCATACACATACCAAAATAATAATTACAGTGGCATTTTTGGTTCTGAAAATAACTTACAAAAATGTGATGCTCTCCTCTAACAAAATATTAATATTGTTTGAAACAAGAGTGAAAAGAAAAAGAAAGAAAATATAAACATCAACAAAGCAATGCACTGTGATTTCAGAATTTCAAGTGTATAGATAAAGATACGAAACGTTCACTATTGGTGAACAACATTTTTTTTATAGGGTTAACAAGACGGAGGTACACACTAAAACACATGTTGCAAGGGCTTTTCTCTTCAATTACAGCTTAAATGAATGTTTTACATTCTGTGAAGTTGTTCCAAAAATAATTGGGTGCAGTACTATAAACTATTAGTTGTTTGATGTGTGTTAATTATTAATTTACAATTCACACAAAGTCTGTCATCTGAAAAACATCTTGCATTTTGAACAACAGAAAAACCAAGTAGTTTTATAGTTTTTTTCTTTTTAATTTAGTACAATCAGTCCATATATCCAGTAATTTTTGCTTTCTTATTTTCTGCTAAACTGATGTGTACAAATCAATTCATTTTCTAGAGAAAGATATGACTAATTGTTTAATCTTTAATGTGGAACAGGGTAAGAACAAAATTGAAAAGACCAATATATATGACTGGAATTTAGAGACAAAAAAGGTTGTTTTTTTTTTTTTTTGATACTCAGACATGTGGGATATACACACAAAGACAAGAGTTTATTAGGTGAATTTAATGGGGAATTGTGTAGAATTAAAAAAAAAAAACATATGAGGAGACCTGTGTGTGTGTGTGTGTGTATATAATATATATATATATATATATATATATATATATATAATTAAAATCAACAATACCCCCAACAACAATTTTAAATTAGGAGTTTAGATAAATTGGTAAAAACAGAAATCCATGAATTTATCTGACGTGACATTTAGCAATTAGTTGAGTGCCTAATCTAAATTTTGTAAGCAAACTGAGAAAAAGAGATAATTCACTAAGCTTCACATTCCCGATAAAACTTATTAATGGCAACACAAACTAACTACCAGCCTGCTAACATCCAACCAATCCCAGGCCTGTCCCCTACCATGGTCACAACAAAAATGTGCTCATTAAATGCATTTCACTGTATAACTTGAAACAAACCATAAATGCTATGTGAATAATTGTAACCATACTATACATGAAAACTGAAAATCTAACGAAATGCCTAAGGTACCTTTCCTGTACAACTGAGCACGAAAAAAATAAAAAAAAAAAATAAAAATTATTAATGGACAGAAGTGCAGACAGGATAGGAAATGAACTAAACTTTAGATTATAAATTCTCCTGTGCACTCATATATTCCCATGCACTACATTGGAAAACTATATTCCACAGATTCATATTGGATTTTGTGGTTCCAGCTACAGACATCCAAAGTTTCCCGGATATTCCGTGAGGCTGTCGCTTCCTCCCTGCTAACAGCGAGCCACACAGGAGGAATGGAGGGAGGGGGCTGGATCCAGGCAGCAAGGAGTGTATCTGTGTGTATGGTGTATGTGCCAGTGTGTGTGTGTGTGTGTGTGTGTATGTATCTGTCTGTCAATGTGTGTATCTGTGTGCTTCAATGTGTGTATATTTAAATGTGTGTGTGCATGCGGCAGTGTATGTATCTGTATGTCAAGGTGTTCATACATGTTTGGCGGCTGTGTGTGTGTGTGGTGGGGGAGGCACAGTAGCTGGTGAAGTCACCACCCTGACATGCATTTTTGCATGTTGTGATGTCTGCAGCTATAACATTCACATTGTAAGAGCTAGTATCCTAGGTTGCTTAATGGTTTTTACATCTACAATAAAAAGGCAGCTAAAGTGGCTGCAAAGCTCATGAAATGTTAAGTAGGAAGCCATCACAATTCTAAATAGTTTTAAAGGTGAAAAGCATGCTCCCTTCTCACTCATCTCTGAATAGAATGTAGCTATTTAAGCTGTGGGATATTAATGCAGTGACAAAGTCACTAAAATCAGTGCAGGAATTCTAGTTAAAATCCCTACTAAATGAATTCTACTTAACACCCCCATCCCACCATAGGAGCTCTAGTTAACACCTTCGCTCCACCATATAAGTTCTAGTCAACGCTCCCAACCATCAGAGTTCTAGTTAATACCCCCAGTATAGGTTTCCTAATTAATAGCTCCACTATATAAGTTGCCGCTGAGACTCCATGATAGGAGTTTTTTTAAGATCTGCACCATAGGGGTTCTAGATAAGGCCTTCAACCAATGAGTTCTAGTTAAGGGGTCACCAGGCAGGTGAGAGACAATGGTATATGCTGTCGATGGGGAGCCTCTGGAACCCTTGTCGTGCCTGGCGGAGACGAGAAGCTCATGTTGTCGGTAGGGGGAAAAACCAAAAGCATTCCTAGCGGCTTTGCAGTTAACGGAAGAACAAGAAAGGGAGAGGACATGAAAAGACAGGGTAGACTCACTAGCCAACTCCTAGCAGAAGTTTTTAAGCATAGTAACCCATAACGGCAGGGTCCCTGCTAGATGTTATTGTTATGCTAGGCTGGGAGAGATAAAGGTTACCACATGGGAGCTAAGTAGCTGAGCATGCTTGTTGGATATGTTATACAAAACGTAATTGTTGGATTTATGTAACTATTACCAAAATACTGTGGACAAATTGTCTTTGCTTGACAAAACTACTTGATCCCACAAGATAAATAAAGAATTAAAAAAAAAAAAAAAAAAAACTATTTTTTAACCTACACCTTCCCTTTAACACCTTCACTGAAGGAGTTCTAGTTAAAACTTTCACCATACTAGTTTAGAGAACCCAAATATTTCTCAAAGCAACTTTCAGACTAGTGAGAGGAATATTTTACAGAGCTATTAAGGTGCATTTTCACAAGCCTAGTCTAAAAATCCCAAATACATTTGACAAATAATAATTGCTTTATATATATATATATATATATATATATATATATATATATATATATATTTGTGCTTGGAATTTAAATACGTGATGGATAGTAACTGTGAGCAAAGTTGGTTGTGGTGTGCCGAAACCAACGTACGAGTGGGCCTGTAAATAAAAGAGGGCCCACCAAGGATAATGTAGTTAAAACAGGGTGTAGGTGGGTGGGGACAATCAGCTGAGTGGCAGCGGTGAGTAGGGGCTGGGAGCTTAAGTAGGGGACTTACTCCTCCCACAAATTCAGGCCTAATGGCCTTTCTACTTGTGCTCGGAATTTAAATACGTGATGGATAGTAACTGTGAGCAAAGTTGGTTGTGGTGTGCCGAAACCAACGTACGAGTGGGCCTGTAAATAAAAGAGGGCAAAAAGATAAATTCGAGAAAATACACACTTTATTGCATTTTACAAGACCAAGTTTCTGAAAGCTTGGCGAAGCTCTTTCTCTGGTTGCGGAATATATGCGTTATATATGGAGGATTTCCATCGCCCGAGCCTTTTGATGATGTGGACCGGTGCGTTTGTGCTTGAGGCTGCTGAGGCGGCTCCTATGCGGAAGGAGTGCCCGGAGAATGCAGCCGGGTTGTGTCCGAGCTTAGATAACAGAGTTCTGACATGAGACATCAATTTTGCCGTGGTAAGCGGGTGCCCTTGTAATGTTAAGAGCGGAGAGTCTGGCAGGTGAGTGTGAAGAGTTGACCGTAGTTGGTCGAGAACTTTCACCGGACACCAGGCATTATCAGTAGGGAAGAGAGGAATTATTGTAGGATGTATTGACCGGTTGGTTTTAGTGGTAGGGATAGAAAGGAGGTAGTGATCCTCTACCTTGGTGAGGTGTGAAGTTTTAAGGCATCGTGCGATATCTCCTTGACAAATCACTGTGAATTCTCTAGGTCTGAGAAAACCGTAGAAAGCGAGATATATGGCAGATTTTATCACCGTATTGGTGTGGCTATCAAATGGGGCTGTGTCAAGGAGATTGCTAAGTGACCTGAAGATAGGCCCGTCTATGGGTAATCTAGTGCTTGCGAGTGGTGGTGAAACCTTTGATATACCTTTCAATACCTTTTTTATGGGGTATGAAGACAAAAAGGGGGTGCTGTTAGGAAAATTGGTGAGGCTGTGGTGCTGAACCCCGGTGAGGTAAAGTTTAATGGTGTTGTGTGACAGATTAAGGTGTAGGTGGCAGAAAGAGGCAAAAGACACCATGGTTTGGATAGAAAAGTCACCTTGTAGCCCGAATTCTGCAGTGAATTTGTTAAATATGTTAAGTGCCCTATTGTAAGTGATAGCAGTGTTGGGTGATAATGCTTGGTGAGTGAGTGATCTAGCGTGAAGCAAGAGTGTGCTTAATCCAATATTAGTTCGTGAAACCGTGGTGTCCTGGATGGCTGTTGGTGAGCTGCTGGGAGTGCCTGAGAAAATGCCTGGAATCGAGAACGAGAAAGAGCGTCAGCGGCGGTGTTGTGAATACCCGGGATGTGAGAACATACTAAGTGAAACTGATTGGATGCTGCCAGCCAGGTCAACTTGCGAATCAGCCGCATGATGGTCAGGGATGATGAGCGCCCTTTGTTAATGATATCGCAAGCTGCCGAGTTATCTGAGTAGCATTTTACTGCCTTGCCGGACCAGAGATGACCCCAGGTGTGTGCGGCCGCCACAATGGGGTAAATTTCAAATAGGGTTGAGGTCTCCCTGAATCCTGGCAAGGCATCCGTCTCAGTGGGCCAGTGGCCCCTAAACCAGTGGTTCCCGAAAATGGCTGCGAAACCGGTGTTGGCTGCTGCGTCTGTGTGGATGATGGGTGAAGAGGTGGAGAGAGGGGGGATAAACATGGAGATACCATTCCAGTCTTTCAAAAACTTCCCCCACATAGCCAAGTCAGCCTTGGCGTGGGGGTCCAAAGAAACTGTGCCGGAGTCCGGGACTCCATGGAGCAGGCAAAGAAGTCTGGAAATAAAAGACCTTCCCTGCGGAATGATGCGCATGGCGAAGTTCAGAGATCCAAGAAGGGACTGAAGTTCTCTCCTGGTGCAAACGTCATTCCGCAGGAACGTGTCTATCTCCCCTCTCAATCGTGAAAGTTTGTCGTGTGGAAGGCTAGCTCTGAGTTTGACAGAATCGAGCTCTATGCCTAAAAAGGTCAACTTTGTTGTGGGTCCTATAGTTTTGGCTGGGGACAAAGGGACTCCAAGTGTGGAAAAAAGTGCGGTAGTACTATTGATTGCTGTGGGTGTTGATGACCCTGGCTCTATCAGTAGAAAGTCATCTAGATAGTGAATAACGGAGTGACACCTGATGACGTTCAGAAGCAGCCAGCATAGTGACTCTGCGAAAATGTCGAAAAGTTTGGGGCTGCTTCGCGAACCAAAAGTGAGTCGTGTTGAGAAGTAATAATACCCTCGCCATTTAACACCGTGTAAGTGCCAGAGTGAGGGGTGTATGGGCAGTAATTTAAAGGCGTTAGTGATGTCTGTTTTGCTGAGCCAGGGTCGATTACCAGATGTCATGATGGACTGTATGGCGTCGTCGATGGTGACGTACTGCAGAGAGAATTCGTCTGCTGGAATGAGTGCGTTTATGCTTGGAACAAAAGAGGAGTGCGGTGCCGATAAATCGATAATGAGACGTTTTTTATTAGAATATTTGTGAATAGCAATACCAATAGGGTTAGTGCGCCAGGAGGAAAACGGTGAAGAGGTGAAAGGACCGATCATGAAACCGTTTGTGGTTTCTGCGGAAATGAGAGTGTCTACAGCGACTGGGTCTAAACGTGCAGACTGGAGATTAGGACATTCTAGTGTACCTGGTGGAATGGCTATTATGCCTGTGTGAAACCCTTGTGAGAAACCTGTGGTGAGAAAATCCACTAAGTGCCCGCTGGGGTGAGACCTTAGATAAAAAACCAGGTTGTCGATATTTATGTCGGTTAGTCATTTGTTTGGTGACAACCTGGCTGGACACATGGTCTTGGTATGTGCCCTGAAACATATGGAGCAGATGTGCAATAATCTACAGGCGCTGAAACTGCAGGAGCCTGCGTTGAAATTATTGCACACCTGTGCTTTACCTAAAAAGGAGATGGGCCTACCCAGCTTATCCCGGAGACCACCCGCTGGCTTGTTGTGAGGGGTGAAAGAGGAGTGAGGTGTGAACGTGGGGTGAGGGGTGAGAGTGGAGGTGGTGGGATCTGGTTCGACGGGACATAAGTCCGCCATGTGGGATGTAGAATTACAGATGGCACAAGCCGGGGGCCTGAGTCCAGCGAAGTGGCGACAGAAAAGTTCAGTGTCCATCTGACCCCAGTTCATTCTAATGTTGAACTGCTTGAGATGGGTCGCCGCCTTCGCTGAGACTGACTTGTGGTAGTCATAGAAGGAAGAGCCCCCGTACTTGATGCCTAGATCCACTACCTTGTGGAGATAGAGATCTAGCTCTTCTCTCCTATGGGGATACACCGTGCAAATGACGTCGCGGTATATCCCAAAAGCTATCACAAACTGTGGGATAGACAATTTTTTATTAAGCCTGGGATCCCTCGTTTTAAGCACAACAGAAATGTCACCATAATTGTATGCCTTGTTCTCGAGTACATCCTGAGAGGCTATGAGTAAAGACACCAGACACACATCCTTCCCGTCAAGGATATCTTTCCTGATAGAATCTGGGACGGAGTGTGCTGGTGACTCGAAAGGTGTGATGGCTGTGCCAGGTGCTGGAGGGGGGAGTATAGAGGGACATGAAGGTATGGCAGGTACAGCCGTGGTAGAGACTGGGACTACGGTGTTAGTACCTGAGGAGGAGATGGCGCTCTCCACCTTAGACAGCCTGCTATTGAGGGCCTGTAGATTGGCCAAGATATCTGCCAGGGTATCCTGGGTGGCCGTGCTGTTACTTGGTGGTTGTCCTTGAGAGCTAGTTCCCGGCCGAGGCTCGGGGACTTGGTGGGTAAGCAGCCTGTAAAGTTCTGCCTTTCTAGCTGTGGCCGGAAAGGGGATTCCCCTGAGCCTAAGCTCGGCTGTGATTTTGGGAATAGTCCATGCTCTCAAGGACGTGGGGGTTGAAAGAGTGAGTGATTCGCCTGGAGACACGGGTCTGATTGGCGTGAATGGTGTTTCTTCTGTCAGTTCTTCGGTTGGAATTGGTTCTTGGGACATTCTAAAAAGGAATGATTATGTGAAAGATATATTAGAAGGGGAGTGAGGTAAGAAGGGGGGGGTATGGGGAGTGGTGTGTCTTGAAGAACTGGACTTTAATGCTAGATGCCGAGGCGAAAAACTTAACTATTGAATGACTGGATAGGTGAGGCCCTGCTAATGCCAAGTGGCGATGAGAGGCTCTACCTATGATTTGGCTTATGACGTAGGTGCCACAGACGTGGTGGCGGGATGTTGGCCTCTCGGTGACGATAAGAGAAATCAAAACGTGTGGCCGTGACAGGTGAGGCCCTAACTAGAGCCCTGTAGTAAGGCATGCGAGGCTTATAACTATGATTTGGGCGTGGGGCCGTACCTCCGTGTTGAGGTGGGGTGGGGGTGGTAGGCCTCGCGGGATCAGATTTCCTGATAGGGTGGGCTAAGGCATTAGCCTGTGCCGTATAGCCAGTTCGATAGTATGCTAAAGGGTAAAGTTAGAGGACTGGAGTGGTGTGTGGATACTAACCTTGACTGGTCGCAAATGGTATCTGGAGCCTCCTGGTAAGTGTAGAGAGTCTTGTCTTAAATGTTGTCTTTGAGGAAGAATCCTGGGGGTTTAAGACAGATGTTGATGTGTTTATACGTATCGTGATGTCGTATGAATAGTATAGGGAGAAGGTTTGTTAGGGGCACCACGTGAGATCCTGCATTGAGGGATCTGGGAGGTTTAGGTGTAGGAATGGGATGATTTTGGATATGAGTGAGAAGGCAGAATGAGGCCTTGGGGTAGCGAATGGACGTACTTGAGTAAGGATGTAAGTACCTGAAGGTATGGCTGAGTACCGGGTCAGGTTTTTGGTGTCTTCTGAGCCTGATGGCCGTATGACCGAAAGTCTGTGTAGACAAGTAGTAAAGAGATAACGTATCCTGGGCGTAAGCCTGAGGGAAGGTAGTAATGGAGTTGAGACCGCGTGAGGTCTAGTATTGAAAAGAGAGTGAACTATACCTTTGTTTAAAGTACAGAGATTTGTTTAATCGTGGCAGGTTAACTGCGTAGAAACGGTGGAAGCTTAGATTAGTACAGGATCTAAGGGTTTAACCAAGACAAATTTCCTATTTAGCAATAGATGTGAAGATAATTGATAAAACCTGATAAATCAAGGTGATAATAAACCATACCTGTTCCTGTAATAAAAGGACCTTGAAATAACAACTTTAATGCAGAAAAGCAAGAGACCGATGCAATCTGTAAAAGCCAAAAATGTGACAGCGTGATTTATGTGCAAGGAATAGTACGGATTATGTGTAAAGGGTATAACTTGTAAATAGTGTTTAAATGACTTATCTGAGTGTTATTTGGAAAGAATGGTATAGCTTGAATTTAGATACATATGAAGTTAAGAACCGTGGTGAACATTATGTTTATTACAGAAAAATACTTAAATGGTTTAACAAGGTAGGAAAACACAGGGCTGGTAGTTAACCATATAATGTAACCGC
The DNA here is from genome assembly GCA_933207985.1 of Pelobates cultripes. NCBI lineage: Eukaryota > Metazoa > Chordata > Amphibia > Anura > Pelobatidae > Pelobates > Pelobates cultripes. The sequence continues at coordinate 75,915,778 of OW240915.1, forward strand.
AAACTGATATGAAGGAATAAATAATAGTAGGACTGTGATTAGAACTTATGCATGCTTAGTTTAAAAGAATAGAAATAACCGAATGTAAATTAGTAAGATGGTGTTTGTGAATTTAACCATACGAATAGGTTAGTGCTGAAATAACCGAACGGAAAAAGTGAATACAGATAATAATGAGCATAAACATGAAATATTCATTCGGTTGTTTCCGTACGAAAATGCATTAAATGATAGCGAAATGAGCCGAACGTTCGTGCGTTTTTTGGCGCGAATGGAGATATTAACGAAAAGCGTGTATTCGTGAAAATGCGAAAGAGGGAGCCTACCCCTACGTTTTTAGGCCCGAACGGCGGGGAAATAGCGAACGCTAATTCCCACGCCTTGCTTACGTGAACGCGCCGGTCTCGTGACCGGAAGTCGGGTACCTCGACCGGAGGGAAACGGAGTGGAAGGACCTCGGACGGACGGAGGATTGCACAGGGCGACTGGCTGCTGGAAACAGGTACAGTTCTGGCGGGAAGCTGGACCGGAAGTGCTGGTTGCTAAGGACAATCAGCTGAGTGGCAGCGGTGAGTAGGGGCTGGGAGCTTAAGTAGGGGACTTACTCCTCCCACAAATTCAGGCCTAATGGCCTTTCTACATACATACATACATACATATATATATATATATATATATATATATATATATATATAAACAGGTCTGCAATCTGAAATGGATTTTAGAGCCTTAATCAAGCATATGTTTCTCCCAAACACCTAATGCATATGGGCACTTTGCTACTAGTCAGCAGTTACAAATGTTAAGCTTTCTATGCCTATTCATTGCATTGTTTGCGAGCCTGTTTGATTACACAATTATGGGGTCTAATTTGCACACGCCATTTCCCTCCTACATAGATAAAATTTGTGCCATTTGGTCTTTCTGCTTCAGAACTCCATCACACATTTTTAACTCTTAATTATACTTACTAGCCGCAATCCCACGTAACAATATTGCATACCCAGATCTAACCTACCACAACCAGAAAACTACCTCATACCAAGCTTGCCCATGTTTTTTTGATAGATTAGCCTGAGACAGATAAATCCAAAGAAAAACAGTGGATATTTTCTTCAAAATATTGTAACCATTAACAAACGTTCAGAATGCTCAGATTACAAATGAGGGAACACAAGTGAAACAAAATCAACACTCCAATTTCAGACATTTGAGGAAGTCCCAAGGAGGCTCAACCAAAAAAATACATTTCATGGGGGTTGAATAAAAGTCGGTAGAGGTGTGCCGAAACCGACGTATGTGGTAGGCCTGTAAATAAGAGGGCAAAAAAGGAATACCCATATAGTGTTATCAAAGATATATATTACGAAAGCACAAGACATGGAGTTAGCATTTTACGATGACATTTTCACAAATGCATGCCTTAATTCCTGTGTTGGCTGCAGTATGTAGACAGCGTAAGCGGATGACTTCCAGCGGCCCAAGGTTTTTATCATATGAACCGGGATGTCTAGGCCTAAGGCTGTGGAGGCTGCCCCTATCCTGAATAAATGCCCAGAATATTTTGTGGCGTTTAAGCATAGTCGGGTCAAAAGTAAGCGAATATACATCATAAATTTAGCGGTAGTGAGTGCTGTATCGTGCAGTGAAAGGAGAGGGAGTGAGGTTCGTGTAGGTGGTGACTGTAGATATGTGTTGAAAACTTCCACCGGGCACCATGCGTTGTTGGTGGGGTAGTACTGAATAAGAAGCTCGTGACCCATCTGGCTAGTCTTAGTTGAAGGTAAGCTTAATACGTAGTGATCCTGCCTTTTCTACAGGTTAGAATACCGAAGGCAATGCTTGGACTCGTGTTCCCTAATGATTTTAAATTCTCTGGATTGTAAGAAACCATAAAAAGCCAAGTATATGAGTGTTTTTTAGAGTTGTGTTAGTAAGTGGTTCGAATAGTATTGTATCCAGTAGGCCTGATAAACATTTAAAAAAATGTATGTCTATAGGCCACCTACGTTGCGGTGTAGGTCCCTGTGATTTGAGTATACCCCTAAGGAGGGTTTTAATGTGGTAGGAGGGGAGAAATCCCTGTTTGTTGGGATGTTCTGTGAACATATGTTGTTGGATGCCCGTGAGATATAGTTTAGTGGTATTATGCGACAATTTTTATTTAATGTGGCAAAAGCCACCAAAGTTACATTGTCAAACCAATTGGTGAGGTGATGGTCTGCCATGAATTTTTTGTATAAGTAGTAAGCTCTATTGTATGCGCTGTGCGTGTTTTTTGCGAGAGCTAGTCTTAATATCTTGCTGTGCTTTAGTAATTCCTCTATTTCATGATTAGATCCTGGAGTTGGGGGGCGGTCGTGGCTATCGGTGACGCTGTTGGTAGTGAACACCTGAAATTGAAAGCGGGACAACTGTTCAGCGGCTGTATTGTATATATCTGGTACATGGTAACATACCAGATGAAATTGGTGACAGGCTGCCAACCATGTAAGACGTCTGATAAATTTCATGATGGTTAGGGAGGCAGTCCGGCCCTTGTTTTTGATGTGGCAGATCGCCAAATTGTCAGAAAAACAAACAATCGGACCGGTCTACCTGCCCATGACTGCCCCCATGTTACTGCTGCTGCTACTATGGGATACACTTCAAAGAGTGCAGAGTTCCTATAAAAACCTTCAATTTGGCAAACTTCTTCCGGCCATTTCCCCCATAGCCACTTGTCCCCAAATATGGCAGTAACCCTGTGGAGGCCACTGCGTCGGTCCAAATGGTGGGGGAATCTACTGTGACTTGGGGGAGGAACATGCTCCTGCCATTCCAGCGTGACAGGAACACGTTCCACATGTGTAAGTCTGCGGTGGCTTGCAGATCGAGAGTGGTGCGTTTGTGCTCATCTGTCAGTGTTGGAAGAAGGCACAGTAGTCTTGAGACGAATGATCTGCTTGGGGTATAATACGGATGGCAAAATTCAGAGAGCCAATCAGACACTGTAGCTCTTTTCTATTGCATGAGCCTAAGTACTGCTGAATGGTTTGAGTGATATTGTCGATCTTAACGCTAGGGAGGCTGGCTTCCATTGTTATGGAATCTAGTTGTATCCCTAAAAACTGAATGACCGTATCTGGTCCTTCCATCTTGGTTGGAGACACTGGAACCCCTATGGCGTTAAATAAGTGTATGGCTTTGTGTAGACTATTAGGGGGGGGTTGAGTTGTTTTCTACGAAAAGGAAGTCATCCAAGTAACGAATGACGCTATGGCACCTGCTAGTATTCAGGAGCAGCCAACACAAGGTCTCCGCAAAAGTATCAAATATTTTAGGACTGCTCTTGGATCCGAAAGTGAGCCTTGTGAAGAAATAATACTGGTCTCTCCATTTGATACCATGTAAGTACCATAGTGACGGGTGGATGGGGAGTAGCTTAAAGGCATTTACTAGGTCTGTTTTGCTCAACCAGGCGCCTACCCCTGCTGATATGATAATGGTTATAGCGTCGTCTACGGTGGTGTATTGCAATGAAAATGCCTCTGACGGGATCAGGAAATTGAGGCTGGGTATCACCAAAGCGTGTGATGCTGACAGATCTATTAAGAGTCTGTTTGTTTGATGTTTTCTCCGTGACCAGTCCACTGGGGTTTGTTCTCCATTTAGAAAACGGGGGATCAACAAATGGACCTAAGACAAATCCTTGATCTCGTTCTGTTTGTAGTAGGTTGTCTTCTGTGTCTGTGTCACTAAGGGCGGACAGAAGGCTGTTGGCGTCCCATGTACCCCTGGGATGTATATAAGGCCAGTGTTAAACCCTTGGTAAAACTCAGATCAAATACTCCACGAGCTGTGTTGAAGGGTGCTTGGAGAGAAGCCCTGTCAGAACATCAACATTCACGGTAGTAAGGTAGGGTTTAACGTGCATTTTATTAGGGCACATAGCTTTCGCGTGTGCCCTGAAACAATGAGAGCAAATATGCAACAGACAGCAAGCACTATAGGAGCAAGCCCCAACATTAAAATTATTACATATCTGGGACTTGCCCAAGTACACGATTGGGTGACCCAGCTTATCTCTGCCTTGTTTCAACCCCCCTCGAAATGATTGGTGTGGCATTGTTTGGGGTATCATCCGTGGAGACAGGGCAGACATATTGCGCAAGCTGGAGACCGTAGCCCGGCAAAGTGCCCAAGGAACAGCTCTGTGTCCATTTGGCATTATACTGGGCCAGAGCTGTTGCCGCTGTAGTTGAAAACGAATAGTGGTAGTCATAAAATGATGAACCACCGTATTTGTTGCCCAGGTCTATCAGCTTGTGCACATACAGGTCTAATTCTTCCCTTCTCTGTGGGTAAACTGAGCACAGTACATCCCTGTAAATGCTGAAGGCGATTACGAAATCTGGGATCGCTAGTTTTTGATTAGTCCAAGGTCTCTGGCCTTGAGGACCACAAATATCACCATATATATGAGCGGTTCTCTGTGATATCCTGAGAGGCAATGAGCAGAGAGACTAAATTGACATCCTTGCCCTCCAGGATATCTTTCTTAAGGTTTGCCTGGTACCATATGGGCTGGGTTGATTACTTGCGACCCTAAGATGGTGGGCATATTATGATTACCAGGTTGGGCCTTTGACGGCCCTGGGATATCGGTAGCGGGTGGCTCTGGTGTCACGACTGGACTGCTACGGGCTTCCAGTCGCTCTTTGATCTGCCCCATGGAAGACACTAGAGAGGCGACCATGGTGTGCAAATTAGCATTGCTTGTATTACTAGTGCATCAGAATTATCATGATTGGCTTGCATAAGCCTGTATAGTTCTGCCTTGCGGGCCGTTGCAGGAAAAGGAATACTACATCTGCGTAGCTCGGCCGTGATTTGTGGGATGGTCCGCAATCTAATCGATGATTGACTGCCGATGTCAGCTTTCCGTGAGGGGGTGGCAGTCCTGGTCGGTGTACTAGGCATTGACAGTTCGTCTCCTTCATAAACTTGGGACATACTGAAATATTAACATATGGAATCTTGAGTACGTTATGAAGTGTGTATACAGTTTAACAAGTTGCAAAATAATTTGTTATGCTGGTGACCGGTGAGTCCCTATTAGTAGCAAAGTGGCTGGGTCGGTTTTATCTATGGTTTGCGCGAGGGGTTGATCTGCTGGATGTGGGTTTACAATTGGTGAGTCTATCATTAGTGGAGGGTTGTGTCGAGTGATGCCCTAGCTATGCAATATGCAAGATGTCTAGCTATGATTTGGCCCGTGGGGCTTTATTACCACTAACGTGGAGGATGGGTGATGGCCTCGCGGGACCTCTAACTCTGGCAAAAAGGTGCCTGGAAGGAAATACCTAAGTGGCCAAGCCGATGCGTCTCTACTTGTTGATACCTGTATCTCGACTTGTTGTCTAAACCGGAGCAACTTACTTGAATGCACAAAGTTCTGCTTGGTTGTACTGTAGTAGTCTAGCTCCAGCTTGGGAGGTTTGCTAGGTATTGTGTGTACCCAGCGTACATTTTTTTTTGGCTGGAGTATGACAGGGGTGATATGGGGAGCTCAGAGTGCTGGGGATGATGTGATTAGTGATTCGGCGTAATGTTGCCAATGATATAGCCATGTTTGGAGTGCCCATACAATTGTGACACTGATTGAGGTATGAAATTATATAGATTAGTAGTATAATAGTGTTTATCTTTATGAAGTGTTTGGTGTACCACTACTGTGCCCCTGTGACTTGAGGTGTGGGGGGGGTAAGGGGGTCCCGTTGTGCCAGTTACTTTGGGGGGGTTAATATAGTAGTGATCTGTGCATTTACATGAGATATAGACTGTGTATGCCTGTACCCGTCCGTACTCACTGTGTGCTCTGCCGCCTGGAGCTCGGTTAGCCTGCCGGTGTAGATTTGCCAGATTCCTGCTGAGAATCGTCTGGCAGAGCCAGGGTTGCTGGCTGTCTAAGGAACCGACCACACGGGATATATGGTGCGGTCGGCTGAGGAGTCCCGTAAGGGTTCAGGAGTGTGTCTGGTTTACATATAACTATATGTGAGCATGCCGGGATATGCAGACCTTCGTTAGCAGGCCCGTGGGGGGGGTTCGCCGTACCCGTGTGCACCATACGTAAGCGGTAGCCGTGGACCTCGGCAGGTCGGGCTATACATATGCTGCAGACCGGTGAAATGATACTGGTCTGCCCATTTACTGTTAGGGGTAAAAACTAGCAGGATGGGCGGCAGCGAGATTCCAAGGAGCGAGGCAGCTGGCGAGCTGTCAGTAGGAGCTAAGATCTGCAACTAAGAACCATGCAAGGAAACCGGAAGGCCAAACGTATGTCTGGACCAGAAGGTAAATGAGGTAAGTTAATTTATAACAAGTCTTGGTAAGTTAGTGCCATGAAGTATTTATGGTTTAATGCTAAACCGATACGGTATCCCCTGGGCAAAGATTAATTATTAAATAGGTAAACGCACTCATTTTTGTTCGGTTTCAGCGGGACACAATCTATCCATCTGGGGGGGGGGGCGGGGCCGGGCAGCCGAGTCACATGGCAGCAGACTGACATGGCTCCCGGCCCAAACAAATTAAACTGGCTCTGTAACATACACAGAAGGCACGAAGACCAGGCTACCCGCTGAAATAAAGGGAAGGATAACACCAGCTTTATAAAGATTCCAATTGGACCCTAAAAGAAGGCCGTGAGCACCGTAAAGGACCTCTAAGGCCTATCCTGGGCCGCAAGACCGGATTTGAGTGACCATGAGTCGGAACACTTGTCAGTCCTCCGCGCCTGGACACAGCCACCTTAAAGGAAAATAAAAGCAACTTACCCGGGCAACGGACGCTGCTGGCTCGGGGCGCGGCCCCGCTCCCCCCCCGGCCGGTGGGGTAATCCGACCTCATGGAGGCGACACGCGCCGAGCCGGGAGTCCCCCGTACTGGGCCCAGACTGCCCTCCTGACCTGGCAAAGGCTGCCAAAAAGGAGCCCGCCAGTAAAAGAATCGTGAGAGCCATATTACACATAAGCTCATTACGCTGTTAGAAGACGTGTAGGGGACTATCAACTGCTTCGGAAGAGCTGGTGGGTACGGTACATGTGGCCACAGAGGTCGCCGGCAACTAAATGAATACCCCGACTACCTGCCCGCCAAAGGAGTTACGGCCTGGACTTACCGAGTCTGTGGGGGTCCTTGGGGAGTCGAGTCCCTGGTGCTGCGAGTCCTGTGGATGAAGAGGATGCGGGCCCTCTGGCGGACCAGTGGCCGTGAGGGATGCGCATCGTCCCCAAGTGTGAGGCCGGCACCAGGAGAGACGGGGGCTTATGCTCTGCAGAAGTTTGAGAGCTGCAGGGGAGGTGCAGGGGATAGGGGGCGCACAGACCCTAGGTGTGGGGTCCTGTGGACGTTCTCTGGCCCTGAGTGCCCACGGAGCCACGGAAAACACTGCAGGCGGACAGTGACTAGTCTGGGGAGGACAGATGGAAACCCGGCGCACTAGGGTCATGTTGTTGCTGTGCCATGACTGGCCCAAATCGGACCATTGTAGAGTCCCCAACTACAGTCATTATGCTTGTAGCTTGCTTACCTATATATTTGTATTTCTAAATGAGGGGGGAGGGGGGGGTTTCTCTCCACTTCTTTATAATTTTATATGCTACAACGGATAATTTAGACCTGAACAGATGGTGATAATATTGCAGGCTCAGATTACCAGCCTTCGACTAAATTAATTCGGCATATAGTTAGTAGCCAACCTGTAGGCATATGGTAGATGCTGATATGGCTTCTTGCTTAAAATAGGTATGTCGATAAATGCACCTGTAGTTGGCCATATAATACCATGTTATACTAAAATAGCTGTATATAAATGCTTTATTTTAGGCTCAATTCACTAAAGTCAAAAGGGATTCATAGCCAGATGGCCTCATTATATAAAGGATACCCGTATGTCAGCGCAGTAGCTGATACAAAATATTTGAGCTTATACAAAGAGCATATAGGGTTGGGGTTTTTTTTTTTTTATTATTATTTTATACAGTTCTTAGGTTTGCTGCTCCGTTACCAGCAGACGTTGCATACACAATTTCGCTTAAGGTATAGCCTGACAGCTGCAGCATATGAAAGATAAACAAATAAGCTAACGCTGGCTAAATGTAACTGATTTAATAATGCTCATATCGTTAAGCACATTTGTAGGTTGCAATAGTGAAATGTATACCTAAACAGAAAAATTCTCGAAAAATGTTAGAAGTTGCGAGCATACTTCCTTTAGTAGAAATTGTGCACGGAAGAACGGATCCTATACATATGATGTAAAAACTTGCAATGATAAACCTGCCTGATTTACTAGCTAGATATACGCTATTAATTGCTTGCATATAGTTATAGATGTTGGAACACAGCATTAGAATACTGTTTTCCCGCGATTGGTCTAAACTTAGACACTTTTGCAGAGTTTGTGCACGGGTAATTCACAATATGGAAGGAATGCAGGGAATTATTGGCCTCTGCGCAGGCAATCATATGTTATCTTTAATTATTTGTATGTGTACACCTATTTCATAGCATACTTATTGTGCAATTAAGACACCGATATAATGCTAATAGCTATGATTTACCATCGCCTCAAGATGCCTGACCAAAGCACCGCCTCTGCCATATATGCTTATGCCCCTGCGTGGGCAAAAACCTGCTTTGTCATAAACCAGCTTGATATATGCACGCGCATTGTGAAACCAATAAAAATATTTAAAACAATCTATCCATCTGTCCCTGCTCTTCACTAACCATGTAGGCGCCCTGGATTAGGAGGTTGTAAACATCCCATTTGACCTAGTTAGAGACGATTAGCGTCTTCTCGCACATCTCACCCCTTCTGTGGACATCAGCAGGGAGGTAGAGCCTTGCGCCAATTCTCAACTAATAAACAGATAAATCAAGATAGCCCTGCCCCTTATGTCTTTATGAATGAAGCACTGGAGCGTCAAAGGTTCTTCTTCCCTTGAAGAAAATGTCTCCATATCAAAATACACGTCGGGCTGTATTTTTTTTTTTTCTTAAATTCTTTATTTTTGCTGTGCATATTCTTACAGACAGGCTTGTCATGCTCCAAAAGCAGATAAGCTAGTAGAGCGTACAATACAGATAAACATGGTGAGGGCATTTGATGATACTTGCACATTTTTTTAAATGGTTAGTTATTCTGCAGGAGTAGGCTATTTTGCTTTTTCTATTACTAAGAGCTTAACATGTTGGACTGTGCTATCACAAGGTGAGCTTAAGTTACACACATTTTAAACTTAACATTGCAGTCCATTATAGAAGAACTTAGCAAACAGTCATGAGAGCACTTGCTTATAATGTGGGAACACCCCGAGATCCCAGCAGCAGGCAGTTGGATACTTATACACAATGGAGGGATATTAGGCAGGTTTTACACCTTCAGTGAGGCCAGAGTTGTTTCCTCAAGTCTTTCTTGCCTGGGGTCCGCAGTATGGGTGCAAAAGGCTGGTAAGTCCCCCTGCAGCAAAGAGTTTGCCTCAGCCACTATCCTCCAGCCGTTTGGTGCCATCTCCCAGTGGTCTGGCTGTCACTGTGCTGTCATAGAGGTGTTGCAGGCTAGATCTGTGGGACGGATGATGTGCACTCTGTGTAAGTCATCTGGACAGGCCCGAGGGTTGTAAAGTGGGTCTAGTTAGCTGGGTCTTTGCCACGTGTGTCAGCTTGCAGCCGCTCCCGCCTTTTCGCCGTGTGTGGGCTCTGGGACCATGGTAACATTGGCCAGGCAGATACTGAGGCTGTGGGTCTCCGTGCTCCCGATCGGGCTGCCCCATACAGGTATGTAGGGCTTGTGTAGGTTTCATGGGGATTGCATCCCTTCAGGAGCCGGAGGGGACACTGCGAGCCAGCAGGGTCTCGGTGCCGTCATTTTAGATGTGGCTCATGGTCTGGTCTGCGTTTTGGCGGCCCCAAGAGCTCCGGTGTAGCAGGGGCCGCAGGGCGTACAGCGTGTGGGTCGGGATCACCTCCACCAGCCCGGGAGGGAGGTGACAGGGCCCGGTCCGCCCAGCTGAGGGAGTCTGGCTGGATATCATCGGGCAGCAGCCGTCCGCCTCACTCACCGCCTGAGTAGGCCTCATCCAGAAGGAACGATGTGTGTCTTTCCGAGGGACTAAAACATTAGTTGCAAGCCTCTCCCCAGGTCCAGTGCCTCCTCATGTGCCGGCCCACCACGGTAGGTCGTCTGGTACGTCCTAGGGATCTTTAGTATAGACTTATAATGCGAAAGTTGAGGGAGCTGTTGTGCCATGCGACCAGCCAGCATGGCGGTCAGGCCCCACTCCCTGTCGGCTGTATTTTTCATTATGATTTAACACTATTTTACATGGGTAGTACAGTTTGCTAGCACCTTTGATTATTTTCTTGTTGAGCCCTGTTACCAGACTATATCTGGTTATGTGTAGGTATAATTTGGTTTAGGCTAGGAAGGATTACCTAGCTGTCTAATTCAGCATGTCCACTTAACTATAGGCAAGTTAACTAGCTAACAAGACATTGTAAAAAATAAAATTTTGGGGAATATTTGTTTTAGCTACATACACTAATGCATGTCTAGGTGTGTTGTTCTCTAGCAGGTTTTTCCCTACTAGGTGTTTTCTTACCTGCCAGGGGTCAGGCAGGTTTAGCACCTGTAGCATCAGCCTATTTTACCCTTAAACATTCCTTAGAGTGAGGGGAAAAAAATAATTTGATTGTTTGTCCACTGACAAATGATCAGTCCATAGTTTTAATGGTAGGTTATTCGCAAATGGAAGAAACACAAAATAACTGTCAGTCTCCCTCGGTCTGGAGCTCTATGCAAGATCTCATGGAATTTCAATGATCATGAGAATGGTGAGGAATCAGCCCAAAACTACACGGGAGGATCTTGTTAATGATCTCAAGGCAGCTGGGACCATATTCACCAAGAAAACAATTGGTAACACTACGCCGTGAAAGACTGAAATCCTGCAGCGCCAGCAAGGTCCCCCTGTTCAAAAAAGCACATGTACAGGCCCATCTGAAGTTTGCCAATGAACATCTGAATGATTCAGAGGACTGGGTGAAAGTGTTTAGGTCAGATGAGACCAAAATCGAGCTCTTTGGCATCAACGCAACAAGCCATGTTTGGAGGAGGAATACTGCCTATGACCCCAAGAACACCATCTCCACCATCAAACATGGAGGTGGAAACATTATGATTTGGGGGTGTTTTTCTGCTAAGGGGACAGGACAACTGCACCGCATCGAAATGGACAATTGACGGGGCCATGTACCGTCAAATCTTGGGTGAGAACTTCCTTCCCTCAGCCAGGGCATTGAAAATGGGTTGTGAATGGGTATTCCAGCATGACAATGACCCAAAACACACAGCCAAGGCAAAGTAGTGGCTCCAAAACAAGCACGTTAAGGTTCTGCAGTGACATAGCCTTAATCCCATAGAAAATCTGTGTAGCGAGCTGAAGGTTCGAGTTGCCAAACAGACAAGTGGGACAAAAGCCCTCCTGAGATGTGTGCAAACCTGGTGGCCAACTACAAGAAATGTCTAAACTCCGATTGCCAACAAGGGTTTTGCTACCAAGTACTAAGTCAAAGGGGTCAAATATTTATTTCACTCATTGGCATACAAATCCATTTATAACTGATGTGTTTTTCTGGATTTTTTGTTATTCTGTCTCTCACTGTTAAAATACACCTACCATTAAAACTATGGACTGATCATTTCTTTGTCAGTGGGCAAACGTTCAAAATCAGCAGGGGATCAAATACTTTTTTCCCCTCACATTACCTACAATCTGTATGTATGTAGCTATATAGAGAATTACTTCTAGGAACTGTATTTTCACTTGGTCAAAAACATTTGTTTAGTGGATATACCCTGTAAACCTGTTTTTACTACCAGTTTATTATTTGGGGCCATTTACTTATTACGGTTTTGTTTAAAGATTTTTTTCTCCCTCTTAGGGTAGAACAGTGTTTTTTTGCAATTCACAATCACTGCACTGTTTATGTTTTCATGTGCACCATTTAGTTTGGGGTTTATTTGGAGTTTCTCTTTGACTCTTCTGCCGTTTTAATAAAGAAAGTTTAATGTCTTACCCTTGTAACCATTCAGACCTTGACTAGTGTCGGTTGACCAGTTTCTGTCTGGGTTATTTTTCTTTCAGTGTCTGTACTCATCACCCAACAAAATCTTAAATAGGCTGCTGAATATGCCTTTTTGGTTTCTGCTGCAAATTCCTCTGCCTACCTCACAATATTTCTTTTGAGGTACATCTATATCTACATGTATGCTTAAACACTGCTGACATGTGAGAAAGTGAGGTTATGAATGGCTTGCAACACATTAACCCCTTAACTCCTTAGTGACCAGACAACTTTTCAATTTTCTCACCATTAAGGACCAAAGCTGTTTTTAAATTTCTGCGGTGTTTGTGTTTAGCTGTAATGTTCAGCTGTAATGTTTCTTTTACTTATTTACTGTACCCACACATATATTATATACTGTTTTTCTCACCATTAAATGGTGTTTCTAAAGATACCATTATTTTCATCATTACATAATTTAGTATAAAATAATGAAAAAAAGTGTAACACTTTTCAAACTTTGACCCCCAAAATCTGTTGCATATCTACAACTGCCAAAAATCCCCCGTGCTAAAAAGTTTCTAAATTTTGTCCTGAGTTTAGAAATACTCAATGTTCACATGTTCTTAGCTTTTTTTTTTTTGCAAGTTATAGGGCAATAAGTACAAGCAGCACTTTGCTATTTACAAGCCATTTTTTGCATTGTAACACTAATATCTGTCAGGAATCCCTGAATAACCCTTCACATGTATATATTTTTTATTAGACAACCTAAGGTATAAAACTTGGGGTATTTTGACTTTTCATGCAACTATTTTACCACCAATCTATGCCCCCCAAAAAATAAAAAAAATAAGTGTGTCCTGATGAAAGTTCCAAGCTAGAAACTGAAACGTATAACAGTGTGGCTGGGCACCCAGTATCATTTTGACTGGAGGTAGGAGTGCAAAATATATATTATATTATATACACACACACACACACATTATATATATATATATATATATATATATATATACATACACACACACACACACACACACACACATACATACATACACACTTATTTTCTGTACATGTATAATAGATTGTAATTAAAGCATTTTATATTAAACATATAATGCATGTATAGGATTTTATTTCAAGTGTATTTTGAGATATATGTGTATATATATCTCAAAGTAAACTTAATGAAAAAAAAAATTATAAAAAAAAATATAAAATGCTTTATTTTATAATATTATACATATATGTATAACATTTATTTTATTTTTTAGCAGACTGCCTGACAGCTCAGACAGTCCACCTGCTGGCAGCTCCTAGAGTCCTATTGCGGCGGACATACTAGGTACGTCTACGGTCCTTAACGACCATTTGTCGGACGTACCCAGTATGTCCACGGCCATTAAGGAGATATATCAAAATACAGTTAGAATAAAATTATATATAATTTTAAATTATTTTAAGTTTATTTTTATATATAATATACACATTACTCTACGTGTATTTTTATATTAATATGTCTAGATGTATAGAAAAAATACACTTAGTATGAGGTTATATATAAGATATACCTATATAATTTATATACAAATTAATTTTATTTAAAAAAAAAAATAAATTCTTCAACTTTTTTTCCCCACCAGCAGGGGGCCTGCCTGTCAGTTCAGACAGTCCCCTTGCTGGCAGCACTGTGGACACCTATTGTGGCCATGTGACCACTCTTTTAGAGCGGTCACATGGCCCCTGGGGGTCCTAAATTGCAGAGGGGGGACTGCCTGGGCTGATCCCAGACGCCCTCCACTGAAGTAGTATCAATCGCCTGTGGGGGAACGGGGGCGATCGGTAAGTACATGGGAGGGAGAGTAGGGGTGAATATTTGTTTTAAAAAATTGATTAATTCATTAATTTAAAAAAAATAAAAAAATATTTACTGACCCCTCAAGGCACTCCGTACAGGCAGAGCATCGGAAGCCTGCCTGAAGGCTTCCAATGCTCTGCACTACACTGCCAGGCGCCACGTGCAGCAACCCGGAAGTGATTGGAGGTGCACAGTCGTGAGAGGGGGAATTTCCACGATGACTCAATATCGAGGCATCGTGCAAAACCCTTAGAGTGGGTGTAAGCGATCATGATTGCTTCCAGAGTTCGTTTTGGCGGTGAACATACAGGGTTAAGGACACAATTTTCCGCCATGTTGGTCTTTCACTTAACACAGATTGAAAATTGTGTGATGCAGTGTTTTACCAGCAGGGACTGTCTCCCTGCTTGTAACTGGAAATCCCAGGGATCTAATTCCTGGGGCTCTTCTCAGTCAGCTGAGGCCAGAATTAGTGGTTACAGACCGAATGCTATCTCTGCACATAGCAGGTATCAACCAAAGTATCAGATACATGGGGATTCCCTCTGTCAGCTGGGGCCATTTTTTGTGGCCACAGACTAACAAGAGCTGCATGCAGAGCTCAAAATGAGAGACATTCAGCTCTTTAGATGTTGATTTGAAAATCACCATAGACAGCAATATTTTGTGAACAGGGTTAAATCCCTGCTCACATCAGGAAACCCCAGTATCAATAGACACATGGGGCTTCCTTCTGTTATTTAAGGCCATTTTAGTGGCCCCAGTCTTTTTGACAGGCTGCATGCAGTGCTGAAAGTCAGCATTGCATAGAGCACTTTAACTCCTTTAGAAAACACTGCAGCTGTGCTATCAAGCCCAGGTACAATCACTCTACTGGATATGACACTTGGGAGACCTCCAGGGTTTGGTCAGACCATGAAGTGTCACAATCCATACTCTTATTCTGATCAGTTACTTAATTTGCTTCAGTTATATGCTTTATTGTAGATCCATTAATTTCTTTCCACTCTGACCCCACTGGCCCCAAGATTACCATCAATTGGGGCTCAGGGGCATCTTTGAGGATCTTTATCCCCTGCACAGTGATATTGTGCTGGTTTTTCCCTTCATTCACCTGTCTGGCCGCCGCTCTGACCCCAACTGCCAGAAATATGAGTTGGGGTTTAGTTATAGTGACACCTGGACAGCTCCCGCATTTTCCTATTACAATTTTTTCACTATTGTGAGTACCTTTATGTCCTTACCCGGTCTATTTACTTTATTCATTCCCTTAGATTTGTCTGTATATTTATGATATCTGACATGATCTTTGTGCCTTCTGGGACTACAGCAAACATGCAGATTAATTTAGAAGTCTCTCCAAGTATCCCTAGAGATGAGGCGGATTTTTTCTGCTGATTTTACTGCTCCTGTCAAAAGCAATGACGAAGACCCTGGTGTCAGTGATAGGGGTTATGTCTGATTCATTTTCACAGACAATGCCCAGGACCTGTTACAGGCCCTGATATCGGCTCAGCTGACTACTCAGGCGGCAGTACCACACCTGCTCTGCTTCAGCCTGGCGGCAAGGCCTCATATAAGGCTTAACACTCCTCCAAAACAAAAAGAGATGGACAGTACCATTATTGTCACAGAAGGAACAATTAATTTAACCATAGCACAAAAGAACCACTATCGGGGCAAAATCGACTAGACTTTGGAAAAGGGCAAAAGCCCAACTGAACTCTGAGTCTGAGCTCAGTGATATTGAGGAGGAGTTTCCCCGAGTCATAAAAGGAGGATTCAGAGGAACTTTCCGATCCGGATTATGAAACTACTGATGGAGAGGATGCTAATCCCACGCAGGATACATGTCCTATTAAACCTACCAAGATTGAAGTAGATCATGCAGGCTACGTGGCCACCGATAGGATCTTGGATCCTTAAGGTAAACCCATAGTCGAACCCGACGACCTGTCACCCAGTGGTCTCCTCAGTCAAGTATATTGTATCCAGAGTATGCAAGCCTTTTGAGAAGGCAAAGTGAAAAATTGCGGGCTGAATGCCCATGCCGAACAGTCCCTGATGACGCATGTAAAAATATCAATTGACCTTACCGATCGTCCATTTCTGCTGGTCAAAGTTTCGATGGAACACCTGTCGGTTGACATTAAGTCATATGTAAACTTCTGAGGAATTTGTTTTGCTTATCCACCCTTACCACAATACTCTGTCTTGTGGGACGACCATTATCTTCAATTCTTTTCTTGCAAAAGGGTTTCTGACGTACAAACTCTTTATGTGGTTGCTCCATCCTTTACTCCAGGTGCCCTCCTTGACATTTCTCAGAAGACAAACCTCCTCTAAAACCCTTCTTTACCCAGCTTTCCCTGATAGATCTCTCCTTTGCCCTGTTGCATGCTTATGTGAGTATGAACTTCCTCCCACTATGTTAAGGAATCCTTTGAAACAGGAACTCTTCATCTCCTTCCAAAAGTTGTGTCTTCCGATGTCTACCTCTACCCTAGCCCAGTGGGTAAAATACGTTGTGTCTCTAGCAGGTATTGATACCTATGTGTTTGTGCCTCATTCGGTTCGTGGGGCAATGGCTTCTAAGGCTTCCTCGATTGGTTATCGCTTAGAGGATACTATGAGAGTGGCTGGTCTTCAGAGTCAACATTCCATTTCTACTTTAGACCTATTGAACACTTCATAGGAAACAATTTCACAGCTTTAAACTTGCATAATAGGAGCCTCTGTGTCTTAATAATAGTAAAATCTGTGAATTTTAACATGACAAAGTCATGGTCTTATTAATAACACGGAGGCGAGTATTATCCCTCCCATCCCTGAAGGTTTGGTCTTCTCTAGGTAAGTTGACTTTACGCTAAGTCATTTTTGATTACTGGGTTTAATCCTTCTTAATGACTATCAAGAGCTTAACGTTTGACTAAACTGAAATTTCACGGTGTGTGTGTGTGTATATATATATATATATATATATATATATATATATATATATATATATATATATATATATATATATTGATATTCCATTTAATGCGATTTTATGCATAAATCCAGTTTTATATTTGGATATTACCATATTTTCCTCTCTTACAGCTTGACTTTGAAGTCCAAGTTAAGGCTTGCATACCCTCTTAGTGGAGCCCTCCCCCCCCCCCCATACATTTGGATTTGTTGTCCTTGTTCGGGATCGCAAGAAAGAGGAAGTAGTATACTGGACACCGCTAATTATGCTATGAAGAGTGTAACCGCAGGTGGTTCCCTTACTTACCACTATAATGTCTTAAAGCATAGAACATAGTAGGGCTAACCATACAGATATCTTAGCCATAATTGTATATAGTTAGTAAGAGATCCTCTATTTACCATATATAAATAATTGAGAATACAATATAAAATAAGGATCGTCTTGGAAGCAATAGTTTTGTCTTTTTGGATATTATATAAAAATATAAAATCCATTATAGCAGAGTTTATAAGATTAAATTACATGCTTGCAAATATTAATAGGTTAACATACCCTTCTGAACATATCATGTCAGCCTCTCTGTCATTTTAAGATGGAGCAGTGTGTCTCCAAGTCTCTCCTCTGTGTTTTAACATTTAAAAGTACACCTATTTATACCTTGTGTCTCCATTTTAGGTTACTGTAGTTCAAATATGAAAAAGTAACACTTATTTTACTTTATTCAATTTAGGACCTCCAAACATACAAGGCCATAACTAAAGGGTGCAAACGTCATGGAAATTTTCCTGACTTAGTTCAAGATGGCATCTTAAAGTCTGAATAGGTTATCTGTTGTTTATACTAAGTCGTAAGTGTACAGTCGTGGGAGATTCCCGGATTTGGGGAAGTTCCATTAACTTGGGGTTACCACAGTATATTGTGTACTGGAAGAGTCATAGTATAGCCTTGAAGCTTGTTTATGCATTATTGTTATTGTAATTCGTCTGGGACAAAATGGCGCAAACATATTATGCACTGAGGTTATTGCTTAAAGAAAACATCTATGAAAAACAATATGTTCCATTTCTAACACCTTGTCAGTTTGCAATATCTCAAAGACAAAGTACACAGTTTAAGAAATACAACATTTCATTTTAAAACTTGTAATATTTGCATTTGCCCATAACAAGAGGATGCCAGTTGGCTGTTGCTAGGAAGACATACAGCTCATTTTATTTACTGGTTTCTTTTTATACTGATTTAATGTTATTTTTCTTTGCTGCTACAGAAAATAAAGAAAGAGTGCAGCACAATAGGAGCCTCCGTGTCTTAATACAATTTAAAGGATTACCTTTGGTTTAGAATAGGTATTGGATTTATTAAGTTCATGGTTCACATTATGGTTAAAATTAGTATTAAGGAAAGCAAGGCAATACCTGTGCTTAACATCCACAAGTTAATTCCTCTGCTGTCATCAGCAAAGGGTATCCTCCTGAAACCATTGCTTTAGTTTTTTGTATTAAATTTATAAATAATGGTTAGGCATATGATCAGGGTATGCATTAAGATTGGGTGACGTTTATTTAAATAGATTTAAATCTAGACTGAAATTAAGACTAAGATTGTTACTATCCAAAGATAGATATATAGGGAATCGTTGTACTCAGGAGATGTTGTCAAGTACAGTCAAGATAATTTAATTACAGTGGGACACAAATTAAAAAAAAATAAGCTGTAAAAATAAAAAGCTAATACCACAAACTTTGAAAACAAAGGGTGAAAAAAAAAAAAATAGATGATGTAAGCGGCCCCAATGCTGCCCACTTTTCCATATGGTATGCATTTATGGAGCACCGGTAATATTCAATTTTCCATTAAAATACAAACTGCTAGGCAGGATATAATTTCAGCCCTGTATGTTCACAAACATCTGACAAACGATCTCTTATACAGCTTTAAAAAGGATAGTGGCAAAGTAATACATTGGTAGCATTGCATTCAGAATATATAACTGAACACAATATGGGGTTTTGTACAATAGTACAAATCAGGTTTACGAAATTAAAAATAACCAAATATAAAGACCTTGTTATATAAATGTTTTGGGGTTTTTTAAATGGATATTTGCATCATATTAAAGCCATTTATGTCCAAAAAAACAACAAAACCATGTATCACATGTGTGGGAGCAATAAATGAGATTCAAACTGCGTCTGAATACAGCAACTACAAAATAAATTGATTGTGTAACTGCAAGACAAACTTCTGAAGCGGTGTCCTTAAGGGGGTAAAAACCAAAACAAATATAACTTGCCAACAGAAAATAGTGCTGACTGAAGTGTAAAGTTGGCAAATACCTAGCTGTTTGAGGTTTTGTTTAAGAGAAACTCACACTAGGCCGCATAGCCACTTTTAATTTAAGTAGTTATGATGCCTGGAGTCCCCTGTGGTTGACACACAGTCAAAGTACTATTCCAATCATCATACCACTGATAAGGGTACACTGGTGCGGCTTTCCAGTTTGACTTCTTTCTTGTCCCACCTTGCCTCCTCAGCCAATGAATGACTGGCTGGTTTACGGCATCCAGTTACTGAAAGAACTGATGTCAGCCCTGCCAATCATTAATTGGCTGAGTGTCAGCTGACGACTCTCAGCCATTGAATGACGGTATGTATGTACATCACAATTTGCACAGAAATGACATTAGCCAGCCAAGAACTTGTGTTTCGTGCTGGCTGCTGAGCCACATGATGCTGCCAGAAGTTGATTTACACAGCAGTCTGCAGATGTACACAGTGTTCCATAGTGAAATGCTGCACATACAGACTCCAGGCAAATCACTAAAGTGGTCACGATAATTGGAGTAACCCTTTAAAATGTTAAAACATTCATTTGCTTTGCTATGGAATGACAGTCCCAATGATTCTCACCGACCCCAGAGGATTTAGTTTATGCAGAATCTATTCTACATTAGTCATATGAAAATGACACTCAGATTAGATGTGCTTCTATTACGTACCATGAGCTCCAAGCACATTACAGCCTTGTAAAAACAAGTACACTACACATTATAAAATGAATATTGACATAAATATTAACTAGCTGTAAGCTTGCTGAGGGACATGGGAGTTGCTGCTTAGTAGCAAATAGTGAGGTTTTTTTTAAGCTGTTCAATTTAGGTCTGTCAAAATTTACTAAAGGTTGAGGCAAGAACTTTTTTTTTGCCCCCCCTCTCAAATTCCAAGCCCAAATGTATGTTTGTTCAATATATAACAAACATTATTATATAGTTCCATCCCATTTTCCTTACTTGGAGAACTGCTGTTGTGGCAAAGTGATATTAAGGCAAAAATAACCAGTCAGTATTGACTAAGAATTTCACAAACTTTTCTAGAATATTATGCAATGCGGTTTCTGTACAAAACAGGGATATAAAACAAAAACGTTGGGCTTGACACTAATCATGTGCTCTATACTTATAATTAAATACGTTGGGTAAGATAAAAAAAGAATCTGTATAAATCATTAGTCTTCACAGAGGATTATTATTACCCAGGGTACCAGATACACAGCATCTGAGCATGAGGAGTTGTAAACAAAAGCCCAATGCATTAAAGTCTGAATGTATATGGTATTTTTCTCCCAACAATCTTATTATAAAACAGCTCATGACAAGATTCAACCCCAGGATAACAGGACACAAACTCTGAATGCCCCAAATAAATAGTGAATTATTTCCATAGCTTCCAGAACTCTCATAATTAAATTAAAGACACCTATAGCCTAATATTTAATATCTCCAGTAACTCTGTCATAGAGCTTGACCCCCTATTGCCCTCACTGCCCTCATCACACACGCAGCCCGAACACCCCACCTCCGCCACCTAATATGGCCGAGGGATACTGAGAAAGAGGGCAAGAAACAGGAAGCGGAAATACCCCCTTGACGTCAACACGCCGACTACACCATCTCCCCATGGGCGGGACGTAGGCGTAACGCGTCACTTCCGGCTGAGCCGCATGTGGGTGTTTTCATGATTCCTGGGTATGGGGGGGTGGTTTGTAAAGTGACAGCGGCCGAGGGAGGACGGGTAGCGGAGTCTGTCAGTGCGGCCTGTGCATGGTTTGGCCTGGTTGACGTTGCTAGGCAGTGACTTGGTTGATGCAGGAGAGCCACGTGGTGGTGCTGGTGGAGGAGTCGGTATTAAACGGTTACCAGGGCCGGGTTTGCTTTACGGCTTTATCAAAGGCCTTCCATTGCTTTATCAAAGGCTTTCCGTTGCTTTATTATAGGCTGTTTAGAGCCAGATTGCTGTTGTGCATGGAGTAAGAAAATCCTTTGATTTCAGATTAGTTTCTTTATTCATTAGTAAGGTTACTAAGGCCAGTGATGTGATGATACTTGGAGTTTTGTTGGATTGCTATAGGGGGGAAAGTATCCCTGATCAGATTTCGAAGCAGTGTAAATTAGTCATTTGTTCTACCATAGTGTTTTAGTGCAATTATTTCTTGATCTGTCTAATTGGTAAAAAAAATTTAAAAGCAT
>OW240915.1:75937355-76001192 GCA_933207985.1 Pelobates cultripes
TTTTTTTTTTTTTTTTTTTTAAATCCTGCAATCCATGAACCAGTTTAGTACCCCTTCTCTGAACTATCTCTCAAGTATCAATAGCCTTCTGGAGATAGGGTCTCCAGTACTGCATACAATACTCTGAGGTTTCACCATTGTTCTGTACAATGGCACAATCATTTCCCTTTTTCTACTGCTGATACCTCTCCCTATACGACCAAGCATTCTGCTAGCATTTCCTGCTGCTCTATTTCATTGTCTGTCTACCTTTAAGTCATCAGAAATAATCACCCCTAAATCCCTTTCCTCATATGTTGAGGTTAGGACTCTATGAAATATTCTATACTCTGCCCTTTGGTTTTTACGTCCAAGTTGCATTATCTTGCACTTATCCACATTAAATGTCAGTTGCCACAACTGTGACCATTTTTCTAGTTTACCTAAATCATTTGGCTTATTGCTCCTGGAACATCACCCCTGTTACATATCTTTGTATCACCAGCAAAAAGACATACCTTACCATCAAGACCTTCTGCAATATCACTAATAAAAATATTAAAGAGAATGGGTCCAAGTACAGATCCCTGAGGTAACCCACTGGTGACTAGCCCATTTACGGATGATGTAGTCCATTTTCCCAAAGAACAAGGGGAACATATGTCCTTGCAATCAAATGTTGTAGAAGACTTGCAATAAAATAAACCTCTTACCCTTTTTCATTTGTAAAAAGTGTCATATATGCATAATTAGTAGAAGTTTATAAAGTGTTTTTTTTTTTGTTGTTTGTGTGGTTTGTTTTTTTTTTTAATCAGCTCTTGAATTATGCTATTTTTATTGTGTGCATAATGTTATCAGCACTTATTTTTATACATGGAATATTGCATCACTGTGCTTCTTTCTTTTTTGTTTTTATATATAAACCAAGACCCCCAAAGTTGTACTAGGGGGTACGTGTTCTATTCTCAATTATTAGTATTGAAATCACACTTAGTGTTTAGGTGATAGATATGTCTTTATACATCAAACACTGAAGTACAATTTTGGTTTTCAACGATTGTTATTGTGATCGAGGGATATCCACAGCGTGTTATAGCTGCATAAATTAAATGTTTTAATACTACTTTTTCACATACACAAAAGGCGACCTTTTACACACACACATTGTTTTATTCTGAACGTGTAAATATGCTTATTAGATTTAGAAATTGTAATTTTATATAAACAAACCTTAATATGAGGAAATTAATATTGGTATAGGGGAACTGTATACCTGCTGCATTTTAACAAATGCATATTGTGAGGATGGTGCAAAGCATGCACTATTTCTATCGGAAATTAGGGTACATGCTCAATGGAATCATTAAAAATATTGATCCCTCAAGATAATACCAATTGCTAAGTTTTGATTTGTTTTGATTGGTATGTAACTTGTGATGTATGAAATGCTATTATTCATGCAAATTTCCTTTGATTGTTGAAATACTCTTTATTCCAGATATGGTATCAATATCAGATGCTCATTAATGTATTTTAAACCTTGGAGATTCTTTCTATTTTGTAACATTCCTGATTGTCTCCAACAGCAGTGGTGCACTTGGCCAATGAGTCCAGAAGTCATGTGTATTGATACTTGGCCTCCTTTCCGTGAAGTCAATTGTGCAAATAATTTTGAAATTTAGTTTACAATAACTAGTGTGTGTGTGTGTATGTATATATATATATATATATATAATTTTATGTGTTTTTTTTTTTTTTTCTTTCAAGAGAAATACACCTTACATTATGCCCTCAAAGTTTTCGTTTAGATTATGTATATGTATTTTTGATACAGATTTGTTTTAGCCATCTAGTTTGAGCTGGTATGTTTTGATTATTGGCCTTTATGTATAACAATTTCACTTTGACATGCAATGTTTCTATCAGTGATGTCATAATAAGGTGCTGGGAAATGGAATGAAGTCATAAAGGGAAAAGTACTCTCTGTTATCTCTGTTTTCACCAAATTAACATTAACTGTGGTTCTTAGTTCCCAGAGACAGAATGTTTTGCATTTTTCACTCACAGAAAAATAAAACTAACCATATATCATGAAAAAACATAATAGAATACGGGAACAAAGATAATAAAAGATAAGCAATGCCTTTAAGTATTTATTTATAAAATATTTTACCAGGAAAGATACATTGAGATTTCTCCCGTTTTCAAGTATGTCCTGGGTCCACAAATCAATGCATTGTTACATTAGGGTACAATAAAATACAAAAACAATATTAATACACAATAAATACAAAATCTAACATAGAACAGGTAGGAAATGTATAATCAACTCTGTTTTGAGATATGTAGAGATGGATCTCTTAAAAATTTAGGCTTGGGTAAGTGTGCGGGAAGTCGTTCCATAATTGCGGTGCTCTGTAGGAAAAGAAGGATTGGCTGCTTTCATTTTGTATTGAGGTAGAGTAAATAAAGTGCTGGTACTGGATCGGAGGTTATATAAGGCGGGAACAGCCAGGGAGAGCGTTCTTCTCAGGTAGGGTGGGTGCTTCCCAGAAAAGCTCTTAAACACAAGGCTGGAAAGATGAAGGGTGCGTCTGGATTCCAGCGACAGCCAGTTTAGTTCTTTTTACATGTCACAATGGTGGGTACTGTAATTACATTGTAGCACAAATCGGCAGAACGAGTTATACAATGTATTGAGTTTATTAATGTGGGATTATGATGCAGATGTATATACTACATGCCCATAATCAATGATTGGCATCAGCATTTGCTGTACAATCTTTTCCTTTATTGTAGGGCTTAGGCAGGATTTGTTTCTGTACAGGGCACCTAGTTTTGGATAAAGTTTTAGATGCAAGCTTTTCTATGTGCAGGCGGAAAGATAGATTGGGATCTAACATCATACCCAAGTATTTGAAAGAGTGGACTGCAGTCAGTGTGCCATTTGAATTTGTTTTGATGGATAGGTGGGAATTGTGTAATTAGGTACTGTTCCAAAGATCATAGTGACAGTTTTGTCAGTGTTCAGGAAGAGTTTGTTTTTTGTGATCCACTTTTCTACCTCTGTAAACTGGTCTTGGAGCACAGCCTCAAGTTGGGGTAGATTGGATTTGCTCGCATAGATTAGTGTGTCATCTGCATACATGTGTACATTTGAGGATTGGCAGACATTAGGCAGATCATTTATAAATAATGTAAATAGTAGGGGGCCGAGAATGGAACCCTGGGTAACACCACACGTGACTGGGAGAGGGAGGGAGTCACTGTCAGAAATGGACACATATTGTGAGCAATCCGATCCATATGATCGAAACCATGTTAGCGAACAATCACCAATACCTGAGTTTTTGCGTTTGTGCAGTAGAATGTTGTGGTCTACTGTGTCAAAGGCCTTAGCAAAATCAAGGAAAATTGCTCCAGTTAAGGCTCCTTGTTCTATCCCAGTTTGGATATCATTGCAAACTTTTAAGAGGGCAGTTGTAGTGGAGTGATTCTGGCAAAAGCCCGATTGATCAGGGGTCAGATAGTTTGATTGTTGGTAGTACTCATAGTTGCGTATGGACACATTTTTCTAAGATTTTTGGCAATACCGGGAGCAATGATATTGGGCGATAGTTAGAAACCAAAGTAGTGTCACCACTTTTATGGATAGGCACTACTCTCGCAGTCTTCCAAAGTTTGGGTTTGTATCCAGACACCAAGGATTCGTTAGAGTTGAGACGGGTTTAGCAATTGCCGGCGCACTGAGCTTCAACAGCATTGCTGGGATTTGATCACGTCTGGACTGTTTTTTTTATTTTTAGATTAAGATGTTTTTTAATGACACTAACAGGTACAGGTCTAAAAATAAACTTGTCTATATTGGGCCTTTGCAAATTTAGCGTGACCTGATACACATTTGTAGTTTCAGGATGCGTGTCATTTATTAGCTTGGCAATCAGGGCAGTAGAGCATCTGACAAAATAATTGTTAAAGGCATTTGCTACATCTAAGGGAAGTTGCAGGATTTGGTTATACACTTTGACAGTGGAGGGTTCAGAGTGGATTGGGGGAGTTTGTAGTTTGACTTTCCAAAAGTTTCTAGGGTTTGAGATGTTATTGTTCAGATTTTCATAGAAATATTGGGCCTTGGCCAATTTTGTCTGTTTTGTGCATATATTTCGCCATTGTCTATATGTACAGTGATCATTCATAGAGCCAGTACGCTTAAACTTTGACCACAAAGAATCCCGAAACTGGTACATTTGGATGAGGTCAGCTGTGATCCAGTTCATATGTGCTCCTTTTACCCTCACCTTATGCAGCGGGGCATGCAAATTCCAAATTTGTAGGAGTTCAGACTGAAAGAATTCAACAGCACAGTCTAGATCTGGGATAATGTTTAATCTGTGCCATGGGAGGTTCTTGATGTCATTTAGAAAGGATTCAAGATTAAAATTTTTGAAGGACCTAGTTACTTTAACCTTGGGAGAGGATTTAATAGCCTTTATTTTGCGCACGCAGTAAACTAAACAGTGATCACTGAAAGTGTTTGGGAGAACACCGACCTCCTGGATTCTATCAGGAGAAGTGGAGAGAATCCAATCGTGCAGGGTATGGTTATGACTTTTAATGTTTATGCGAGTTGGGGAGGAGATTAAATGCGTTAGCTGCAAAGTTTTAAACAGCGTGCAAGAACTATTATTTGTAGAATTCAGCCAATCGATATTAAAATCTCCAAAGACCAACGGTTCACTTTTTGGGTTTTGCGCTATGGTTTCACTAAGGAGATGGGCTATGTCAGAAAGGGAATGCACAGGGGAGCTAAGTGGGCGCTAGATTCCTGCAACAATGATTGATTTACTGCACGGGATCTCAATTGTGCCAGAAAGGAAATCAAAGGTGGCAGGAGGACTAAGGTTTTGTAAAGGGGTAAACTTTATGGAATTGTCAACATAAATAACAATGCCGCCTCCTCTCTTTGCTCTGTCATTTCTAAAACATGAATAACCCTGTATTGCAATGGCGGTGTCTGGTATTTTAGCTGTTAACCATGATTCTGAGAGCACAGTGATTTTTGGTTTGTAATGGGAACACCAGACTTGCAGTGCATCCAGTTTATGGAGTAAACTACGGATGTTGCAGTGCACAAAAGAGAGGCCTTTTTTTAGTGGGGAGATTAGGACTAGAATTAGCTGGGGGACCAGGGTTAGACTCCACATCATTTGCAAGGGCAAGTAACATAAGGAGTAGGAATTTGGACATAATTTTTGTTTGGCCATATAGTGAATGGGATACTTTATAATTTTGTGAGGTGGGGGAAGTAGGGCTATTTTTTTATAACTCTCCACCAGCACTCAGCAGATAAGTTAAAAGAAGAGAGCAGGCCATGGTGTATGATAATTTGTGTTCCAGTATGAGGTGTGTGCTTATGCTGGTAGTGGTGTGAACAAAATTGGATTGAGAAAAGGGTTATTAAGAATAACAGTATGGTTATATTAGGATTCATGTTAGTGGTATGAGGTGTGTAGTTGAAAATGAAACAGAAATCGCGAAAAACAAATTAAATAGGAGTATATATCTATTTGTAGTGAGAGAGGGTATGTGTTCTATAGGGTTAAGAGATTGAAAGGGTGTGCTGATCAATGTTTGCACCTGTCATTTCAGTAGATTGAAAGTTGTATGGGAGACTATCTGTAAATGAGGAAATGACCATGGGGTGGGTGGGAGGGGAATCAAATGGCCATGGAACAGCTGATGGAGCTCTGAGTTATATGCTGGACTTGGTATGTTTAAAAATTCCAAGTTTTTACTAATTACATGACGTAAAGTCATGATTTTATTAAAGACACGGAGGCGAGTATATATGCAATCTCTTTCTTATTTACTCCCTCAGCAGCAAGAAATTGTGAGAGAAAATAGGAAAAACGTTAAACATTAACATAATCTGCCCAGAAACAGTGGCAGCCAATAATGTCAGTGTCCATATGAAAAGGGGGCTGTCTTCTGTCACTCTTCCTCTTTCTGCCTGCGACCTTCCATAGAACGACTTAACGTCCAATCAGTTGATGACGAAATTATCCGTATTCACAAATTTAGGCTGTAAAGAAAATAAACATGTGGTAAAATCTTATCTCCCAACTATTTGTATATCCTATAACGATATAGTCCTAAATATCAGCATTCCAACTTAACCAAAAATACTCCTTATCTTTACTCTCAAAGTCTAAACCTATGAAACCGTTCAATCAAGTCGTATGAGTCTTACCGTAGATCCTGGGTCATAAATATATAACTGTATCCCCTTATGCGGATGGGCGGGAGGGAATTATACTAGCCTCCGTGTCTTTAAAATAATAAATAAATAAAATCATGACTTTACATCATGTAATTAGTAAAATCTTGGAATTTTATTACAGACACGGAGGCTCGAATATATGCAATTTTAAAAATGATCAATAATCCTTGAGGAAAAATGTTTGATAGGGCGACAATAAAAATCCCTAAACGTAGACTCATTAGACCAGTCGGACGCTTTCAGGATATCCTCTAAACGACAACCTATCGTTGAAGCTTTGGAGGCCATCGCTCCTCGTACAGAATGAGATGAAAAATCTGATACATCAGTTCCTGCCGCAGAAAGTATCCACCTTGCCCAGCGTGCCAAAGTGGGAGATGAGACTGGGAGATGTGGTTTCCGGAGGGAAACAGTGCTCCTTCCTGCGGAGACCGAAGGGGGGCTGTGTATTCCAGATATGCCTTCAGACCTAGTACTGGGCACAGATTAGGCTTGATAGGAAAACCTAGATAGAATACTTGTTTGGTCGATGTCTTGGTTCTTTGCGAAATGTTGAAAACCACTCCACCCGATTGAAAGATGATGGCGTTCCAGTCTAGGGCCCTGACATCTGAGACCCGTTTACATGCAATTAAACAGAGGAGTATGAGTAATTTTGCGGAAAGTTGTTTAAGTGAGAGCTCTTGATTTGTCGGCCACGTATCCAAGAAATTGAGAACTATGTTGACGTCCCAGAAGGTCGAATATCTGGCTATTGGAGGTCTCTACATTCTAATCCCTTTCATAAGTCGGCAAGTTAAGGGGTGGTCTCCTGCCGTAAATCCCTGATGGCCTGCTGCTATAGCCGATCTGTATACATTGATCGTACGATGAGCTTTTCCTGCTTCAAACATAGATGTGAGGAAGTGTAATATCTTATTCAGAGGGGCAGATATGGGATCCACTACCCTTGCCAGGCACCAGCTAGCCCATGATCTCCATGTAGACTGGTAAGTGTTTCTAGTGCCTGGTGCCAACGCCTCTGCCAAAAGTTGATTGTGGAACGTCAGGGATGGTCCAGGGTCCCCTGAAAGGAGCCACGCTATGAGGCGTAACAGACCTATGTTCACTAAATCGTGCGAGTTCCCGTCCGGGTCGGTCAACAAATTCGTCAGATTCGGCAGCAATCATGGGAAATCCATTGACATCTCTAGTAGTCTGGGGAACCACGTCTGTGTTCGCCATAACGGGGTAACTAATATCAAAGTACCTTTGCACCGTCTGAGATGGATGAGAGTCCGCGGTATGAGGCTGAACGGTGGGAATGCATAATGCCTTGTCTGTGGCCATACTTGTATGAATTCATCCGTCGCCAGAGCCGCCGGGTCTGGTCTCCAGCTGTAGAACCTCGGAAGTTGTGTGTTCAACCGAGAAGCAAATAGGTCGATGTCCAGTTGACCCCATAGTGTTTGTAGCTGAAGAAAGGTCTGCATGTGCAGCTTCCAATCTCCCAAATCCCTGAGGTATCTGGAGTTCCAATCCGCCGTGGAGTTGTCCAGCCCCGGAATATGTTCTGCAATCACGGAGATGTTGTAGAGAC
The DNA here is from genome assembly GCA_933207985.1 of Pelobates cultripes. Taxonomy (NCBI): domain Eukaryota; kingdom Metazoa; phylum Chordata; class Amphibia; order Anura; family Pelobatidae; genus Pelobates; species Pelobates cultripes. The sequence goes on from OW240915.1 coordinate 75,945,194, forward strand.
AGATGTGCCAAAATTCTTTGGCGAGGAGGGCCAACATCTTTGATTTTGTGACCACCTAGATGGTTTATGTATCTCACCGAGGACACATTGTCAATTTTGAGTAGGACACAGCAAGTAATGTTGGTGGGTGTAAGGCTGCGGATGGGGGAAAAGGCTAAAAAGTAGCTAGCCACAGTAAAGGAATAACTGGTCAGGGGAATTAGATAAGTAGGGTTGAGTAACCCACACTACAATCAAATTAAACTGACTACTGCACTACACAGTGAAATGGTTAAATATTAATATAACTAGTAAGATAACTATGTATTCAATCTGGTGTATACCCTGCCGGAGGAGCCTGGAGCCGTCAGCCAGCGATGGAAGGAGAGAGATCCCACAGCTTTCCCCGCCTATACGCGCTTTCAGCAGGGAAAGCGCGCCAACGGCCGTAGCCGGCTCCTCTTCTCACAATGGCCGCAAGCGCACAGAGCTCGCGGCCGTTGACAGCGTGTGAAAACTCAGCCGCACGGAGAGGGAGAAAAAACCGCCGCCATCAAAACAAACCCGGCGGTTCTCCCGTGTGAAGGGGGAACTGTCGGTGTCTGAATGCGGTCGAAACCGCGAGGCAAGGGAAAGGGAGGTAAATATTTATGGGAAGAAAAACTCCCAGGGGGTCCCTAACACCACGGGTATCTCAGTAAAGGTGGTCTGGATATACACCAAGTACAGAAATAGCGGTAAAACAGAATACTAACTACAATAAATTATCATATATATATATATATAAATATAATATGCAGTGAGAAAATTTGGTACTTAACTCTGAGGGAGCAGCAAGAAAGAGGAAGAGTGACAGATGACAGCACCCTTCGCCTCTGTGTCTGTAATAAAATCAGACTGTGGAAGAGAGATGTATATTAGGGTCAGATGGGCTAAGACAGCGGTTCTCAACCTTCCTAATGCCGCGACCCTTTAATGCAGTTCCTCATGTTGTGGTGACCCCCAACCATAAAATTATTTTCGTTGCTACTTCATAACTGTAATTTTGCTACTGTTATGAATCGTAATGTAAATATCTGATATGCAGGATGTATTTTCATTGTTTTGAACATAAAGTATAGTGATTAATCACAAAAACAATATGTATTTATATATTGTGAAATATTTCTAGTTACAAATAAAACAGTCATAATATAACAACAATAAAGCTACATTTTGCGACAGTATGCGTAAAAAGCCAACGTCAGTGCGAAGGTTGAGATTGCTTCTTTTTCACCAGATCAGAAATTCTCAGGGCAGTCTTTGCAAGAGCACAACGAAGATCATCTTCCACAAAAAGTCTACTTCTGTATTTAGACTTGATAACTAACAAGCTGGAAAACCCTGTTTCACAAAGATATGTTGTTGGAAATGGAAGAAGAAGGCGCAACACAGTCTCAGACAGAACAGGATATGACTGCAAACACTTGATCCAGAATTTTGTAACTGGCATTGTAGAGAACTCTGTTCTCGCTGCATCGCTGTTAATAAGCTCAATGAACTCCTCTTGTGCTGCATCAGGAACATCTTCAACTTTGACTGTGAATGGGCTTCTGGCAAGTGCAAATGGGGTGTCAGGTAGATTTGGAAAGTACGATGAAATTTTGTCTGCAAGCATGTGCAAGTGTTCTTTCAGACATTATCATCGTAATCCTTTTGTCTGGTTCAATGTCATGTTCCTCAAAGAAAGCAGATAAGGTAGGCAACATGTAAATTTTATTTTCATCCAATTTTTTGTGCCAAAGCTGAAGTTTCATTTGGAATGATCGGATCTTTTCAGACAAATCGAGGCATGTTGCATTTGGTCCTTGCAGTGATAAATTTAACTCATTCAAGATGGCAAAGATGTCAACCAAGTAAGCTATTTTCTGCAGTTCACTTTTATCGCTGAAAAGTGCTTCGAACTGCGGTTTTGCTTTCTGATTAAAAAACGTTTTGAGTTTATCACAAAGCTCAAAAACACGTTTTAAAACTTTTCCTCTTGACAACCATCTCACTTCAGTGTGAAATAGCAGAGCATTGTTCGACGCATCCAACTCGTTGCACAGTTGCGAAAACAGTCGACTGTTTAAAGTGCTTGCCTTTACAAAATTGGCAGAACTTATGATGCTTTTCATTACTTCTTGTAACTCTTGTGGCAGTGTCTTTGTTGCTAATATTTGCAGATGAATCATACAGTGAGTTCCTGTTAGGCGACCCCTGTGAAAGGGTCATTCGACCCCCACAGGGGTCGCGAACCACTGGGCTAAGAGATGGGGAGGGGGATGCATAGATGGACATTTGATTTAAGGTCATTTAAGGAAAAACAAAAGCTAAGATTGAGAATTACAGAGATAAGACCGATGTATTTAAGTAGGAAAATAAAACCATTAAACAAGGAACAGGAAAGATATATGGGCCTGAGCTGGTTAAACTAACTTTTAACATGATGGACAAAGACAAAATACTTTGCATGATTAGCACAGGCTATAGTTACAAAGACATGAAAATGTATACATTGAAAATAATAAAACTAAGTCACTAAATATAAAAACATACACATACAACAAAATTAACAGGGTATGTAGAAATATAATGAAATGTCAGTCTTCCAGAAGACTACCTGTTTTAAATGGCCATGGAACAGCTGATGGAGCTCTGAGTTCTATGTAAACTCTTTGAGGCTATATTACAAAGTACAGTCTTTTCCCATTCCAAGTTTTTTTTGTATTTATTTTTGTTTTGTGTTTTTTTTTTTTTTTCCCTCCGATAAGTCACACGGCAAAATATATTAAATGCCGGTTAAAGCTTGTAAAATTGAAGGAGATTTTCTGGGCCTATGTCGCCTTTGAGAGAACATGGCACCCTAAGAAACAAAATTGCCCCCTTGAAGGCATACCAGTTGAACAAGTATTCTAAATGTAGTAATTTGAGTTGTTTGGTTTATTATAATACAGAAAGAAAAAAGGAACCGTATTCAACTCCACTTAAAACTGTGTGCGCAGAACCAGCAAATCCAAACCACGTATGATAAAACAAGAAAAATCTTCAGGCACTCACAGAATTAAAGCCATAGGCAGATTTATTGGATCAAGAAAGCAAAGCAACGTTCGACCTATAAATAAGCTTGATGAAGACCTATCTATAGGTTGAAATATTGCTTTGCTTTCCTGATCCAATAAATCTAGCCAAGGTCAAAGAAATCCAGAAATCTGAGTTATTGGTATAACCACAGAAAACCCAACCAAAAAGTTAAGAATTTTAACAAAAGATCATTCCATTGTTAGATCTTGTTAGAATGTTATTCTTATTAAATCTACTCTAAAATATGCAATATTAACAATCTTCTAGCTAAGCCCCTCAACAAAAATTCATACAAAAGGCTACTATGATGACTCAGTTTCAGTTTTGATAAGTCAAAATTTGTTAGACCTAGTCTAATTCCTGAGATGTTGCAGTTTTAATTAGGAGCTGGCCCCCCTCAACTGAAATTTAAGCAAAAGGTTTCTGATTTTGGTAGATATTTATTAGATTAGGTTTGATCAACTGTTTTTTTTTTTTTTTTTTTTCCTCCATTAGATCTATCATGCAAGAGGCTGTAATCACAATTCAATTTTGTGTGCAGGGAGGGGCGCATAAGGGATAAAAATAACATCTTAAATTAACACTTATGGAAGACTAGGACCTAACGACATGGGCATTAACAAAATAATAAATACTGATGTAACACACCAGATTTTTTTTTATTACAATTCTTTTTGTCATGCATAGTGGTACAAACGGGCTTGCAAAGCCACAACAGCCATTACAAACGTTCATAAAACATAGCAGAACATTAACATGGCATTTTGGCAATACACAGTGCACATTTTTAAATAGTAAAGTATCACATGCTGAACTGATTCATCTGAAATTCTTTAGCTTATTAGGTGGAGTATATATGCTTAAAACATTTTGTATATTAATCTGTAACTGCTTTGGGGTATTTAGTAGGCTCAGTTTATGCAATGTACTTAATAGAGTATATAAGATAGAAAACAAAAGTATTTAAAAACAAAAAATTTTCATTTTGCTGGATGCGCCTAAAGGCAGGCCGGTATGGTATCCGGTATGCCTTGTATCTTCAAGTTGTTGCGTCGGGTGCGATCATCCAACATAACCAAGTGTGTGGAAAATGCTTGGACGGTTTAGATAGACTAAACGGTGTCCTTCGTGACATACACATCTTGTCTTATATCAAGAATGTCTTCCTCTGATGCACGGATCCTATCTGTATCCATCTGCACCTCAGCCCTGACTAGATCCACATCTGCTGCTAGCAGTTTAATATCTGTGAGTAGATTTGCAAAATCTTGCTTGGTATCCAGAGTTGCTACATCCACATAACATATGGCTGGTGTTTTTGGTACCTGTGTTATAGGCTGTTGAGGAGGGTCATTCTGCAGGAGGTTCTGCCGGGGCCATGCTTTCATCTTGAGCCGCCATTTTAGGCTGGGCCGGCTGTTGGAGCAGAGTACTGATATCTCTCGAATCGTTTGGTGTGCTCGTTGGCGGTCTCTGTGATCTTCTCCATAGTGGTGGACTGTTTGGCTTGCATATTGGGAGTGTCAGGTTCCCAGTTCGGAGCGTCCAGTATTGGCCCCTGCAGCTGTTGCAAGCTGAGGTGGGCGGGAGGCTGGTGGCCGCTGGCCTCCGCTTCAATCGTTTCTGCCCGGACAAAAAGGGCTTTCTTAACATACCGTTATTTATATAATCTCATGTAATTTAAATTTTTTTAAAAATATGATGGAAAAAATACATGTTTTTTTTTACTTTTACTCGAAAAATCTTTTACTCATCTACAAAAGCTAATGAAAAAAACTGATGAATAGATTCAAAATTTTGTCCTGAGTTTAAAAATACCCAGTGTTTACATGCTTTTTGCTTTTTTTTTGCAAGTTATAGGGCTATAAGTACAAGTAGGATATTGTGGTTTCAAAACATACATTTTTAAAATGTATTAATAGTGACGTAACACTATTAACGGTCATAAATCTCTGGAAAACACACCACATGTATATATATTTTTTAAAGTAGACAACCCAGGGTATTCATCTAAGGATATTTTTACACTTTCTATGCAGCCATTTTACCACCAGTCTTCGCATAGCTAGTTCTTTGTTAGTTTTTTCACATACATTGCAATTCAGGTATAAATTCACAGACCCGGTTATGCGTTGCTGCCCAAAAACACACTGATATGTGTTCAGCAAGATCTCCCGAGTACAGTGATACCACCCATGCATAGGCTTGTCGGGTTGTTGTGGGGCTAAAAGGCCACATTTGGCAGGTGCGCATATCCATTTTCCAACTCGGAATTTTGACATGTAGTCATCCTGCGCCTATGTACTATTTGGGACATTTTTGAAGCCAGACAATTTATTTTACCCCCATCAAACCATATATTTTTGAAAAGTAGACAACCCAGGGTATTTCAAATGGTGGTATTTTAACACTTTTCATGCACAGAATTAACCAATAGCCTTTGTTAAACCTTTGGGTAGTAGTTTATTTATTTTTTATTTTTTTTTCACACACGTACTTTAGGCATGAATTAACAGATGCTGTTATGTGTCACTGCCAAACACCCCAATATGTGTTCAGCAACATCTCCGGAGTACAGTGATACCACCCATGCATAGGCTTGTCGTCATGTAGTCAACCTGCGCACATGTCCTTTTTGGGACATTTGTAAGGCCGGCCAATGTATTTTACCCCATCAAAACATATTTTTGAAAATTAGACACCCTAGGGCAGTGGTTCCCAAACCAGTCCTCATGGCCCACCAACAGTCCAGGATTTATGTATTTCCCTGTTTTATTCCAATGGAGTTACTAACAAAACCTGGACAGTTGGTGGGTCTTGAGGACTGGTTTGGGTAACGCTGCCCTAGGGTATTTCAAATGGTGGTATATTTTTGTGTTTGTTTTTTTTTTTTTTTCACACACATTGTTCTTTAGGCATGAATTAACAGATCCTGTTATGTGTCACTGCCAAACACCCCACTATGTGTTCAGCAACATCTCCCCAGTACGGTCATACCACCCATGCATAGGCTTGTCAGATTTTTAAGGGGCTAAAAGGCCACATTTGGTAGGTGTGCATATCTATTTTCCAACTTGGAATTTTGACATTTAGTCAACTTGCACCCATATCCTATTTGGGCCAATATATTTTACCCCCATCAGACTATATATTTTTGAAAAGTAGACAACCCAGGGTATTTTTAATGGTGGTATTGTAACACTTTTCATGCACTGTATTCTTCCACCAGCCTTTGTCAAACTTTTGGGTAGTAATTTACTTTGTGTGTTTTTTTTTTTTTAAACACTTTGTACTTTAGGCATGAATTAACAGATCATGTTATGCATCACTGCCAAGCAACACCCCAATATGTGTTCAGCAACATCTCCTGAGTACAGTGATACCAATCATGCATAGGTCTGTCGGGTTCTTTGGGGGCTAAAAGGCCACGTTTGGCAGGTGCGCTTATCAGTTTCCCAACTTGGAATTTTGACATGTAATCAACCTGCACCCATGTCTCATTTGAGCCAATGTATTTTACCCCCATCAAACCATATATTTTTGAAAAGTAGACAACCCAGGGTATTTTAACACTTTTCATGCACTGAATTCTACCACCAGCCTTTGTCAAACTTTTGGGTAGTTATCTTTTTTTGTTTCTTTGTCACACACATTGTACTTTAGGCATGAATTAACAGATCCTGTTATGTGTCACTTCCAAACAACACCCCAATATGTTCAGCAACATCTCCCGAGTACAGTGATACCCCCCATGCATAGGTTTGCTGGGTTGTTTGGGGGCTAAAAGGCCACGAAAGACACTTGTGCATGTCAGTTTTTCAACTTGATATATAGGTATGCTTGGCCTTGATTTTTATCAAGTAGGCATTCCAGGGTATTTTATATGGGGTGTTTTAACATCCTTTCCCTAACTATTGTGCTAAAATAATTTCAGAGAACCTGCATGGTGATAATTTGTGAATTCTGCTTTTGATTTTAGCCAGCAGGTTATGTGTTACTGCCAGAAAACACCCCAGTTTTTTTTTCCTGCAAAGTCGTCCCCATTCATTTTTATTTTGCCACAATTTTACAGTAACAAGTTTTGGACTTGCCAAGTGGAAGTGCGGATTGATGGCTTCTTAATTATCCCCATGAGCATCGTAAGAGCCCATAATTTTTTGAGTTCAGGGACATCTGTGGGATGCCAAGCATGCTCCCTGACTACATAGCTACCTGAATTTGCATAAAAAAATTAGTCTGGGAAGCAATCTCCTCCCAGATGGTATTCCCTAAAAATAGCTCCATATACTGCATAGCGGAGAAGTCCTGCACATTGACACTAATGCCTGCGTTGGCACTAAAAGGGGGGGTGTTGGGCTCAACTAACTGTGGAGGTACCTCCTCCACAATCGGCCTAGCAGGGGAAGCACAGCTTCTTTTTGCAGCCGGCTCACAGACAGATGACGTGTCACTAGAAATGTCAGAAAACTGACCTGGGTCAAAATCAGACGCAGTGTCAGTGGCGTCTGAGTCTGACGCCAAGAAGGCCTATGCCTCCTCCAAGCTGTACAAATGCACTGCTGTAACAGCACTTGGCAGGGAAGGGGTTAATTTTTTTTTTCTTTTTACTTTTTAACAGGTTTTGACACTTCTAGCTACTCTTTTAACACAACAAACTATCCGCTCTGATTTGTCTCTCTCGCCTCACAAAACGCTACAGAGAAGAGAGGGGCAGAGATCAGTGTCAAAGTGAGTGTTTGTAACACCCACTTTGACATCAGCCAATTGTGAGCGATCGCGGATCGCTCACACGCCGCAATTGGCTGGCTGTTACTATCTGCCTGGGATGCCGGGCAGATAGTAACAACGGGATTTCGGCAGAGGCTGCCTGGTTTCCATTATGGCGGTTCAGGACCGTCAACGGTATGTTACCGATGACGGTCCTGAACCGTCACCGGTCGTCAAGGGGTTAAGCTAAAATTGTTTTGGTGACTATAGTCTCCCTTTAATGATCTGAACTTAGATTTTTTACAAAGTTCATTAAGCTGAACCCTCTCACAACATGCGCAACACAGACTATAGACAACAAGTTTCCCAAAAATAGAAATCTGTGATGAAGAGTGCCAAGTCCAGAAGACCACTCTGTTTCTTCCCCTTGCCAATGACTTTGAATTCATATCACTCATTGTCATGATTTTCAGACAGAGTTGTTTCTGTAAATGATGAGACAACGCTGTAATATCATCAACCTCATAGTCTTGTAATGCTGTTCTTGATAGCCAGGCTAATGTATCAAACACTGCCGTGGAATGTTCAGTATTCCTCTGAATCAGAAATTGCTCTTACAGATATTTAACACCATGCTGAATCAATTTTGTCTTTCATGCTGGATCAAAGAAGTTGCAGTATGACTGAGTCCATGCAACTGTACATTTTGATACAGTGCTTTAAGTGATGTTCCATTGATAAATCTCTCCTCACGCTGTTTTGGAACATCTTAGTAGTATGCTAACTCACTGTGTCGTAGTGGCTTGTGTGTAGCAAACCCAGATTTGTTGGACAGAGGGGCTCAGTTTCCTTTTCTTCGTCTGGCACCACATCATTACTTCGTATTCTAGGGTGGCTGTCACCATTGTTTGTATTTGTGTGTAATGATCTTACCTTGATTGGGAGTCAACACGCAGCGTAAAAAGCACCCTTTGCAATTTTACACAAGCCAAGGGGGACTCAAGGTAGAAATGCCCAAGGCTGTGAAACAGTGCACTGGTGCTGATAATAATTAGTGCTTCCAGGAACGAGGTACAGGCAAGGAATATCCAAAAGACTAGTCAGGAACGGAACCAGTAGTCAGGACAGGCAGCAAACAGGCAAAATGAAGGACGAGCAGAGGATCAAGAACTAGGAGTCAGATAAACAGCAAAGATACAAAACAATAACAAAACGATCTGACATTGTGTAACAATTGATATCAGCCACTATCAGGAAGTGAGTAGGGTCCAGGCGTAGACAAGGAGAACAGGATACCAGGATTTGAAAATAACCAAAGATGTGTGGAGCCCAAGGTAAGGCTACTGACTGGGAAGCAGGAGACCCAGGTTCAATCCCAGTCAGGCCCAAATACACAATATAGTGTATGGCACGATGACAATCGTTAGACTGTGATAGTTGGTAGTGTGTTGGATTTCCAGTTGTTCGCAATCAATGTGGAGGTCGATGTGAGTATTAAATATATTATCTTTTGGATAGCCCTTGGTATGTGCCTGGGGAGCAACTTCAGTAGGAATCTCTCTATGGAGCAGTCTACTCTGAACCCTGTTACTTCTTTTTTTTCAGTAACTCTGGGTACGTCCCCAGAGCTGCAGGCGATTGGCATCTCCAGCATTGACTACTAAAATGTGGGTATATTTTAGCCGGTACCATTTACCATTCCGGGATGCCTCCATGTGTGTTGCCCTTGTGCTGCGAAGATTTGGTTCTATTCCGCTTGGTTTAGCTCGTGGCCCAGGTCTATGTGCCAATCTCTCATGAGCCTCCAGGGCGACTGTTTTGTGTGCGGTTATGTGTTTGTAGCAGAGTGATAGTTTTCTGAGGTGGGACCTTGTTCATACGCATTTTTTTTTTTTATTTTTTTTTTGAAGGGGGTTAGCCCAAGGTCGTTTTGTTTTTGTTTTTTTTGGGGGGGGGGGGGGTGAATGTGTACTTGAGTGCACAATAAGGTTTTTTCAGTTGTAGGTATAAGAATGATGTTAATGATTGTGGCAGCGAGTGCCTCCTGTAGTTCTGGGAACGATGTTAGCCCGTAATCCGTATATGGCTAGTGTATGTGGGTTAAGCAATGTTGTTGCCATTTACCATGGTTGAAAGTATCATTGTATACCTGTAGCGGTCGTATAGGCTTTGCTAGGGACCATGGTTGTGTGGTGGTAGCTAAGCCCTGTGTTCATTCCAGGATTGGAGTAGGAGCCTGGTGGTTGGAAGAATAGTTGAGCAATTTCAGTAAGTCCCTTTAGGGACCCACATCAACGCTGCTAAGTCTCGTGTAGTGTTCCTCTATGGTTACCCGTTGGGGGATGTGTGTTTTGGAATGCATTATTGTAATGTTTGTAAGGTGTGCTGCTTGTTGATAAGCTTTTGGTCCGGGAAGTTTAGTCCGCCCTTCTCATTTGCTTTCATAAACAGGGCTCGCGGAACGCATGAATGTTTACCCCCCCTCCCCTCAGCTGAATTTGACGAGAGTGGATTGGAGTCTCTTTATGTAGGTGTGGATAAGGTTGATGTTTAGCGATCTGAATAGGTAAAGGATTTTAGGTAGTATAGTCCTTTTTATTGTTGCAATTCTAGCAAAAGTAATTTTGACGAATGTGCAGTATGATTTCTATTTCGTTCTGTAATTTATCGTAGTTTTGGCAGTGAAGGTTTTTGTCTCTTTTGGTAATTTTGATCCCTAGAAAGGTGAGGTAGTCGTCCCTCCAGTCATATCTGAATGTTTGTTTTAGTCTTGCTTCTAGTTCTGTCGGTGGGTTTATGCCCATTGCTTGTTTTTTGGTTAAGTTCAGGTGGTAGTACGATTGTTTGCTCTGTGCTAGGATTTTGCGTTGAAGGTTCGGGAGGTAGCTCATCGGTGGTGTAAGCGTTAACAGGATATTGTCTGCAAATAAGTTCAATTTGTAGTCCTTGCCCTTTATGAGTACTCCATGTATGTTTGGGTTCTCTCTAGTTGCTTCAGCTAATGGTTCTAGGGCCAACACATACAGGAGAGGCAAAAGGAAGCAACCCTGACGCATTCTGTTTGTGATGGGGAAGGGGCCGGACCTTAATCCCGAATTCAGGACCGTTGCCATTGGGGCACTATATAAGGCTTCAACTGAGGAGATGAAATTTGGGTGGAAGCCAAACTTGGCGAGAACTGCTCATAGGAATTGCCAACTGAGTCCATCAAACACTTTTTCAGCGTCCAGGGAGAGTAATTTACTGGCTTTTTTTGGATTGATTGACTATGTGATATATGTCTAGGACCTTACGTGTATTGTCCGGGCCTTGTCTACCCGCAACGAACCCTACTTGGTCTGTATTGATGAGTGCTGGGAGGATGGACTTCAGTCTATCTGCATACATTTTTGCATATAATTTTGTGTCTGCGTTTAAAAGTGACATAGGATGGGAGTTTTGGCATATGTTGGGGAGTTTCCCTGGTTTCGGGAGAGTTATGACTTGTGCGGAGAGGAATTCTGTAGGGAAGGATCGCGCCAGGGTTGCCTAATTGAAGGCCTTTGTTAAGTAAGGGGCGATTGTGATTTTGAACATAGATTAGTAGAGGTTGGTTAAACCGTCCAGCCCAGGGGCCTTCCTTTTGGCATGGCGTCTTCTATATGTTGAATGATTGGGCCGTTCAATTGCGTGAATTGTTGTTCAGTTAAGGTGGGTAGGTGTATGTCCTGTAGGTATGCAGCAATAAAGGCCTCTGGAGATTATACAATGAGCTGTAATAACCTGCAAACTAATCACATATTTGTTTCAGTTTGTATATATTTTTTGCCCTGTTTTGGTTTGGAGGTAAGGGATTCTGGTCTGTGCCTGCCTATCTCTGAGTCTCTGTGCTACTGTTTTGGTGGCTTTATTTCCCATCACAAAGGAGGTAGCTTTTAGTTTAAGTGCGGAGCTAGCTCTCTGGAATTTGATATTGTCAATAAGTGTTTGAGTTTCTCATTTTATTTTTACACTCATCCATAGGGGAAAGTTGATTTGCTCTATGTAGGGCTTGCAGTTTTGCGAGGTTTTGTATTTTTGTTTTTTAAAGGTATGAGGCTCTTCTGATCAGGTGACCTCTAATTACTGGTTTGTGATCCATTCACAGGGTGGTCGGACTTATGTCTACCGCATCGTTTGTTTCAAAGTATTGTGACAGTTCTGAATGCAAGGAGCTGACGAATTGGGGGTCCTGTAGGAGGCTATCATTTAATCGCCACGGGCTGCGGTTCTTGTATTGGTAATGGTCAATTATGGAGAGTGTGATCAGGTTGTGGTCTGACCATGTCGTTGTGCCTATTCAGCAGGCCAAAACCTGGTTTAGATGTGCACTATGCATGAGGAAGCCATCAATCCTGGAATAAGTGTTGTGTACTTGAGAGTAGAGGGTGTATAAAATATCATTTTTTTTCAATAAAAAAAATTTGAAAAGAAAAACTTTCCCTTAGAAATTCAAGGTAGTCAAGCAGAAAATGGAGCATATTAACACATTTAAAATCGATTAGTTTCTTTAAAAAACCATGTGCACCTGCAGAAGCACTGTTTTTTTTTCTGCAGCAACACTTTTTCAAGGTGGACTGTTATGGACAGAAGAATTAAAATAAAATGGCTATTTACTAATGTCTGTTTATTCTGTGTTCACTATGTTAAAACTGGCTGCTAGAGTAAATATTCCCTTCCCCCCCCTACAATGTGTTCAGTTGGTATTTCCTCTGCAAATTCTTCCCATCCTGCTAGCATCCCCCTTCCCATCAGAGCAAGCCTCGTGTAACAAAATTCCTGTGTTAACAGCGTCCTTTACTAACTCCTCCCCCACTTCCTTTGTGCCAGTTAACAGCTATATGCCATGTGTAACAAAATGGAGAATCACTGTTAAAGTAACTGAAAGAAACTACTCACTCCCACTCCCATCGTGTATCCAAGATGGAGCTGGAATATAGGTGGGAGAAGTCTGTAATGACGACACTACATCCTGTAGGGGGGGTTTAGACAAGACCCCTTAGACTGTTAACCAATTGATGAATGTATACTGTATGTTAACTGTGACTCTGTACATGACGTATTTCTGTGACTCTGTACATGACGTATTTATTCCAGGGCACCCCCTGGAATAAAGGCCACTCTGGAGTTCTTCATAAACCTGCAATGTGTCCGGTGTGATTTACTTCCAGAAGACATGCGCACAATCAATTTAGAAAGGAGTAGATAGACAAATAATCAAAGTTTTCTTTGGTATCCAAATCAGGACTGTCACACAATTCCAGTATTTGACAAGTGTAGAGAGAGCACTGACTTTGCTTGACACCCATCTTATGCAAGTACTGAAATGTCTGGATTTTTGTCTGAAAACTATCAATGCTTCAGCTGTTGCGTTCGCTTGGGTGAATACTGCTAAAATTGGTATAGCTTCTTTACAACTGAGTCGAGGTCATCAATGCATTTTTCTTCTTTCACTGAGTTTAATACACTTAAATATAGTCTGTGTGCAACACCGGGAATGCCAGTTACATGGAGATTTGCCGTACTTTCTATACATATACTATATATGCACTATCTGTACCAATTCCAATCAGCTGCCTTGAAGAAAGCAAGTCTAAGAGGCTATGTGTCAAGTTTTTAGTGATGGTTTCTAAGTACTTGTCTGTAGTAGTCATTTCAAGAGGCAGGACTTCTTTAATCCTATTGTCCTTCACATCTCTGAAATACAATATTAACTCTTCGACTCTTCCTTTATCAGTAGATCCATCTAGCATCAAACTGACATATTTCGCCTCCTTTAGCTTGCATATGAGTTCTTTCCTTATTACATTTGCAGTATATGAGATTAATTCATTTGCATACTCCTCTCACAGCAATCACTAGTTTCCCAGTCAGGTTTAACAAATGTTCAAAATCTGTATATGTCCTATTGTTTTTTGCAATATAATAGGCCACATTAAATAGAACTTTAATGTGACTGAACATCTATTGATCCATTTTCTTAATGCATGCAGCCAATGGAGTAGCTTCTGGAGCCAACAGGGCATGTTTTGCCTCTATACATTTTTCACGCTGGAGAGACTTTCCATGTTTTTTTAAGGTGTCCAATTTAAATGGCCCTGAAAACGCTTTCACAATCTTAAATGCTTGGTCAGCAATGCCAGGGAAGAAGGCACAAATCTAACATATGGCTATAACCAGTGGTTCCCAAACTTTTTAGGTTCAATTGTCCCTTGATATTTCAATATTTTTCCAAGGTGCCCCAGGTTAAAACAAGTTCCTAGGTTGTATATATGTATAGCGCAGCTGCATATACTGGGCCCCTGTTCGTCAGAAATGCTTTCCATTCAAGCGTGGATCCAGAACCTAATCTTGGGAGGGACATTTAAAGGAACAATCCAGGCACAATAACCACTACAGCACGGTTGTAGTGGTTATGGTGCCAGTAGTGCCATAGTTCCCTCCCAGAGTAAGCAGTCAAACTGTTTAAGAACAGTTTGACAACTTGCCTGGGATCTGATGGGATAGGGGCTGTAGTAGGGGGTAGGAGCAGTAGTGTGTCTGATGGGTGCAGTGTGTGAGAGAGAGAGGGGTGGAGTGTGAGAGAGAGAGGGGTGGAGTGTGAGAGAGAGAGGGGTGGAGTGTGAGAGAGAGAGGGGTGGAGTGTGAGAGAGAGAGGGGTGGAGTGTGTGAGAGAGAGAGGGGTGGAGTGTGAGAGAGAGGGGGGTGGAGTGTGAGAGAGAGGGGGGTGGAGTGTGTGACTGGTGGAGTGTGTGTGTGTGTGTGTGTGACTGGTGGAGTGTGTGTGTGTGAGGTACCATTCGTGTGTATGGAGAGGGTAATTGTGAATATATTTTTATTTTTTATTTATTTTTAATTAAATAATTACATATCCCCCCTCCCTTTGCCTTCGAGGGAGGACAGTACTAATCCCTGCTGGTCCGTGGTGTATTACCAAACTCTATAAATTATGTACGCATACACATATAAACTCTGGTCTGTCTACTTTAACAACATTTATTCAGAGACAAAACAACAACATACAAATAATGATACACAATCTAACTATACCAACAACAATCTAACTAGCAAAAACAACTAAATCTTATAAAGTCACCAGATCCCACTCACAGTTCACCATTATAAAAATTAGCCCATGTCTGCTCAGTAGCACAGCCAAGAAGGAACAGGGAGGAATAGCAATAGGCGAAAGTGGTTATCTCTTTCCTGACTTGTAAAGGTATTGAATTACCTAATTGCCATATTAAAGGGTAAAGCTTATCCCCCTGTAAGAAAGGCGTACATGAGCTTGGTCGCATGACCCCTGCTCACCATATTAGTTTGACAAAATGTCACCACACGTGGGAAACCCTGGTGATCCTAGTGGTGAGAGTGAACTCGAGCAGCTTCAGGAGCGTTGCTGTGGTAACCGCGGCAATGCTCCGAACTTGCGAGAAGAGAACCTGGCGGAGCTGCAGGTTAAAGCTCCCCCAGATTCTCCCCCTGCCGGCTGCAGCATTACAGTGTTAGCAGACCGGTGAGGGAGATCTCTGATCTCCCCTTCCTGTCCTGGAGAACCGGCAGGGGAGAGGGAGGCACGGTTCCCGGTGCTATCATAATAGCACCGAGAAAATACCTTGCGACGCCCCTGTGTGCCAGTCGCCACAGTTTGGGAACCGCTGGCTATACCCATGCTATTGTCAAATTTAAGCCATGTGAGTTCCTTGCACCAAACTTGATTAAACTTCCTTTTTCCAGCATTTTCAGAGTGACTTGTTGAAGGGGACTCCTGCTGGTTGTTCTCTTTTGCAGTTTGGTTCTGCAGTAACAGATTCTACTTCACCTTCCAAACAAGAGGTCTTTGCAAAGAAATTTGTCATCCACAGTTGCTCTGCGTCTTCTGACGTCACAGCTTTTGCTGTACGCTTCATTTTTTTCTGAAGTCCCAAAGAAAGATGTTTGCATTTTAGTACATGATATTACTTCTGTAGTGGCATGGTCTTTAAAAATTACTGTTTTACATTTTTCTTTTTTTTTTTCTTCTTTAAAAGCACAGCACCCCTTCTTGTATGTAACCCTGATGTGTATCTTTACAGTTTACACGCAGGTATGCCTCTCTGCTTTTGCCTATTAGCATTCTAGGATGCTGAAGAACCGTAAAAGCTGTGAGCGATATTCAGAGACTGCTGTTGTCCAGAAGTATGATAAATGTGATACATGCAGGCTGATCCCGTGTATTACTGTGCATTTTGGGAGAGATTCATGTTCTTTAAAAGAAAAAGTTTGAAGATGGCTAGTTAGAAAATTATGAAGATGGATAAAAGGAATTAAAAAGAACATTATCACTTTATTTCAAGTTTAAACAAATTAAAGAAGTATAAACCACAGAGAAATGTTTTTTTTAAATTCAAAGTGCATAATCTTTTTTTATTTCAATAATCTTAAATTTTCAACAATATAAAACATTTTATCATATAAAAGCCATTCAGAATCACTGAATCCTGTGATTCCTTGTATTATTCCCTCATTAAAACGTCACTCTCCCCTACTATTTACATCTTTATAGGGATATTTCAATTGTCAATTATTCAACAAAAAATTATCGACCTAGGCAAATTTATCTGTGTACATATGTTGCAATACACCAGTCTCAGTGGGGTAGAGAGAGAAACAATCATTCACGTTAAGGCTGTGCAGGTAAATTTTCCCTTATTACTACCTTCCTCACTTTTCTTCTTTTTTTACCCTATTTTATCTTTTCGTATTATAGTTTCTATTTTTTTTTTTTATCCAATTATCCCATAATCCTAACTGTCAAGTTTTTATATTTTGTTATTAATGCTGGTATATTAGATACCCATTCATATTCGGTTCCTCCCGAACTGCCAAGAGCGGAGTGATTATAGCTTGCAGTTCGGGTATCAAGACAAATATCCCCAGGAACGGGGTTTACAATAACATATTCCAGGGCATTCCCCACTGAACCTGAGAGGGCACAGGGACAAATTACATACTGTAGTTACTTTGGCTTTCAGGTCCAGGACACTCCCACATCAAATAACATAAACCTTCCCCTTTACTTAGGAGATAATTGAGTCAACTATTGTACTCAACTCAATTATCTCTAAACACAAAAAACACATATTTTCACAAAACGCCAAAAGTGCCTTAAACTCCATGGGAACCACACAAAAGTTGTATCTTATGATCGCCCCGATCTGGGGATCAACAGATCAAAAGATCACCCAGATCGGTTTGGGAGTTCCATGGAAGTGATAATTTGACCGACCACACATGAGGCTCCTGCCCAGAAAGTGTTCCATGAAATCAGGCTTTGCGGCCGGTCTCTTTTGGGAAGTCTCAAACCCGAACAAATCCACGAACTGTTCCCCTGGCTCATAGGTAGCGTTTGATCCCCTAGTTCGGTGGAACAAACCTAGTGAACAGCGCCCTCCTGGCTGGTCGGTGAACAGAAGTAGGCGTTCGCGAAGTTTGGTCGAAGTAGAGTGTCTGATTTTAGCTCCAGACACTCGACAACTAAGTCCTGCTGCCTCTGTTCGTGCGACAAGATGGCCACCATTTTCTCAGAGAGATAGAGCACTTAATTCATAGTTTCCTAGTTAATGAGCTAGGGGAGTGGTCAGTGTTCGGTAGTTTCAACTAACGAACGGGGAAAATTCTACATATTGAACAAAACAGGGTAGTTTCTTCACAGCCATTTTTCATTGATGACTGTTTCATTTTAATAGATTTCCAGGAGGTGCATACAGGATCTTTCTAGTTTCTAGCTATGACCATTTCTTGTGGCGCATAGGACATGTATCAATAGTTTAATTGATTTTTATTTTGAGGTAACTGCAAAGCCTCTGGTTTGTGATCAAAATCGTAATTCCCTATTTAAAAAAAAAAAAATTCACGTACCTCCTGCCATAGTTTTTCAATAGCAGGACACTCCCACCACATGTGTAAAAGATCTGCTTCTTGTCTACCTTATTTCCAGCAAGCCGAGTATAAATTTGGGCAGATTTTTTTTGGGGGGGGGGGCGGGGGGGGGGTAATAGTGCCATCTGTTTAGGAGTTTGTAATGGAGTTTGATTAAAAATTACATTTTGAAAAAGGTCTGTATTAACATAATCCAACTTTTTGGGATTTGAAAGGGTAGTAAACTTAGAAGGTAGGTAATTTTAGGTAGGACAGAATTAATTCTTCCCCACTAGGATATCTCTATATTTTTTCCATTTTTTAAAGTTGGAGTTGAACTTTTATTAAGGGTAAGAGGTTTAACTCTAAGCAGTTTTGTGGATTTGTCGATATCCTTAGACCCAGATAAGGTAAATTCTTAGCCCACATGAAATTAAACCTAGTTGCAATATATGTTTTCATTTGATCATCCATAAATAGTGGTATGGCAACTGACTTGGAAGGGTTTAACTTATAGTTCGAGAATTGACTATAATTTTCAATGACCCTCATTAGTTCAGCAGTTGAGATCACAGGATCTTCTAATATAATGAGTATGTCATCTGCATATAATTTTATTTTAATCTCCTCAACCTCTCTAAACCCTTTTATTTTAAGTCTATCGCTAGTAATTCAATGGTCAAGATGTAAAGCAGGGGTGATAGCAGGCAGCCTTGTCTTGTACCATTTGCCAAGTTAAACAAGTATTTGCTATAACCGTCACATAAAGTTTGATATCTTCACTGAGAAGTGAAATTGGTCTATAACTCCTTACGTCCTCAGGATTCTTATCTGGTTTTAAGATGGTAATTGTTTCCTCTGAATATGTCTTTAGGAATTGACCCGATTTTTGTAAATTTATTAAAGGTGGTCATAAAGTGCGGAGTAAGCTCTTCATTAAACGTTTTATAAAATAAATCCAAGAGACCATCTGGCCCTGAAGCTTTTTTAAACTATACATTTTCAATAGTTTTTGAGAATTCCCTGTTGACGAAGGGCATATTCAGTCTATCCAGTTGAAGACTAGTCAATTTTTTCGAAGTTCTATTTAAAAAAATAGGGTTCCATATTAACTTTGATTTATTGAATTATATAGTACTTTTTCAAAAGCCTCTATCTTCTCTGGGGATAAACAGGTATTTCGTTTGTAAACTCTTTTAGAAATAATCTTTGATTCATGTACATTTTTTAATTTAGATGTTAAGAGTCTATCTGCCCTATTTCCTTTATAGTACCAGTTAGTTTTCATTTTCTCCAATATTCTATTGGTATTATTTATTAAATGGTTATTAATTAAGCCTTTTGTTTCCTCAATCTGTTTAGAGATATTTATTGAAGGTTTTTTTTTTGTTTTTTTTTTAATTCTTAGAATTTTTTTATCCTGTGATGCCATTTTATTGAAATAGCCTCTTAACGCACTTAAGGGCCACCCAAACAACTGCTGGAGACAATTCGAGAGTAGTATTCTCTACAAAGCATTGTTGTATCCATTATTTTATCTGATCTTTATTTTGAGGAGATTGTAATAAATATTTCTTTCATTTCCATTCTGGTCTTTCTCGCATAAATTGATCTTTTAAATCCATGAGGATCATATTGTGATCTGACCAGGTGATCTTTTTGGACTCTTTGTTCAATAGAGAAGTCGGTTATAATATAGTAATAGGATAAATGCGTTTTGGAAAAACACGTAAAATAATCTCTGTAGGATGTAATACCCTGCCAAATATCTAGTAATGCGTTACTATGAATTAACCCCTTAAGGACCAAACTTCTGGAATAAAAGGGAATCATGACATGTCACACATGTCATGTGACCTTAAGGGGTTAAAGAACAAAATCTCGAGGCTTGATTCAGAGTTTCTATCCGCTGTTTTTTCTCTGAAAGTCTCTGTCCATCGTTACATTCATAACTGAATTAAAGTCACCCATCCAAATAAGTACACCTTGTTTAACTTTATATAATTTTTTTCCCAAAAACTAGATCTAAAATTAATTGCTGGGTCTCCTGAATAGCACAATTATCGATTCTTTGTTTTTTCAATGTCTGGATCAAAGTTGATCTTTTAAATGGGGTATTTAAACCCTGCGCGTTTAGTGTAGCAAACTTAACCATTGTCACATATTTGGTAATTCTCTCTCTCTCTCCCTTTCCGAGATTGAAATATCTATCTAATTTAAATATCTAATGTGAATGTTAAAAAAAAAAAAATATATATATATAACATTACTCCATACATAAGCCAAACAGCCTAATCTAGAAAAAAATCTTTAACTTTAAATACTTGAAAAATATCAATCCTGCCCAAAGTACTCTGTATGGGCAGGCCAATATGCCAATCCCCATGGCACATCAAAAAAAGAAAAAATGTTGAGAGCCAAGGCCAGAGATCAATTTAGGATCTCTTTGATTGAGAGGCAAGAGAACAAAAAAAAAAAATATATATATATATATACACACACTCTGCTCAAAAAAATAAAGGGAACACTTAAACAAAACAATGTAATTCCAAGTCAATCACACTTCCGTGAAATCAAACTGTCCACTTATGAAGCAACACTGAGTGACAATCAATTTCACATTCTGTTGTGCAAATGGGATAGACAACAGGTGGAAATTATAGGCAATTAGCAAGACACCCCCAATTAAAGAGTGGTTCTGCAGGTGGTGACCACAGACCACTTCTCAGTTCCTATGCTTCCTGGCTGATGTCTTGGTCACTTTTAAATGCTGGTGGTGCTTTCACTCTAGTGGTAGCATGAGACGGAGTCTACAACCCACACAAGTGGCTCCGGTAGTGCGAGCTGTAGCAAGAAGGTTTGCTGTGTCTGTCAGCGTAGTGTCCAGAGCATGGAGCCGCTACCAGGAGACAGGCCAGTACATCAGGAGACGTGGAGGAGGCCGTAGGAGGGCAAAAACCCAGCAGCAGGACCGCTACCTCTGCCTTTGTGCAAGGAGCAACAGGAGGAGCACTGCCAGAGCCCTGCAAAATGACCTCCAGCAGGCCACAAATGTGCATGTATCTGCTCAAATGGTCAGAAACTGACTCCATGAGGGCCCGACGTCCACAGGTGGGGGTTGTGCTTATAGCCCAACACCGTGCAGGACGTTTGGCATTTGCAAAGAACACCAAGATTGGCAAATTCGCTACTGGCGCCCTGTGCTCTTCACAGATGAAAGCAGGTTCACACTGAGCACATGTGACAGACGTGACAGAGTCTGGAGATGCCATGGAGAACGTTTTGCTGCCTGCAACATCCTCCAGCATGACCGGTTTGGCAGTGGGTCAGTAATGGTGTGGGGTGGCATTTCTTTGGGGGGTTCCACAGCCCTCCATGTGCTCGCCAGAGGTAGCCTGATTGCCATTAGGTACCGAGATGAGATACTCAGACCCCTTGTGAGACCATATGCTGGTGCGGTTGGCCCTGGGTTCCTCCTAATGCAAGACAATGCTAGACCTCATGTGGCTGGAGTGAAAAGTAGTTCCTGCAAGACGGAGGCATTGATGCTATGGACTGGCCTGCCCGTTCCCCAGACCTGAATCCAATTGAGCACATCTGGGACATCATGTCTCGCTCCATCCACTAACATCACGTTGCACCACAGACTGTCCAGGAGTTTGCAGGTGCTTTAGTCTAGGTCTGGGAGGAGATCCCTCAGGAGACCATCTGCCACCTCCAGGGGCGTATTAGCCGCGAGGCTAACAAGGCATTTGCCTTGGGCGGCATTTTTCAGGGGGCGGCAAAAAAACGCCGCCCCCAAATGCCTTGTTAGCCTCGCGGCTAACAGACATGCCGGGCGGGCAGGTCATACAGGCACGTGGAGGCCACACACACTACTGAGCCTCATTTTGACTTGTTTTAAGGACATTTCATCAAAGTTGGATCAGCCTGTAGTGTTTTTTTTCCACTTTAATTTTGAGTGTGACTGCAAATCCAGACCTCCATGGGTTGAAAATTTTGATTTCCATTTCAACTATGTAAAGAACAAAGTATTTCAGAAGAATATTTAATTCATTCAGATCTAGGATGTTATTTTTGTGTTCCCTTTATTTTTTTGAGCTGTATGTGTGTGTGTGTGTATATCGCATTACCCTTTAACTTCTGAATTAACAAGCATCTTAAACCTTCTACTTCTCAATTTTGAAGATCTTGTGCTAACCATATACACTGTCCTTACTTATAATAAAATTAAGTTATGTGTTTTTAATCCCCCTCAATGAGAGGTCTGATTGAGTTAGTTTAGCAGAAGTAAAAAAATACTTTATAAAATAGCTAGAGAAAAAAAATTACATCTATCCCATTTCTCTTTAATCTCTGTATTAACAGACATCTTAAACCTTCTAGTTATCAGTTTTAAGGACCTTATACTAATTCGTTACTAGTAATATAACTAAGCTACAGGTTTTTAATCCCCTCTTTGAGAGGTCTAATTGAGTATATAAGAAGTTAACAAATGACTTTAAAAATTATAAGAAAAGAAAATAGAATCCCTTTCCCCCTACACTTTCCTTCCTTCCTACGTTCAATCTCTTCTTATTCTTATTTCAGAAAACTCCTCTGGAAATTTATCTTATTTGGCATTTTGAAAGTGAATCCTCCATAATATCCCTTTGTGTTTGTGTAATACAGTATATACTCGAGTATAAGTCTAGTTTTTCAGCACATTTTTTGTGCTTAAAAATCCCTACTCGACTTATACTTGAGTCACTGTCTGTATTATGGCAACTTAGAGAGCCGCGGCCGTCAGAGCCATGGCAACGATCCGCGCGGCAACCAGACCGCGAGACTTACAGTGGAGCTGACCGGAACGGAGGAGAAGGGAGCTGACAGGAGCTGCAGGAAAGGTAAGTAAATGCTTCCTGCTGGCCCCCCCACTTCACAGCCCATGCCACTGGACCACCAGGGATTAAGATAGCCCCCCTTCCTGACCAGTTAACAAGCAGGGAGGGGGGACAAAAAAAAAAATTTAAATAAAAAAATATTAAAATAAAAAATTTAAATAATAAAAATGCCCTCCCCCCACCCAGTTCACACACACTCCACAAACACACACTCTGCATTATATACACACTCTGCATTATATACACAGAGCATGTGTATATAATGCAGAGTGTGTGTTTGTATGAGTGTGTGTGTATATAATGCAGAGTGTGTGTTTGTATGAGTGTGTGTGTGAATATATATTGCAGAGTGTGTGTTTGTATGAGTGTGTGTATATATAATGCAGAGTGTGTGTTTGGATGAGTGTGTGTGTGTATATAATTATAAAAATCACAGAATTTCGTAGCCCCAAGATTTACCCTCGACTTATCCACGAGGCATAGCATATTTCATAATTGTTGGTCACAAAACTGCACTCGACTTATACATGAGATCGACTTATACACGAGTATATACGGTAAGTAAAAAAACTATTCTAGTTTGTTATAATAAGAAAGCATTCTAAAATATATTTACATGTTGGAGCTTTCTGTCTATTGATAAGTTAGTAGTGAGTATTTATAGCTGCAGTTCGAGTGTAGATTCGAATGCAGCCTCCAAGTAGTTTCTCCCCAGCAAGTAGACAGTTACCCAAACATGAGCCTAGACTTCATGAAGGGTACAACAGGAATCAAGTTTAATGGTGACACACTGGATTTTATGCAAGTCCCCATGCAAGGGGCACTCCCACATGGACCTTGTGGGGGACAGGGTCACAAAGGTTACTGCCAATAATATTAGTGACAAAGTGTGACACTCCCAATACAAAAAGATAATTCCCTCCTCTCTGCCTGTGAGATAATTGAGTCAGCTAACTTAATAACTCAATTTTCTCCAGGCAGTAAAAACATATTTTCCCAAAACTTAAAGTACCTTAAAACACATAACATCCCCATAAATGTCATATCCCCTGATAGCCCTGATCTGGGTTACCAACATATCCAAAAATCACCCGATCATTTCCGGGGCTTGTACCGACCGCACATGAGGCGCCTGCTCAGAAACGGTTCCATGAGTTTAGGCTGTGAGGTCGGTCTATTTAGAAAAGTCACAAAAACTAAATAATACACAAACGGATCCCCCTGACTCATAGTAGCGATTGTTCCCCTTGTTTGTGGGAACCAAACTACCAAACAGCGCTCTCCTAGGAAGCAGGCGTTTGTAGGGTTTGACCGGTGTTCGGGAAGTCGAGTGTCCAATTTTTAGTTCCAGACACTCAACGATAAAGTCCCACTGCCGCCTTTCTTGAAAACAAGATGGCCGCCGTTTTCTCTTGCACGTGGCGTTTGGTTATCCGAACGACGGCCACACAGGGAGAGCACTTAATTGACTGTTTCCTTTAAAGATAATCGGGTGGTTGGTATTCGGTAATTATAGCTACCGAACGGCATGCTATTTCTTCACAAGTGCAAAATGTGATATATATGAACTATATTGTGGCATTTATCTTAATGTAAATTTGTATTCCCTTAGTACGGAGATTCTTTAAATTTTAGCTTGTGAGAGATTTTAATCTCTAGAAGTGTCCATATCTTTTTTTTTTTTTCATACAGTTATTTAGCTTTTCTGGCGTTTCAAAAGCCAAAAACGTTGCCCCATGTTTCACAATATGTTTAACTGGAAAGCCCCAATGGTAGTGAATGTGGTTATTTCTGTCAGTCTGGCAAAGGATTTTCTTTTTGAGCACGTATAGAATGAAATATCAGAAATAATTTTTAAGTTTTTCATATGGAGCTTGTAAAGGTGTCTCTCTCTTACTGATTGTAATATGTTCCTTCATTCAAAAAGATGAACAGTATATAAGGACATCTCTAGGTGCTTTCTCTGGTGCATTTTGTGGTTTTGATACTCTATGGAAGTGTTCCATGAGGTAGTCATTTTGTTCGACTGTAATATTTATAGCCAAGAATTTGGTCAAATAATCTTCCAGATTTTCTTTCAGAATTTCTTCAGGAATATTTCTCAGTCTTATGTTGTTTCTTCTTGTCCGGTCCTCCAAGTCCGCTGTTTTTTGTTCCAATTGGTTCACTTTCACTTGCAATTGTTCAAGCTCAGATAGCATTTGGGTTACATTTTCCTCTGCCTTATTTATTTTTTCAGAATTTTTAGATTGGTTTCTATAAGGTATTTTTTGTATTCGTCTGTAAAATGCAAGATTTCTTTCCTTATTTTTTTCAAATTGGGATTCTAAGGCATGGTTTCGTAGACCTATCGTGACGGCTTGGTTTTCTGAAGAGGCGGGCATTTTTTCAGAAAGATCTTCATCGGTGCTTCCCACTGTTTCATTTGGGCAGTCTTTGGAGCCATAGTTAGAAGTATTTGTTTACTGAGGCGTAAGTTTAGCTTCTCTTATTCAATAACATTTTCCTGGTTTATCCTTCCTACCCTCATTTTTTTTTTCTCTTTTGGTAAAAATATTGCACTTTTCCAGGAACCCAGGGTTTAGGATGTAGCGGAGAGCTGATTTCCCACAGCTTAACTCCACTCATATTTCAAAAGAATGCAGGAACAAGTAATAGATCCAAGAGAGTATCCAGCCCAATCAGCAATAAAATCCCAAAATATCCCATCACCCTTCCCAATCACTGGACGACACACAGTATCAGGAGTAGAACTGAGCTTTAATGGCAACATTCCTGCTTTTATGAGATTCTCCCATGCAAGGGATTCACCACAATTAGTACAGTAACCAATCCCATAGACGTTACCTCCCACACATCTCCTCCCCTTAGATTAACAGTTAACCCAATTATACATTACATACTTTTCCCCACTTCTTAGATGTACCCCAAATATGTGAGATAAACCTTTTAAATCTGATCTGGGTGAGGAACATATCCAAAAATCACCCAGATCAGACCAGGGGTTCGGGAGTTATGGGAAGGTAAAGATTTGACCGACCGCATGGGTTAAGTAGCCGAAAATAGTTGCATGAGATCTAGCCCTGCGGTCGGTCTCTGTTCGTGCCTCAAAAGTCCCGAAAGGCTATACCATCCATAGTGAAGTTGGTAACCGGATGAATCCCCCTAGTTCGTGCGATTCATCCTACCGAACGACGGGCCATTCGTGCGTTTCCCTTGGTACTTTCTGCAGCCCTGGAGGTCTTAGCGGTGTTCGGTTAGTCAAGTGTCCGTTTTGAGTTCCAGACACTCGACGACCAAACACCACTGTTCGCGGGTTTAAGATGGCCGCCGACACGTGTTCGCCTGCTGAAATGGCGGCCACCCATTGGAATATAGCAGAGTGTTCGTGCGTTCAAGGGAATGTAACAAGCAATCAGGGAGGTCAATTACATCCATTCTTCCCACCAGGGTGGTCCGGTTGTTCGGTACTTTGTTCGTATGGTGAATATAGTAGTTCACATGCAAGCTGGTATATCCTTCTACCGAACAAAGTATGGCCACATATAGTTGTATGTAATTCTGTATAATCCAGGCACAGGGAAAACTTTACAGTGCCAACAATAAAAAGGAAATAAATGGGACAGCCAAAGGGGTTCTGCTACATAGGTGCTGTTGCACTTTTAGCTATTTCCACTTAAAAAGCAATCAAGGGGAGGGGGGGGGGTAATGTAGAAACAGAGCAAACTGTCAGTCACCACAGCAGACTACACCTTGCAGGTTCGAACTGCATCACATTTATACTTGCTGGAAATGTAAGCCTAGCGGGCTGCCAACCAAGAAGCTGGGAGAGGCGGCCGATCTCTCAGCTGGGGGAGTTCACATGCATCAGACCCATCTACATTCGGCCCTGTTAACCCCCCCTCCCCCTTTGGACCAGTGGGGGATATCCTGGTCCCCACTGGGAAAGCTACTCGACTCTACTCCAGCTGCTCTTGTGAACCGCGTGGCAGGTCTAAAATGGCTGCTGCGATGCAGTATCAGGAGGTCCAGATGAGGAGAACTCACTTTGAAGCCAACTTTGATAAAATCTGTGTTCTGGCTACGAATTGAAAACTGTTCTAACGCACGGCTCTTCTGGACATCCGACCCACCGTCAATCTACCCTGAGGGCCATATGTCTACCAAAGATCCTGGGGGCACATGATTGTGCCATTCGGCGCACAAAGAACTTTGGAGACAGGCTCTGATAAGGCCTGGGCTTGGGGAGCTATGGGGCAGCAACACAGTGGACTGTGCCCTAACTACCTGCTTGGCAATCAGCTATCCTTCCAATCACCTGAAGGCAACCGAAGAGGTTGCTTGGCAAAGAGAAGGTCTCCACATTGTGGCCGGTTAGCGGTGTTGGGTGACTCCTAGCTGCTCAACTCCTGTTGATAACCAACACAAAGCAAATTTTTCCTTTCATTTTTTTGTTTTACTATCTGTTATGGTCAAAGTGATTTTTTTTTTTCTGTGTTGACCTTTCCAGTGGTACTTAATTTAATACTAACAGCTACAACTGAACGTCTTTTAGCCTCGACTATTTACTGTTGTATCTATTCTATATGAGCATCTTATCTCGATTTAAACATGAGGCTATCAGTTTATTTTACCATTATCTTATTTTATGTTCTTGCAGTGTGTACTGTAGTACAATTTCCATTGAATATGATTATTCCTGTCTATGCTACTTAGCTTGTTCTAGCATTGCATACCTGCTTTAAAATACAAATGGAGACAGTACACAACACAGGCTGGAATCTACAGCTTAACCTACTACCTGCAGGGCTAGTTTACATCTTGTTATCCTCTTTATGTCTTAGCCTGTTTCCTAAAAATATAAAAATGTGCAACTTCCTCTTATGCCATGACACTGTGTAAATGTTTGAGTCTGCAATAAGCTTGTCATTGCTGTTGTGACATCACAAGCCTGTATGTCTTTCCTTGCGCTATAAAAATAAAGAATTTAAAAAACCGTGTGTGTGTGTATATATGTATATATATATATATATATATATATATATATATATATATATATATTATATTTTTTTTTTTAACACTCTTCCTTATTTATAAAATAAAAAGTGACGAAGGTGCATCACTTAGGCATCGAAACGTGCGTCGGGTTGAGGGGTCTTTTCCCTTTACTTTCTCACTTCACAGGGCACTCTATCACTCAAAGTATGGTTCTGCACATTAGCACGCTTTTATTTTAACACTGTTTCTTTCTACTTCTGTTATTGCCTTGTACTCTATTTAAGTGAGTTCTTTGAGCATTTTGCTATTATTGTTTTTTTTTTTTGTTTTTTTTTCTAAGACATTCCCTCATTTGTAACTAAAGGCGTTTTGGATACAGTTTTGTCAATTCGATTACAAACTATCCAGTGCTTAGCCACATTGAGTAGCTGTTTTGTTATCATTCTTTGGATTAAGCTAATCACAAAATATCCAGTGCATAGTTATACTGGGTTGCTGTTTTGCTAGCATTTTTTTTTATAAAACTGATTACTAATCATCCTATATATAGCCTTATTGACTTGATGGGGTGTTACCATTTTTCTTGATATACTTTTTAATTTTGCTCAATACCCCTATTTATCCCATTAAGGTGATTCATATTCTAAGACAATTGATAGTGGTGTATAATATGATTACATTCATGCTACTCTGATTATTTTTGAACACCATAGGGGTAAGGCATTTTCCTAGGTCTCTCATTATATCTATTTTTGATTTATAGCCCATATTAATCTCAGATATTGACCAAACCAGGATTATATTAAAGTCTAAGTCTGAGAGCTTTAGAGACTATTCTAGAGACACTAGGACAGGAGGATAGCCATTTGGCTTGTATTACCCTTTTGTCTGACCATTTACTATTATTAATTTTTGAACTATCCACCTTTACTATTTTATTTATTTATATTTATTTTTCAGCAACCATATTTCCAGTTGATACTCATATATTTGGTGTTTTGAGCATCTTGTTTGTCGTTTTTGTATATTTAGGGGTTATGCCCCATGACACCTCTGGAGTGTCTCATAAGGTGCTATCTTCTACTTGTTTTAGACAGCCACTACCTGTAGACGTTGTTTCTTTTGTATAAATATGAAAGTGAACTTAAAGGATTGGAGGTAATGAAGAGGATGTCGTCTGCATAAATTGCAGTTTTAATTTCAAGAGATTGTGATCTAAAACCAGATATATCCTGGTTTTGTCTAATATAAATCAACAGGGATTCCGTAGTAAGTATAAAAAGTGTTGGAGACAAGGGAAATCCCTGTTTGGTTCAATTAGACATTGATATGACTTCTGATAACCTCCCATTGATTTAAATTTCCGCAGTCGGGGAAGAGTACAAGGCTGTAATCCAATGGATAAAATTAGGTCCAAGACCAGGGATAGGCAACCTTCGGCACCCCAGATGTTGTGCACTACATTCCCCATAATGCTGGCAAAGCATCATGGGAGGTGTAGTCCAAAACACCTGGAGTTCCAAAGGTTGCCTAAGCCTGTCCTAGACCGATGACATAAAATACTTCCATTAAGAATAGCCAATTCTTTGCATTGATGGTGGGAAATTATTTCCCTCGAGAATAGAATTTAAAGCATCAGCTAGGAAAGGGAGAGTTCTCGTTGGAAAAGTTCATAATATTTTATGGTAAATCTGTCTGGTCCGGGACTTTTCCCAATGGGAAAGGAATCAATGGCTAGTATTTCTTCTATTGTTATTTTCTGATCTAATTCAATTCTCTGTAGTGATGATGTTTTAGAGATATTTTTAGAAGCTTATGATCTCATCTTTTCTCTCAATAAGTTTTGATCAGAAGAAGAACCCTGTTTATGAATATTATATACGTTTGTATAAAAATTCTTAAAAACTGATGCTATGTCTTCGGATTTATAATGTTAATTCCCGGAGTTATCTTTAATTTTCTGAATAAAATTCCTGTTATGCAGTTCTTTAGGCTCTTGTGCTAAATATTTCCCAGGTTTATTAGCTTGAGTGAACGTGATCTTATTAAGTAACTCCTCATGTTTAGCGAGCCTATGATTACATACGGTTACATAATAGTTTAAGTGACATAATTTCTCCTAATAAGTCTTGTCTTAGAGACTTGTCTCATGTAGCTCTTCTAGAGACTAAATTTTCATCATTCATTCCTTATAGGACCACTCTAGGCACCCAGACCACTTCAGCTTTATGAAGTGGTCTGGGTGCCAGGTACCTCTAGGATTAACCCTTTTTTTTTATAAACATAGCAGTTTCAGAGAAACTGCTATGTTTATACTGAGGGTTAATCCAGCCTCCAGAGCCTCTAGTGGCTGTCTCATTGATCACAGTGAAAATCACAGTGAGCGCACGCAAGCGTCCATAGGAAAGCATTGTAAATGCTTTCCTATGCGACCGGCTGAATGCGCGCGCGGCTCCTGCCGCGCATGCGTATTCAGCCGATGACGTCGCGAGCAAGGAGGAGTACAGCTCCCCGCCCGGCGCTGGAGAAAGGTAAGTGTTTAACCCCTTCCTCTCCCCAGAGCCGGGCGGGAGGGGGACCCTGAGGGTGGGGGCACCCTCAGGGCACTATAGTGCCAGGAAAACGAGTATGTTTTCCTGGCACTATAGTGCTCCTTTAATCTCTTTCACCTTGTGGCCTCCCATAAGATTATTTTATTTACATCAAGTGTATTATTTTTGTTTAAATAAACGTTAAAGGACCACTATAGTGCCAGGAAAACAAACTCGTTTTCCTGGCACTATGTAGTCCTTAGGCCCCCCTCCTCCCCCGCTGGGTTGAAAGGGTTAAAACACCTTCAGCCACTTTCCTTTCTCCGGTGCTGGTGACATCTCTTCCTCCTGCTGACGTCAGCACCGAATGCACGTGCGTGGCAAGAGCCGCACGCACATTCAAACAGCCCATAGTAAAGCATTACTCAATGCTTTCCTGTGGACGGAAGCGGCCTCTAGTGGCTGTCAGTGAGACAGCCACTAGAGGCTGGATTAATCCTCAGTTTAAACATAGTTTCTCTGAAACTGCTATGTTTTCCGCTGCAGGGTTAAAACTAGAGGGACCTGACACCCAGAATACTTAATTGAGCTGAAGTGGTCTGGGTGCCTATAGTGGTCCTTTAATACTAGACCTGATATTCTCTACATCCGTGAGAAAAGCCACATTTATTAAATATTTTACCTGATCCAGATGGGTACATAAGGTACCTATGCAAATTTTATCCTGAGTTTAGAAATACCCAATGTTAACGTGTTCTTAGCTTTTTTTTGCAAGTTATAGGGCAATAAGTACAAGTAGCACTTTGCTCTTTCCAAATGATTTTTTTTTCCTCAAAATTAACTAAATTTATTTTGTAACACTATCTGTCAGGAATCCCTGAATAACCCTTCACATGTATACATTTTTTAAAAGACAACCTAAGGTATTAAGGTGTATTTTGAATCTTTTCATGCAATCATTTTACCACCAATCTATGCCAAAAAAGCAATTTAAGAATACATGTACTGAGAACTTTAGGGTTACTGCCAAAGAACACCCCAATATGTGTTAAGCAACATCTCCTGAATACAGTGATACCAATCATGTACAGGTGTGTTGGGTTCTCTGGGGGCTAAAAGACCTTATTTGGGGGGTGCGCATTCCAGTTTTTCAACATGGAATTTTTACATCTGGTCATCATCCACCCATGTCCTATTTGGAACATTTTTGAAGCCAGGCAATGTAATTTATTCCCATCAAACCATATATTTTTGAAAAGTAGACACCTAGGGTATTTCAAATTGTGGTATTTTAACACTTTCCATGCACTAATTCTACCACCAGTCTGTGTTAAACTATTGGGTAGTAACTATTGGGATTCTCAGTTCCTGTTATGTGTTACTGACAAAAAATGCTCCATTATGTGTTCAGCAGCATCTCCTGAGTACAGTGATACCAGCTATGCATAGATTTGTTGGGTTGTTTGGGGGTTGCAATGCCAAAGTTCTGACATGTTTTTCAAATTTGACATATCTTCTTTGCCCATCTCTTTCTCGGGGCCTTTTTACATATCCTTTTTGGGGGCCTTTTATTTTCTTGCCACGAACGTGCATATATTTGAAAAGTTGACACCCCAAGGTATTGTATATGGAATGTTTTGATGCAACAGTTTTAGCCAAAAAATTGCAGAAAATGTGTGGTGGAAACTTTTCAATTTTCCTTTTTACACACACATTTGTGTGTGATTTTGTCTATTATTGGTTATTGCAAGAAAACACTCCAGGTTGTTTTCTCCAAAGCCTCCTGAGTACACTCATGCCCCCATTCATAGGTTGAACTTGATCATAAAAATAGTCTGGCGCAGTAAAAGTTAAAAACAAACTCAGGAACAGTAAACTTAACCAAAAAATAAACTGAACGGCAAATGTAAAAAAAATAATTAAAAACGGACCAGTGTGTGATATCGCTTGAAGTAGTCCCCAATGCAGAGTCCAGGCTATCCAGGGCAATCGGGACAGTAAAAGACGGTGTCCTTTCTCTGCCCCCTCTTTTATTTTATTGATTTTATTTTTTTTCGACCCCTCAAGGCACTCAGCACACAGGCAGAGCATCGGAAGCCTGCCCAATGGCTTCCGATGTTCGGCTACACTGCCGGGCGCCACGTGGAGCAACACTCAAGTGATCGCTCCTGGGAAGCGATCACTCGGCAGCCTGGCAGGTTTTGCAGGATGCCTCGACATCGAGGCATCGCTGCAATACCCTTAGAGCGTCTGGAAGCGATCATGATAGGACCCCTTAAGGACATATGACGTGTGACACGTCATGATTCCCTTTTATTCCAGAAGTTTGGTCCTTAAGGGGTTACAGACATGATGTGGTTACCTGCTTTATGTTCTTTAGAGGGATCTAAATTGCACTACCATGTTTGGTTACAGTTAGTTATTCTATTTCTCGTTTTGGGTATATTTTTTCTCTATCCATTACATTCCATTTTTTTACTCCGGTTTTCATGACTTAGTCATAGTTTGTCCACTTTCTGTTAGCTACTGAACTACAACTCACAGAAACCATTGCAGAGTCTCAAAAGCACTGTTTATGGGAAAAGTGAAAAGCTCAGCAATATTAAAGTGGAAGTGACTGTAACTTTGAACAGAAGTAAAGTTAACAGGCATTATGTTTGGACAACAAAACTATGCAACTATGTTAAGTCAAAGGCGACATAAACCCAAGTCCAGCCTCTATACTGTAGAACAAGCATGTCAAACTCGCGGCCTACAGCCTGCATGTAGCCCACAATGGACAACTTTGTGGCCCAGCGAGCCGCGAGTTCATGCTTAGTGTTAAAGCAGAGTAGGCACCTGTTTTCTCCACATTGTAGGTGCGTACTCTGCTAAAATTTACCCGGCCAGGACTCAGGTCACTGGAGGAGCTCAGTCTTCCTGCTCCTCACTGCTTCCTCGTGCGCCCCGTCTGTAGTGATGCCGTGTTCTGGGATTTAGTATTTGGGGGGGTGCTGGGGTTTAGTATATGGGGGGTGTGCTGGGGTTTAGTAGAGGGGGATGCTGGGTTTGTTTTTGTTTTTTTATACGGTACTTTGAGTTTTACATGCTTGCTGTATAAGTAAGATATTCTTCTATTTGTTTAATAACAAGTAGCTGGAAATGAGAGAGAGGAATTGGCTTTTGATATAATGTCTTCACTGAGTGCCTCGACTCCTCGAGGCACACAGTTTCGAAAGCCTGCCTGATGGCTTCCGATGCTCTGCTACACTGCCGGGCACCACTTGGGGCAACCCCGGGAGTGATCACTCGGCAGCCTGGCAGTCAGGAGAGGTATTGCAGGATGCCTCAACCTCGAGGCATTGCTGCAATACCCTTAGAGCATCTGGAAGCGATCACTATCGCTTCCAGCGCTCATATTTGCCACAGACGTAACTAGGTCCTTAAGGACTGTTTTTTGTCGGACGTACCTAGTAAGTCCACGGTCCTTAAGGGGTTAAAGAATAGAAAGAAAGACATAATACCCATCTCCTATTAGTTTCAATAATATACATTATAGTCCTTTTTTTTTTTTCCTTTGAGGACTTTTTTAGGAAAAAAAATAACATTATAGACCATCTCCCATAGTTTTCAATAATGTACATTATATTTTCTTTTTCATCAGAGACCACTTAAGAGGAGAGAAAAAAAAAGTTCTTTCCATCATTTCATATGCATCAATATATTATAGTAAATTACCCTCAGGGTAAGTTCTCCTTGAATCTGAGAGTCCCGGGGGGCTAAAGATCTCCTTTTTCGTTTTTGGGGTTTAATCTCCCATGATGTTCCAGGATCCAAAAAAAGGAGCCGAAACCAACTGATCCTGTGGCCAGTCTGGAATTTCTATCAATTCTAAACGTTCCATGAACTTGGGGATATTCCCTCCTTTTTTAAGAGTGAAAGTTTTCCCATTCTTAGATACTGATAGTGAGAAGGGGATCCCCCACTTATATTTCAACCCTTTTTCTTGTAAGATTTTCATCAGTGGGTGAAGTACTCTTCTCAATTGAAGAGTTGCCGGTGAGATATCCGGATAGATATAGATCGGGGAATCTGCAATCAATATCTGGTCCATTCTCCTATAATTACGTATAATTTCCTCTTTCTCTGTAAAATTATGCATACAGCAAAGAACATCTCTATGAAAGGATTGTGAGGCATTTGTCGATCTCCGAATCCGATGATGTGCCCGATCAATGTTAATTTAAAGGTCATCTAAGGGTCTCAGTAAGATCTGCCTAAACAGATTTTGCAGTGTTTCCATAATAGTTTCAGGATTAATTGATTCAGGGATGCCCTGACTCTAAGGTTTTGTCTTCTGCCCCTGTTTTGTAAATCCTCATTTGGGTCTTTTAGGGTCTGGATTTTTTTCTGTTGTTGGAATAACTTCAAATTCACGGTGTCTATGGTATTTGCCACCTTGAAGGTATCTTCTTCCAAAGTAGCCACCCTGGCACTAATTTCTTTTTTTTCCAATTTGACAATTTTTATTGTTTTGTCATATAAAAGGGTAGGGGTACAGAAAGTAAAAAGGGAAGGGGGGACAAAAGGTTTAAATCACGAAATTGCAGTTGTACAACATTGCTTTGTGTTAAACAAGTCATTGACATTGGTATTCATGAAATTGCACTTGTACTGTGATTCTTTTTATCAAACAGGTCCTTATGTTGCTATATTATGTGACACCTTGATGGTTGGTTAGCGGGGGATACCTAGTATACCGAGGCAGCTTATTAACATTTGTTCATGGGGTCTGTCAGGGACCGTCTCTGCTGTCATCTATTGCTATTCTTTCTTGGATCAGCCTCTTTGTCTTTCTCCGCAGTTCTAGGGTGTGAGGGTAAGCAGCGTTTTATATTACGTATGTAACATACATAGGATTGACACAGTATTCGTTATAATTTGTTATGTGTGTTCACTATTATTCGTCGGACGAGGACGTCCGAGTCCCGGGTGTGAATTTCGGCATATAGCGCATTTCTTTTAAGGGTAAGTTGCTAGGCTAGAGTGCGCTCCCAGTATGTGTAGGTGGCACTAATTTCTTTTAAGTGATCCTTAATAAATGTTAGTTCATCCATGAGTGGTTGGATAGCTTTCTCAATAATAGATGCCAAATCTTCTTGTGTTGGAATGATTTTTAAAATTCCATGCCATGAGGCGATACAAAGCTGTATTCCTGGCACTACCGCTCTGCCTTCCCCCTCTCTTCTATGTACTTAGTTTCCGAAACACTTTTTAAACAGATTATTTAAGAGTAGTGTCCGTCAATTTCCTTGTGTTCACTAAACTTGGGTTTATTCTTGTTGCCAATATTTCGCATGTCCAGACGTATTAGTGACGTCTTACTTCTGCACTGTTGATGAACTGATCATTTCTGAAACTGAAAATACTGTTAAATGAAATACAACAAATTTGTAACTTGCATTGGTGTTTAATTATACCGAAGAATGGAGTCCAACGGCCTAAATCTCCCTCAAATGATGCAGAATAGGCTGTTTTAATTGGTGATTGAAAAACTGGTAATATTACAGATGTCTAAATAGGAAAATATTTCAATAGATGGACTAGTTTCTGAGAAAAATTTGGACAGAAGTGAGGGCGAGGTTGGTCCCCTGTTCTAGGTGTTAAGGCCGCAGTCATTCAGGGTTCGTGATATTGTACAAAGTAATGCATAAGAAAACTCACATTCTTTAGGCAATTTCTATAAATCTTTTATCCATATTTCTTTCCAAAATGTTGAGTATCTTGAGTTTCGCTCAACATTTGAGACACACTCATTTTGTGTATTCTCTAAAACAGTAGTTCCCAAACTTTTTAGCTTCAAGGTGCCCTTAATATTGCAATATTTTTCCAAGGCGCCCCAAGTTCAATTTATTTATTTTTAGGTTGTATACATGTACAGCACTGTGGCATATACTGGGCCCCTGTAACAATCCAGGTACAATAACCACAGTGCGTGGTGCACTCCCAGGGTAAGTAGTTAAACTGTTTAACAACAGTTTGACAACTTATCTGTGTTCTGCCAGGATAGGGCCTGTAGTAGGGGATAGGGGCATTGGTGTGTGTGAGAGGGGTGCAATGTGTGTGTGAGGGGTATAGTGTGTCTATTGACTGGTACAGTGTGTGTGTGTAGGGGAGAATTATTGTGGGGTTGGATGGTAGATTAATATATATTTTTTAATAGTAATTTTTATATCCCCCCTCTCTGCTTACCTTTGCCTGGGAGGGTGGAACAGTGCAAAGCAATCCCTGGTGGTCCAGTGGAGAAGCCCTGGTAGTCCAGGTGGTAAGAGTAAATCTAGCAGCCTCAGGAGTAAGTGCAGCAACACTCCGAGCTTGTGAGCGGAGAACCTGGCAGACTTGCAGGTTAGAGCTCCTTTCTAACTCCCTCCCTCCCCTGCCAGCACTACAGTCCTAGCGGGCCGGAGAGGGAGATCTCCGGCAGGGTAGAGGGGAGGCACAGTTCCCAGTGCTATGATCATAGCACCGGGAAAATATCTCGCAGCTCCCCTGTGTGCAGTTTGGGGAACCGCTGCTCTAAAAAATACACGCAGGTTTACTCTCTGCTGTGTCTCACAGCTGAGACACAGCAAACCTGAAGTGGAATTAGAGTAATGGCTGCCCTGGGGTCTGTAGAGTGAAGGGGTGCAGAGAGACACCCTTGTTTTTGCATGTTATCAGCAGAGTGGACTCCGTTAAGGTCTGCACTGGCAGAGAGAGGCAGTCGCTGACCAGACTGGGCTACCTGCTTCTCATGGAAGCATGGCAGCTGCCAGTCAGAGGATAAACTGCCAGGTACTGTCAAAAGTACCTGCCAGTTTATCCTTAGACTAGGGACAACTAACTTTTCACTTGTGCAACTATAATAGACGCACAATTGAAGAAAAAAAAAAGTTTAGTTGTCCTTTAAAAGGGCATGTCCCTAAAGATTACCCCACACCCTTGGAAGGTATAGCAACGCCAGCACTCTGTGTAGCTTGCTTCTTGTTTACCATTTAAATACAAGAGATATATTTCTTATTCAGAACTGATCCTGTCTGCCAATGTATATTGATCGTGTTTGACTCATTACTATACTCTGATCTTCACCGTGTGCTTTACTAACATCTCAATAAAAAGAAAGATTGACCAAAAAGAAATGCCTACACCTGATGCAATCTTTCAAACACAATTTATTTTTTGCCATCACTTATTTAACTTCTGTAATACCTGCCAATTGTTGATTGGACAATCCCAATTTTTCCTTGAGTTCCCTCTTTGTAGACCCTTTCTCTGGGACACATGCGAGGCCTATAGATTGTGCCATTTTTTAAAGAAAATAATTAACCACAGTACTGCAGTTAACTTCATACCTGCCTCCTGGCGTCCCACTTCTAATGGCCTATATTGGTGGGTGTGCATACCTGCCAACAATGCTTTCCTGTCTTGTCCCTAAAACTTTTGGTCGGTCATAGCATGTTTGTGCAACCAGCATTTCAAAGAAAACAAACACAAACTGTGTATGTCTGTGAGAAATACATAGTTAAAAGGTGCATGGTGATAAACCCAGTGCCTGGGACATGCCTCAACCAAAACCAGTGAGGTTAGGACCCACTCAGGTGGGGTCAAGCTGCGTTTAATGATGTCATGTAACCTCACCCCTACTTGGCAAATGTTTATAAGTGTGCTATTAACACAAAGATGAACAATCATTGTTGCATACCATGTTCTAGTTCCCTTATTTAGTGTCAAAGGCTTTGCAGCGCATTGGACACACAGCTTGCATTCAAAAGATTACATCACCACATCTGTGAATAAATGAGCTGTTACACAACAAATAAAGCCTACTACAGTTAAACATGAAAGTACTAGGCTGGTTTACGCCAGTACTAAACACATTTTACTGTTGTCTTTGTGAAAATAAGTCAGCCTTTATGAACACACCACACACAGTTCTATGCACATTTTTAAATTGTCCTACATACATGCACATATTTATAAATGGATACACTACACTTTCAGACTCTTGTACTCTGAAAGTAGTTAATTTCTACCTTGCATATTAATATCCCATATACCGTAAACCAATACGCTAGTGATCACACAGATACCTACTTCTACAAAATGTTTCTTTGTGACAACTGTTATGACAGGAGGGGAAATTATTATCCAAACAAAGATGTCATACACTGCAATATTCAGGGTTAAACATGCATGTTCAAATATCACTAATAACTTAAGGCTGGACATATACTGACCTCAGCTGGGTTAGCCCATCTATATTAAAGGGACTTTATCACCTGAACATTTTTATTGTGCATTTAGAGAATAAAAATAGCATTCAAATATTGAAAATGATCTATATATTTGTGTTGGCAAGACTGCAAGCAAAATGTCTGGTATCTCCTGTTTATGACATCACTTGTGGCTTGATATGCAAATGAACTGGTATTGATGTGTAAAATTTAAAATACGATTGAGAATACTTCCTCTTGAATGATATATCTAATAAAAAAAAAAACTGTTGATCTAACCTGATCGAACGTATCTACCAAAATCAATAAAAAAAAGTTTTCGTCCACATTGTTGTTGAGGGTTGCTGCCTATGGGTTATCCCTCCATGAAAAAAAATAAGATTCCATAATTTAAAGTAGATATAACTTAAATAAATAAAGTTGATTTAACAAATGTAATGCCATTTAGTAAAAATTACAGGTTCTAACCGGTGATAGTGTGAATTTCCCTATTTTAATTTTTGAAAACGAATAAACACATGTTAAATATAGGGATAAGTAAAGATAATCGTAGAAATCCTGGGTTGTGAGGGGTTTCTCCTTCAAGTATCAAGGAAAGAATTATACCAAGGGCTTTACTACTTAATCAACTGAGTTACTGGAAAATTGGGTGAAGTTCCCTTGCCCAGAGTCTAGGTCTCCATGTAGAGCTGGTTAAGGTGGGGATAAAGTAAAATGTAGCCTATTAAGGTGTTAGTGTAAATATTGAGTGTAGACAGATTTATCCATTTCGACAACATTTGGCTTTTTTTTTAATCGGTCTTGTAATTTTCAGATGTTACTGATAACTTACTCACCTCTCCCATTCTGAAAACTCCAGCCAATGAGACACCATGTTACCCCACCTTATGAGTTTTGCATGCAGAGCTGAGCTGAAGGCAAGGAGGTGAACCTGTGAATAATCTACTACTTTAATGTACTGGATTGGCTGAGAGTGATAGAAGTATGATTGCCATCAGCCTGTTCAGTTAATACCAGATTTGTTTAGTAATTTTAAATGGTGGTGGGGGGGGGTGAGCTCAGTGCAGACTTAATTAAAATTACTTCATGGTTTTTAAATTCAGTGGCGCTAAATGCAGGGGGCAGGCAATTGCTCTGAGCACTTGCCTTGCAAAGTCTTCGCATTGAGCTGTGTCGGGAAGTCTGTGATTGGACAGCCACCAAAAGTCTGGGAGGAGTTAGAAGACAAGGACCTGCAAAGGCTTCAGATAAGTGATCACCAACTTTTGCTCTTTTATATATCCCCAATAAAAATGCATAATGTATGTATACACACATTGGGCATATATCTACTAAATAAATTGGGGAACAGTGGAGGGTCCTTTTAAAACTGGACCCACACAGGTACTTAACTATTTAGATTTATGGGCCCTCCTTGGTTGCTTGTTCTCTGATTCTTAGTTTCTAGTTCAGATGCCTACTCTGGCATCGTCACTTATCCAGTGAATGACAGCCCATGTACATGGTATGGCAGCAGTTTAAATCCCTTCCAAAGTTCTCTATTTAGCTAGACAGTCTTGCAATAGCCCTGCTACAGCAACAGTCCTTGCTGCAGGCAATCTCTGTCCTTTGTACACCTAAGTGTACAGGCTTTCGGTGGACTACATCACTGTAAAACAGTTCAGCATTGCTGTTTGATTTGGCCCCTTGGCTGAATGATCACAAGGGCCTCCAGCATCAGATTTCCCCCATAGGAAAGCATTGGATAATGCTTTCCTATAGGGAAGTCTAAGGCGAGTGGCCATTGCCGCGCATGTGCATTAGGTTTCCCGCGTTGACAGGGGAGGAGCTTGGGCGGAGCCTGCCCCGCAGGAAAGGGGGAGGGGGGGGGCGCAAGGTAGGGCGGACCTTTTACACCTATAGTGCAAGGAAAACTGCTTTGTTTTCCTGGCAATATAGCATCCCTTTAAATAAATGTAGTAGTAGTAGTCTGTGTATTTCTTTACATTCAATAGTTACAAACTGGGTTTTCAATTTGGTAAATTTGGCTTAGAAAATTTAATTTCACCTTAAAATTGGGAGAACCTAAACTTTTTTTGGGAATAACATATAACCAGTCAGCTATATTTAGGAGTTTAAAAACAGGAAATTGAAGAGGAGGCAATATATCATTGGAGCTTGCTTAAAAAAACCCAAAAAAACAGCAGAATGGATCTTAAATTTAAACACTCTCCAGTTAGGTCTAAACATAGACATTGATTTGGCTGGTCTAATCAAATTTTCTCCCTCTTGTCTGGTTTCTGTTTTATATGAATAGGAATCCTCCACATAGTCACATATGGATTAATTGTTACCTAGCATCTTGGTAACATGCCAGTTTTATATTATCATTTTTACTTTTTCACCCCAGTGTGTCTTTTCACTTCCATTTTTTTTTTTTTATCCCTGTTCTGTTATTTATTCATTGCATTTTTTTATTCGATTATTTTTATTAGTGTTTTTATATTTTTATATTTTTGTATTTGTATTCTTTATTTTTTATTTATTTATCATGATCTTTTTTCATTATTTTCTTTTTATATTTATACATATATTCCCACATTTATTTTTATATTTATCTTCATTTTTCTATTTTCATATTTTTCATCCTTTCTTTTTTTTTTTCATTATTTTTCAACATTTATATACATTTTATTCAGCATTTACTTTTAGAGAGCATGTGCAGGATGCCTGTTAGTAATCCACCCATATGATTTCATTTTAATTTATGTTTTTTTATTTGTTTGAATCCGAACACACATTGTACTTATGTGTGACTTCGATTTCGCATACGTTTTCATAAATTAATGTTCGTTGAAGCCGAAAGCAGATTGTAGACATGTGCGACTTTGATTCGCACGTGCGCATGCGTGAATTTGTTCGTTAAATGGATACAGCTGGATGCCGGAAATTACATATCCGACCACCAACTGATCAGAGGTCTGAAATTAGGAGCCATATATAAACGCAAAAGTCACTACAGTGTCCCAGATCCCTTAGGAATTTCACTCTTCTGGACGAAATGCATTTGATTTATTTTGGGAGGTGTTTTTTTGTTTTTGTTTATATTTTAGTATATGTTTTGTTTTACTGGTAGTTCTTGCTCACTCAATCTTGCTCATTTCGAGGTTAACCTCAGGTGGCGATATGCTTGGATACACCTCCTTCTTGTAAGTGCAATTTTAATCATTAAAAGGCTTTTTAATAGTATCACGCTATTGGCTCTTCTCTTCATGACCTACAGCTACAGATTGAAGCGCAGTCATATGGATTTTTAGCCCTTTTGGGGAGACAAGCCTGCATACTTCTATGTCTTGTGATTCCTCTTACTCCCCTTTTCCCTTGTATCTACTGTATTACACGATATACAGTTTTTGCTTTTTCAGATCTGTGATATTAAATTGGCAAATGTGATACCAGGTGGTATCTATGCCTATTATTCACATATTGTTTGGAGCTTGTCTTCTTATACTTTGCATAAGTGTTTGCTTGTCTTATATTTAGGAGTCAATCTAATTTTATTCTTTTAGTGAAAAGTTGAATACTGCATATATAGATTCATGCTTTTTCACATTCATATTGTATCAGTATTAGATTATTTTCCCATTACCATGTATTATTATTTTTTTCTGCATCTGTTAATGATACCTAACACAGACCTAGAAATGCATACTCAACCAATCACAAGTATTTTAATGCAAATGTGAAACACTGCTGATCTGTTTGAAAATAGTAAATAAGCCTGGTTCTCTGGTAATGGGGCAACCCTGCTTTGCGTTAACTGCCTTGGGGTGCCCTGTATCTGTTGGCTGCCTCTCTATATCTGTATCTTATCAGCAGTCGTTTTTATTTGCTGCATGAATTTTTACTTTTTGAGAAGAAAGTTGAGAAGGAGAGGATAAGTAAGAGTAAGATGGGGGAGTGAACAGAGGTGGTAGTGGTGTCGTCAGGGAGGAGGAGGATCTTCAAGGGTGGTGGTGGCCGTTGTTGCATTTGGTCTAAGCGAGTCAGGTGTTTTTGAGTCGTATCACTATGGATTTGTCTCTTTCAGCGGTTGGTGTAGTCTTCCCAGGGTTCCCAGATTTTAAGGAATGTCGGATAAGTATCTCTGATTTGCGTAGTCAGTTTGTCCATGAGGTGAGCATCTTTTATGTTGTGGGTCACCTTGTCTATGTGTGGCATGTCTGTGTGCAGCCACGTCTGTGCCATGGCCCTTCTGGCAGCCAAGTTTATCTTGTTGAATAGCTTTTGTTCTCTGTTTGTCAAGTCGTCTAATGGTCTCGCTATTAGAAATGCCCGTGGGTCCGGTTGGATATTTTTATGAAGTATCTCTGACAGGAGTTTAGCTATATTTTCCCAGAAGCTTTTCTCCTTAGGGCACGTCCACCACATGTGGAGGTATGTACCCTTGTCTCTACATTCTCTCCAGCAGGTGTCTGTAGTTGTTTTACCCATCCTACGTTGTTTAACTGGTGTTGTGTGCAACCTCATTAGTGTTTTGTAACATTGTTCCTGATATAGTACGCAAATGGAGGCTTTAGCTGCTGCTTCCCAAATATCTTGCCACTCCCTGCTCTCTAGTGGTTGTTGTAGTTCTACCTCCCATTGCGCTACATATGTAGGTCTCTGTGTTTCGTCTGTTGGTGCGCTTAATTGTCTGTATAGAAGCGTGATGAGGCCGGTACGTGGTCCTTCCGTGACGCACAGCGTTTCGTAAAAGGTTGGCTTGACCATAGCTGCTGACCGAACTTGTATTTTTGTGGCAAAGTCCCATAGTTGCATGTACCAAAAATAGTCTTTCGTGGTTAGTGGGAACATTGTTTTTAGATGTTTTGATTTTGCTTGCGTGATATAGTTGGTGATATCATTGTATGCCTGTGTTTTCTATGTTTCGGAAGTCCCAAGCAGCTAATCCTAGTGTGAATGCTTTATTGCTGAGATACGGGGCCAAGGGTGAGATTGGGTGTGTCAGGGCGTATTTGTGTGCCACTGAGTCTGTCGGCTCTTGGTAGCCAAATCCAGAATTGTGGAAGATCTGTGTTCATAATTAGGGTTTCTATATCTGCCCATCTGTGAGTGTCTGGTGGTGAGTGCCATTCTATGAATTGTGCAAGTTGGGCTGAGAGGTAGTAAAGGTAGAGGTTGGGGAGTCCCAGTCCTCCCCTGCTCTTAGGGGTGTCTGTTGTGCTATTCTATGTCTCTTTCTAGCCCAAATGAACTTGTCTATCGCTGTCTGTAGGACTCTTAGGTATCCTTTAGTGACTTTTATTGGCAAGGCTTGGAACAGAAAAAGGAGGCGTGGAAGGAGGTTCATTTTAACGCTATGTAACCTCCCTATCCATGATATTGGTTTTTCGTGCCATTTGTCCAAGTCTTTCAAGAGGATATTTATGATGCGCTGATGGTTTTCTGCGTATAGATCTTTGGGGTCTATTGTTAGTTTGACTCCTAGATATTTGATGGGTCGGGAGCTTATGTGTAGAATGGTCTTGTGTTTTATCCATGTAACGTCTGCTTCCGTCATTCCAATTGGTATGCCCACCGATTTGTCTAGATTGATCTTGTAGCCCAAAACCTGATTGTACATTTATAGTAGTGTAAGTAGGGTCGGGATCGAGAGGGTTGAGTTAGTGAGGGTAAGCAGGATGTCATCCGCATATGCAGAGACTTTGAATTCTTCTGTTGCTATCTTCATACCTGTTATCTGTGGGTGGGATCTTATTAGGTGTAATAATGGTTCTAGGGCCAGAATGAACAGGAGGGGCGACAGAGGACAGCCTTGTCGTGTTCAGTTTGTGAGTTCAAAGGGGCGCAGCAGTGCACCCTGTATTACTGTTTGTGCTCTGGGATTGTTGTAGAAGGCTTTCACTGCTGTTATAAAAAAAGTCTGGTATTTGTAGTTTTCTTAGTAGGGCAAACATATAGTGCCACTGGACTCTATCAAATGCCTTTTCCGCGTCCAGGGAAAGGACCAGAGAAGGTCCTTGGGTCTTTCCCGCCAACCACATGAGATCAGTCGCCCTCCGCGTGTTTTTGTACAATTGTCTGGTCGGCACAAAGCCCACTTAGTCTGCGTGTATGTATTTCGTAAGGAGGGGGTTCAGTCTATTTGCCAATATTTTGGCATATACCTTCACGTCGAAGTTTGAGGGATATGGGGCGGTAGTTGGCTATTAGGGTTGCGTCTCTATCTGGTTTGGGGATAAGCGTGATGTCTGTGAGGATCTGTCCCTGTTTGTTCCTTATCGCGGTCAATGAAGG
Source organism: Pelobates cultripes (assembly GCA_933207985.1). Lineage (NCBI taxonomy): Eukaryota > Metazoa > Chordata > Amphibia > Anura > Pelobatidae > Pelobates > Pelobates cultripes. Next base: position 75,989,843 of record OW240915.1, read on the forward strand.
GGCATTAGTAAGGGCTCTCGCAAGGAGCGTGTCCATTTTATTAGACTTTTTGTAGAAAAGTTGTTTCGTCCTCATTAGTTCTTTGCTGATGTTATCTATCATCAGTTCCCTGAGTAGCCGTCTGATTTAGGGTAGGGTAGGGGTGTTTGGGGCATACACATTGATAAGGTGGTAAGTGTTAGCGTGCATTGTGCCCGAGAGTGCCACGTACCGGCCTTCTGTGTCTGTTTGGACCCCCGTGATTTGGATAGGGCATCTTTTGTGTAGGAGTATTTCTACTCCGTTTTTTTTTTTTTTATTAGGATGCTCGTGAAGCGTATGTTCTTGTGTAAATGTGGTTTATTAATTGTAGCTTAGAGGTGCGTGGGATGTGGGATTCCTGTATGAATGCTATATCAGCCTTTTGTCTGTGAATTTCCTGTAGGAGAAGCCTACGTTTGTTGGGGGCATTAAGTCCGTTGGCATTCAGTGAAGTCTGGTGGAGGTCAATGTCGTGTCGTTGTATAGGGTGTAGATGTACTTACACTGAACTCGTTTTGCCTGTTTGGGGTCTGGAGTGCGGTCACTAGTGTCTGCCTCGTTCGCCTCTTCTTTGGTGGTGTAACAGTTCCTCCAAGGGGTAGTGAGAGGAAGGGGGAAGAGGGTGGGGGGCAGGTGGAAGCAAGAAAGAGAGAAAAAGGAGTAGAGGTAGTAGGTGATAGGTTGTCTACTACCTGGGAGAAGACAAGGTACAAATATACAAGTTAGTACTTTGCTGATGAACAGGTTAACAAAATGGCCACCTCTGTGGAGGGTCTATTTAACAATTCCGGGTCTTACTAGTCGCCAGGAGCTATGGGGGGCGCGCGTCCACCACGCTGAGAGGATCTCCTCTAGTGGGGCGGAGGCTCGGCTGCCATGCACCCTGTCAAGACTCATATTTATCTTAAAGCAACAATCTCTAAACAGCCATCTCAATACAATCGGCACTGTTACTTTGCTGATCTGAGGGTTTTGTGGGGGGGTGGCGGGTAGAGACCAAGAAAGGCACGTGCAGCGTCCCTTCTGGCTTGTCGTGTCACCGCGTCCTGGGTATTTAAGAGTTTTTTTTGTTTGTTTTTTGTCTTTTTTTTTTTTTTTGGTGTTATAAATGTTTATTAGAAGTTTTGGTTTCGCAGTATGTCTTTTTCTTTTTTTTTTTTTAGGGCTCACCGTCCAGTATATTAGGTTCAGCTATTGTGGGGTCAGTATGTCTCATTTAGGCTTCGTGTGAGTGTCGCGGGGGGGAGCGCCACAGGCGTACATTATTTTTTGCAAGTCTGGTGCCTTGGTGATGGGGGGGGGGGCGTTTACCTCTAGTCCCTGGCTATATTACAGTCCCTCTCTTGCATTCCCCCAGCCACAGCCATATTGTGGAGCCATTTGCTTCCTGCTATTTCCGTGCGCCCCTTTTCCTATTTTTGTTAAAAAAATTAATTGCAGGCTCCACATGTGCTCAAGTCTGTACTCAAACCTCGGTCGGGGCACGACCCGTCACTCCCAGCCTTCACACATACATTAATGCACATCAGGTTATTGTGAATACCTTTCCCACCTGTCCCATCCCGCCATCTGCAATGTTTCGTGCCCTTTTAAGAACCATTCCTTAGTCCAGCTATACAGATTGTCCGTTCAGCCAGTGGAGTTCGTTACACTAAAACATATTAAAACTTAAATTAAACATATTTTAAAAATCGCTTGCGTGTGGGTCCGGATCCCGGCCAGTTCCCAGCTTCAGGACACCATCACCTGACTCAGGTTGCGCTGAAGTGATGGTCTGCCCAGGCCTCGGGTAGCAGAGGTAGTCCCTCATGGTTGGTAGGGGGCGTTGTAGATCTGCAGGGGTCATGTCGAGGCCTGTTAGGAATGCCTTTATGTCCATAGAGGGCAGTAATATCAAGGGTTTGTGGCCATTGAATATGATGATTTTGAATGGGTAGCCCCATGCAAAGCGAATGCCTTTCTCATGTAAGAGGTCTGTAATCGGTTTCCAATCTTTTCGTCATTGCCATTTTATAACCACGTCCCTGGGAGGGCTGTTATCAGGGCCCTTGGTCCGGAGAGCTCTGTCGATTATCCAGAGGTGTTCAGGTATGTCGGGTAGATATTTGCGGAGGCAGTTCACTAGGGCAGTTTCCAGGTTCGCGTAGCTGACCGTTTCAGGCAGGCCGCGGATGCGCAGGTTGTTGCGGAGTGCTCTATTGGAGATGTCTTAGAGTTCTATTTCCAGATCTGTGATCCGGTGCCTTAGGGTGTTGGTAAGAGTTGCGGAGCTGTTCTGAGTTGTGACTGGGCGGGCCAGGCACTGCTCGACCACGGTGGTGCGGGCCCCGATGGCGGTTATTCCGGCCTTGACTTCCGTTGCCGTGCGCACAATTTCTGCCGCTAGAAATCCCTTCACCTCCATTAGTGATTGTAGTATGGTGGCGTTAGAGGTGTCAGGGAGATTCCCTATCATCCTTGTTGGGTCGTCTGCCTCTGTTTGTTTAGGGGTCTGGTCTGCTTGGGCGCCACGTGCTGCAGGCCTCTTCGTGGTCAGCATGTCTGCTACTGAGATGACCTCCCTTTGGCTGTGTTTGGCCGATTTACGGCCGGGCATCCGTGGTAGGTACAAGGGTCCCGCTCGGGCTGTGCCTGGATCAGATTTTATATTGTTTCTCTGTGGTTGTAGCTGTTTGCAGGGCAATATTATGAGTCTCAGGTGCGGAGCTTTGTTTTTAGGTGGCCATCTCGATCGGCGGTCAAACCACACCCCCCCAAAAACAATACATCTATTGACTAAGCAAAATGAATAAAAAACACACACACAATATATCAAAGCACAAAGCAGCCACACATGGGAATACTGGAACACACATAGTCTCTCAATGAAATATTACAATCCAATTGTCCCACAGAGCAAATAGTCTCAAATGGCAAAACCAAGACCTGTATCCATCTAAAACAGTCTTTGGCATCAAAAAAACAAATAAAAGCTGCAGTTGTGTGTGAAAATACTGTATACAATAATGGTATACAGTAAATGGTAGACCGTTCACCAGAGTCACATGGGGGGATGACTGTGAAGGGGAACGCCCCCCCCCCCCCAAAAAAAAAACCTTGATTGCTCACTCTCCTGCCCAATGCCGGCTCTGGGGAGGCAGTGAATGACGTTTTGGAGATACTCTGGCCAAAACTCAGAGGGTTTCTTTCCAGCTTACCCAATCGGCACAAGGGGAAGCCCTGTAGGGTATATATCTTGCTGCCGCTTGTGTGATAATGTCTCCAGTACCAGACCGGGCGTCTTAACTGACGTGGATGAGATGCCCTGTTCTGACTGACGTAGTTTAACGTCCTGCTTTACACGTTTCATGGCACATTTGGCAACTTCATCAGAGGCTGAATTCAACCTATCCTGTGGGAGTTGTATGTCTTGGTCTACTAATCTGTTTTAAACAATTTGAGGCAATAATCTCAATGTTCTTTTAAAGAGATAGAAGCTATAAAATGACAATGAATTTAAGAAAAGGCTAAAAAAAAAACTGAATTAGAAAATCTTAGTAAAACTTGCTTTAAAAACAATGTCAGTATTCACTCACATATTACACACTCAAACAGATTTTTTTAAAAAGTTTAAAAATATAAAAAAGATGGCAATGGAAATAAAGGTAGCAAATTAAAAATAAGAATAAAGGGGGCGGAGCTTGCTACCTGACCTGTATGGACACCATTTCTATCAGCTCCCAAATCTTTTGGACTAAATCCATTAAATATCGTATTTTCCTGCATCCATCCAGCCTTGCCACATACCCAGTGTGCATCAACGCAGTAAACCGCATCGTCCGATGCCATTCTTACAGCCACAAAAGCTGCAGAAATGGAGACGCAAGGGGGCCTACCACACGCCATCGATACTAGGCCTCGAGGAAATCTTGTGCGTACATCCAGAACAGCAAATCGACACTACTCACTCTCCGGATCTACCAAACACCCTTGCTCAAATGCCAGCTATTGGCTGCCACTCCCAAAAACCCCAAGATACGACTCGAGACAGGGACTATGCTGCAGAGGCCCGCACAGTCAAAGCCTGCACCCGCGGCAGCATCGCCGGAGACTGTCCAGGCACCCATTACAGCTCAGCAGAGATTAGATTCATCTGGGCACCTTCAGAGAAGACAGCTGGACAGGGCACAAAATACAGTGCAGCAAGCGCTTGTCCTCTCTAAGCACCCCACATCCTGGCACAGCAAACCTCTGACTCGCTGGGGCACCTCCGGGCACTACAGCCTGACTCACACGGGCACTCGCAAGCACTGCAGCCACCACCACCGGAGTCCTTGGATGACTCTGCTCCAACTACCAAGCGCAACCTAAAAATCCTCTTAGCAGACATCCAGAAACTCCTGGCAACTGACTCAGCCCTCTTCAAGACTGAACTACGCACAGTCACGGAAAGGGTGAGAGCCACAGAAGAAGTGGTGACAGTCCACGCTCACATAAACACGATGGAAGAATCTATCAAACAAATCCAGCAACAACAAACATATTTGTCAATCAAATCATGACAGCCACGGAAGACCGGCAACGCCACTCGCACAGGGGCATCCCCATGGCGCTATCAGCTGAAGAACTGCCACATTACATCAGGCGCATTCTAACTGCAGTACTTCCCCACGCAGTGGCAAAGAAAATTATCATTGATGGGATATGCTGCCTGCTTGGCTCTCCCCACCTAAAGACCCTAACAGAGATGTCATCCTCAGTTGTGTCACAGTGCAAGACAAGCTACACATAATGGCGGGTTTGAAAGGCAAGACACCATTGATATTCGAGAACTCCTCACGAACGTTCTTCCAAGACCTATCGAAAGCCACCCTCCTGTGGCTCAAATCTTATGGACCGCTCACCACACAGCTACGCTCAGCAGGCATAGCCTACAGGTGGGGCGCTAACGGGCCTCTAGAGGTAACCCATGATAGAACTACACGTGTTGTAACCTCCATGGAGGGAGTATCCCCCCTATTCATGCTCTTCCACGGTGGTTACAACATGGGTAGTTTAGTGGGCCTGCTAGCAACCCGGTTGGTTGACTCCGGCTCAGTCACAACCTTCCCTAAAAGGAAGTCAGTTAAAATACAGAGAGACCCATTTCCCACCCAGTAACCGTTCTAGGGGTACAACAACACTTTATTGGCCACATTCGGCTTTTCCCCATGCAAGGGGTGGATCACACATAAAAACTATGTCCCTTCCCAGGGGTCGTAATGGATCCGGAACCCCAGTCCCTTTGTCCCCTGTTCCAGCCACCCATCCTCAGGGTTTCCCACCTCCGGTGACCAGGGTGTCTTCCTCCCATGAGGCCTCATGGACTCCCAGTGATAGCCCTCCAATCTCGGGGACCACCAGAACGGTAACCGCCACGAACAACCTCCGTTTGCAGGGTCCCTTGGTGAAACCAGGCAAGGGAAGAGCCTCCTTTCTGGACGAGAAGGCTCCCCCTGGCCGCCGCATGGATATACGAACGGCGGCCACTCAAGGAAGCACTCAATTACTTAATTTGTGGTCTCACACTACTGTTGCAAGTAGCCAATGTTCTAATTGATTGGTGCGAACATTCCAAGGGGCACTGGGGACGTCCTCTTCGGCGAACCAATCCGCGAATGCTCCCCCTGGACGGCGTTCATATAACACTCGCTGAGGCTTCCCTTGCGGTTTGTGGTTTTGAGACCTTATTACAAGGTGCGAACGTTCTAAACCAATATTCTAAATGAGTTTTCGGGGTGGTCCCCATTCGGGAGGTAAATGCATTCCCTTTGTGTAGGAACTCAAGAACAGGGAGCAGGCACATTTAATACGAAAATAACGGAAAAACACACAGAATATAATACAGCAATTCACGAACAGGCAGCGGTCCCACCACAGGTAGTTCCATCTGTGGCTACACAACAGGGGAGCCCTCATATTGCGGCATGGGACCCCAGGAGCACCATCCCTTTTGAACCAAGACCCAGCGGATCACAACACCCTGTACCATGAGCGGTGTGGACTGATACCATAAGTTTTGCTAACATAACTAAATACAAAAAGGAGCTGGGTATATACCCACCAAATGAGGGCGCTAAACACTAGAGAAACAGTGCTATAAAGGAAGTGCAGTAAGATAAAAGTATCAAGACTTTTATTCTACAGCAATGTAATATAAATAAATTGTACAAATATATATATAGTGAAATAGAATATAAATATAACAGCATAGGGCAGTTCTATTATAAGACCAGGGAACAAGTGCCCAGCACCAACCACTCAGCTAACAAGTAAACAGCAAACACAGCCCTTGGTCGCGACCCCCAGAGCTGGGATATACTTGCAGCTCGGATGGTGGTGATAGTGAGGTCTCTGGACTGCTGGACAAATGGCTCTGCGCGTTTCGTCCTGCGTTATTCGGGACTTCCTCAGAAGCTGTGGGCGATCTGCCTTTTCTGGCATTTCTTCTTTTATCTTTTAAACGTCGCGCCTAATCTAGCTATGACGCATGCGCACACGGGCACCTACTTCCGTCAAGCTGGCTACAGGAACACACACCTGTGGGTCCTGAACTAATTGCTAACGGGAAATTTCCAGTGCGCATACGTGGCCAGATTGATGCGCATAAAACTTTATTAGCATCCGATACATTGTAACACAGAAGCTACGTAAGTAGCAGTTACATGTATTAAAAATGCCCAAGGGCTGTGTTTGCTATCTGTTTATTAGCTGAGTGGTGGGTGCCGGGCACTTGTTCCCTGGTCTTATAATAGAACTGCCCTATGCTGTTGTAGATATTGTTTCCTATATTTTACCATATTTCGCTATATATATTTGTACAATTTATTTATATTACATTGCTGCAGAATAAAAGTCTCGATATTTTTATCTTACTGCACTTCCTTTATAACACTGTTTCTCTAGTGTTTAGCGCCCTCATTTGGTGGGTATATACCCATCTCCTTTTTGCATTTGGTTTTTATAGGCGATTGGGGTGTGCCTATAGAGTGTCCTTATATTTGGTTCTACTTCTGTTTGCACCTTATTTGCTAAAATAACTGTTGCATACCTTTCATTTTGAGTACCTAATGTTTAATTTTTTTCTCATTATATATGTTCTTCCACCACAGGTCAATGTTTCATTCCTCCTATCTCATAAGGAGCCCAGGCTTGTTAACTCAATGAGAGCCAGCGCAACACGCGCCCAAACACTTGGCATCAGAACATCTTACCCTTAGTAAGGCGTAAACACTGATACATCTAGATGCATCACTCACGAAAATGCGCTTCACTCCACTAAAGCATACAGACACCCTAAACCAGCACAGCACAAAGAGCCTTACCAAATGGCATCATTCTAACGCAATCATGTTACTTTTCAATTTGTCTAACACTAAACCCACCAGAACCACTATACACGCGCTGCCTCAGTACACCATGTCTCACCTTTGTATCGATCAGAATGTATTGTTTAACATGTTAATGTTGTTCCTGAACCTGTTATTGCTTGAACCAAAATATGGTGCAAATCTCAAACAACATTTTTTTTTTTTTACTTGGCTCCATGGATTACTAAACCTAGTGATGAACCTCCGCTGGATTTCTTCGGTGTAGTTTATCTTGGGATTTCCAGAGCTTTTGTCCTTAAACAGTCGATCGGAATAGCCCTTTGTTAAAACTGTTCTTTCATGTCATTCATCTGTAATTCTTGTTCGGAGCAGTTTCTCCTAATTTTTCGAAACTGGCTAAATGGTATGTTATTGAGCCAGGATTTTTGTGGTGGCTATACGCTGGGATGAAACTTGCAATCGACTTATTTTTTTTAAATGTTTTCGTGTGTAAGGTCTTCTCTGAAATATATATTTTAAGACCTAAAAACTCAATGTGTCCTTTGGACTGGTTAAAATGTAATCTCAAATTATATGGATTAAAATTCCTCAAAAGCTTCCAATCCTTCCAAGTCACCCTTTCAAATAAAAAGGCAATCATCGATAAACCTCCTCCATAGTAGAGATCGACCGATGATCGGTCTGGCCGATATTCTGTATTTTCGGCAATATCGGTATCGGAAAATAAAGATGCCGATAATAAAAAGCTATCGGCACGAAAGTTCATAAATTATCAGTATCGGCTCTAAAAAATATTGTTCGATCCCTACTCCATAGGACCAGGTTTGCACCGAAAGGGCAGTGGTTTCAAATATACTCATCTTTCCACTTGCCCATAAAAAGGTTGGCGTAACTCAGTGTAAACCTGGTCCCCATGGCATTGCCTTCCAATTGGGGTGTAAAAACATCCATTATCCCAAAGGAAGTTGTTGCTTAAAATTAACCCCACACACCTCACTAAAAACTTGTTAACTTATATTGTCCATACTCTTGAATATATATTCTAAACCCCCATTATTTTTGCCTAGATTAAAAAACTAATAAAATCTGTCAACATTGAAGTTGCTGTTTAGTGGATAAGTGAGTGCGCTGGATCTTGTGTAGTGTGTGTGTGTGTGTAATATATATAATTATTTTACTTTTTTTTTTTTCCTTCCTAGATATTTGCTCCTGGTGTCTCACAAGATTATATTTTGTGGTTTATGTTGGACACCTTGTCTTATTTCCAGGTTTTGGCATTGCTGCCATATTTAACAGTTTATAAGTTACTGACTTAGTCTTAATTTGTGATTATCGCCTCTGGCATTAGAAGATCAAGTCATTGTTGAACAGAAGCATGATTGATATTTTAGAAGATTCACTTATGATTCATGATGTGACTCTAGATTTAATGCTCTACTGTTCAGGCAGTTAGCAGAAATGCTAATATTTTTTTTCTGAATGTAACCCTTAGAAAAAGTTGTTTTGGAAAACTTGATGTGAGAAAAGAATGTATATTCATAATATCAGAATAAAGCAATATATATTAAGTTGGGAATCTAACTTTTGGCCACCTATGCTTTGCTTTAAGGACCTGTTTAGACACCATAACAACAAAATGTAGTTATGGTGCCAAGAGGTCCCTGGCGCTGACTCGCCTTTAGAGGTTACAATGTTTGAGAATATACACTTTTTAAGAGTGACTCCTCGTTAATAAAACTGGCTTGAAAAGGAACGTACCCTTTTTAAGACAGTTTTATAAATGGGGAGTCATTGATTGACTGAGAGTGTCAGCTGACACTGCCCTATTCAGCTAGAGGCAAAGAGATCTTGCACTGGAATACAGACTTTGTGTTTACCTCTAAAGGTGAGCCTGCGACAGTGGCCTCCTGGCACCATAACTGCTTAATTTCAATCAAGTCTTTATGGTGCCCAGAGTGTTCCTTTAAAATGAAAATAATTTTTTATATATGTGGCACGACTACAAAATTCTGTGAAATTCTAGACTGTTTGAAAAAGAATAGCTGGGATTAAAAATTGGCCTGGTAATTATATTGAAATATTATTTTTCTTCTTAAAGGAACACTATAGCATTAGGTGTACAAACATGAATTCCAGATGCCATAGTGCTCTGCTACCTATTTAAAAGCAGCAGCATTTGAATGAGAACAGAGAAGAGCCTCTCGTGGATGTCAGGTGTGATAAATAGAAACATTGCAATTTATACAAAACTGTAATATTTTACATTGCAGGGTTAAAACTAAATGGTCACTGCACCCAGACCACTTTGAGATGGGCTGAGGGTGTATGGGGTCTTTTTTATTTTATTAATGTGTATATAAAAAAAGTTTATAAAACCTGCCTTTTTTACGACCCTCCTTGTTAATCTGCAGTTTTTCCATTTTTGCTGCTATTAAGCTGTTCTTACTGTCATGATCTGTTTGAGTTGTATTTCACCATGTAGCTTTCTCAGTAGAAAGTTGACAATTGGAATAAGCTCACACAAACCCTTACTTTTCACAAATCATTAAAGGACCACTCTAGGCACCCCGACCACTTCAGCTTAATTAAGTGGTCTGGGTGCCTGGTCCAGCTAGGGTTAACCCTTTTTTTTTATATAAACATAGCAGTTTCAGAGAAACTGCTATGTTTATGTTTATGAATGGGTTAAGCCTTCCCCCAAAGCCTCTAGTGGCTGTCTCATTGACAGCCGCTAGAGGCGCTTGCGTGATTCTCATTGTGAAAATCACAGTGAGAGCACGCAAGCGTCCATAGGAAAGCATTGATAATGCTTTCCTATGCGACCGGCTGAATGCGTGCGCAGCTCTTGCTGCGCGTGCACATTCAGCCGAATGGGCGGAGAGGAGGAGGATCGGAAGAGGAGAGCTCCCCGGCCAGCACTGGAAAAAGGTAAGTTTAACCCCTTTTCCCCTTTCCAGAGGCGGGCGGGAGGGGTCCCTGAGTGTGTGGGGCACCCTCAGGGCACTATAGTGCCAGGAAAAAGAGTATTTTTTCCTGGCACTATAGTGGTCCTTTAATAATGGATATGTTCAACAGCAGTGTAGATTATCAGTCACGTGCTAGGTTGGGCATACCTCACCATGCAAGCCATAAAAAAAACCCTAGGAATTTGGTGCAAATTGTGAACTTTTGGAAAACTGTTCTTCTTTTTAAATTATTTGTTGTTGTTGCATATTTATATAATGCTTTATCTATATATGTCACCTTATGCCTTTCAACCAAATAGATACCCCTATTTTAGCCAAAATACATTGGCACTTTGTTCAGACCTGTGAAAGTAAGGTATTGGATCATACATGAAAATATTAAATTACGCCGTCATGGATTTTGTGCAAGTTCTCCAGATTTATGATTTTCTGTTTTGTTTTTTCTCAAGGAAAGTTGAGCAGTGGACCTGGAAGCCTTGTTGTAGACCATACAAGTCAAGCTTCTAGATTAAAATTGCTTTCTAATTCTGCGAGTTGTATGGACAAAGATGGCATGTGTATGCAGAATTCACTTTCTGAAGAAGCAACTGATATGTGCTCAACTGCGAACTCTTCTTGCTCCCCAAAAGGAAAAAATCCAGTAGTAAAATTGCATAATTGCAGCAGTCTAAAGAAATTATTACACTGCTCAGGCCTGAGGCAACCCAGGTTAAAGCTTGACATGTTTCCTGCAGAAGCAAAAGATTTCCACCATCTTTTCCATAACGGTGATACTGCAGTATCAGATGGCAGCATTCATTCTGCTGCAGGAAATGAAAATAAAAATATTGAAGAATCTGAATCGGTTGCAGACAAAGCCATGAAAGAAACTAAAAAAATGAAGGTCAAGTTAGGTTTTGGCAAGAGAGCAAAGAAAACAACAATTTGTTTAGATGGAAATGATCTATCCAACATTGGATCCTTTGAATGTGTGGAAGAAGGAAGCAAAATGAAAGATTTGGAAAACAAGGATAT
>OW240915.1:76001292-76046592 GCA_933207985.1 Pelobates cultripes
ATCCAGAAGTTACAAGTTACTCTACTTACTCTTCTCCTCAAAAAAACATAGAGAACCTTTTCGGAGAGAAGTGTATAGCAACCATGAACGAAAAACACCACCCTATTTCTTGCCAGAGGGTCATACCATTGACTGGGAAACATATTTGGAAGGTTTCATGCGCACGGACTAGTGTTTGGTCTTTTCCGAGGAAAAAGATATCTCATATTGAGATTACAGATATACTGGGGCTTGATTCTGAGCGCTCACTTGAAATTTATTGCCAGGATTTAAAAACTCTACTTGAAGAAAACACATCTTCAAATAATTTTAAGAGAGTAGAAGATGTTGATATGGAAGTGGGATGCAAAAAGAGGAAGATAAATGCCTCTTTTGAACAAATACCGTCACTGGAGTCCAGCATAAGAAAGTATGATCAAGAATCCTGTTCCAATAAATGTGAAAATAATAAAATTGCAGACGGCATCCATGTCCTGTTATCCAGTGAAGAAATGACAATTGATTCCACAATACCCACATTTGATAAGCCTGTTTGTTCTACAGAGAATGAAAATAATGATCTGAAAACTGATATCCTACACGGTAATGAAGAACCCAAAAACCTATCAGGTTTGAGTTGTGATGAACAATCTTTTAGTTTTAAAAACGAAATTGATGGATTGACTAGTGATGTTATATCTGGTAACACAGTAAAGCTGGAAATCATTTCACCAACTAATAATAAAACAGTGACTTTCTTTGAAAATGAAGAAATAAAAAGCAATGCTTTGCCTCATGATGAAAATCTGCATAAATGCAAAGGTGAGAAATCAAATACTGATTCTCATAGTTATATTGATATAAAAAATTTCAAGGCTACACAGGCCATTGCATCAAACAATGGTGAAAGCAAGCCTCATACAACATCACACACTCTTGAAATGCACCAAATCATAAGAACATTTCCATCACCAAATTTCAAAATTCCACTTAGAAAGCCTAAAGAAGAGCCAGAGTCAAAACATAGCTTGTGTATAGTAGATCAGTCAATCGCTTTAGATGACTCCATCACAAATGTACAGATTATGGAGATAATGCATACAAATATGCTTAATGAATTATACACATCCTCTGTGTCTTTGTCACAGAGACAATGCTCTCCCATTAAAGAATTTCAGTCCTCTGGTGATGGACTTTTATGTAGACCTACCCAAAGCTATGATGGTTATTCAAATAGCAGTCCTGGTCAGATTAATTCTGCTGGTGATTATGAAACAAAATTAGACCTTTCTTCAAGCAATACATTTACCATGACTGAGCTCTCAAATAACGATTCTTTAAGCAATATGTACCCAGATAATTTCTGGTTGACTCACCAAGCATCTTCAAAACGCAACAAAAGAGAGAACCAAAATATTCCAGATATTTTAAAAGCTTATGAAGATGATATACTGGTTATAGATGTTATTCAGGATGATCCCGATCTCTTTGGTTTTACCCAAGGAGAGGAATTACGAGGCTCTCCAGACACATCTAGTCCTTTAAATGACAAAAATACATTGAACGCAAACAAACAGTCAATGATACTTTCCTGCAACTTTCCAAAGCAAGAACAGTCACAAGTAGAGAGGTATTGTAGTAACATTTTTTTTTTTTCTTATCTTAAAATACTTTGTTGACAACCGCTTTAAAATGTTTTTTTCATTTTCTCGAACAGCATAATAATTTAGCACTACTTTTATTATAAACGAAACAGGAAAAAGATTTTAGATATTACAGTTTCACAAAAAAAAATCATAAATATAAATTACAAAAAAAAAAACTCACTTCTGTGCAACTGGTTCCAAACCACATATGGCTGTCTTGTAATGGCAGCAGATTAACATAAGGTATATAAATAACTAGAAATAGCATTTTTTTTAATTTTATTTTTTACATGCACCTTGGTGCTACCAATTTTTGTGAAGGGCACATAAAATATATATATATATTTTTGGGTATAACTCTTTCTCAATATATAATGCCCACATTCTAAATATACAATGTGGGCATTGTATATTCCGAAAATGTTATATCCAAATATTTTTTTCCCCCTTCATTAAAATTGGTAGCACTGAGGTGCACTTAAAATATTTTGCGCTAGTTCTATTAATTGGGAGGAAGTACTTACAGTTCCCTTTACTTCCTCCCGGCACACAGAAAGCTGCACTGGGAGTGAGACAGGAGGAGGAGTGAGCGGGTTGACCAATCCTTGGCACCAGGACAAAATTCTTAGTCGCCATGGCGACCTGAGCCCTGCATTAACTAAATAATCTGTAGGTCTAGCGTGCTCTATAAAAGTGGCCATTGACAAAAAGGGAAGTTAGTTGGGTTCTCCGAAAGAAGACTGAAAATCAGGACTTATAAATTGTAATCCTATGCTACTAAAATTGGCTTGCACTACAAGCAATAGGATACCATCAGGGAGTTAAATTCTACTCAAGCTTGTGGCCAGTGGATATTTTGAGACGTAACCATAATTTATAGCTCTCTATCTTTTAATTGCCTTGCTTATGGTTTACAAATGGCCAAAGAACAGCTTTACATTTTTAGATTAAGTTAACTTGCTGGAAAATGCTGGTAATGAGGTTTTTATGAGGAATACTTAAATTGAAATCTTCGTTTTGGACAAAGTGAATTTGATTTAAATCACAAGTCAGTAAGGCTTAAGTCGTGCTTTTCAAACATAGACTCTATTTAAAAGTAGATGCTAGTTATAATTTTAATATTTTGGACCAGATGAAGATTTCATATTTAGAATAATAAGCTTTCAGATTAGTCTATCTGAACTGATTTTGTTCTATACCTTTTGAAATGCATAGATAATGAAGACATTATTGCATGGTGAAGTATCTCCAGTTTTATAGGTTAATTACTCATTTTTAACTTAAAACAATTCAATTAATGGAACAATATAGTGTGTAGAGTTAAAAACCCTTTTATTGCTCTAAAGGTACACTTTAACATAAGCTAAAGTACAGCATAATGTAGTGGTTCTGGTGTCTATAGCATACAAAGGCAGTGTTTACATTTCTGGCTAGTTACACCTCTTGTGACAGTCACTCAGGCAGCCACAATAGGTTCTTCTGTGTCAATGTTCTGCGTTGAGGCACTAAACATTCCCCATAGAGATACATTTATTAAATGCATCTTAATGAGGAGGAGATGCTAATTGGCGCAGAGCGATGTTTTTTTTTCATGGCACTATAGTGATCCTTTATCCTTCAGGTATCCTTTAACATGTATTCCTGACCCTATAGTGAAAACCCACCATTAAGGTGGCTTGCCCCTTCTCCCCCTCCCCCCATCCACTTTAGCCCCCTCGGAATGGGTTAAAACTCACCTTATTTCCAGCTCTCCATGGGTCCGCCAGCACTGGCCCGCCCCCTTGAAAACATCATCAAAATTGCAGATTTTTAGCCAATCCAATATTTGGCATTGGATTGGCTAAAAATCGGCAAGGGGCGGACCAAACGCTGTCTAAATATGGTCTAAATATAGATAAATTAAATGAAATTATCATACAGACTGGATAGTGAGACCATATAGACGGAAGAATATATACATTTCAGCAGTGGGTATAAAAGGCCAGCTGAGATCTATTGAATCTTTGCAATACTGAACAGAGTTAGTTCCAATGCTATGCCTACAGTGACAGGCTGTAGACACCAGAGCATTAAGCTGGAGTGGTTCTGATCTCTATAGTGTTCCTTTACATTTTTATGTGACTTGACATGTATATTGCAGTTACTTTCTTATAAATATAAACCAATATCACAGTCTGTTTTCTTATTTTTTTGCAGTAAAAGTGTGGTCAAACACATGGAAAGCCCTTCTAAAACATATGAAGATTTTGCAAATGATCTTTTTTCTGGTAAAAATTGTATATACTGCTTTGTCCATACTGCTATTTATGTTGACAGTTTTATTATGTAAAACTTGTTATGTATTTTTTTTTTTAAATCTTACATTTTAATGCATATAATTAAAACTAAACCATACATTACTTTTTTTACTTTAGAGCCCCAATCATAAGCAATAAATATAGCCTTTTTATATTTTAAAGGAAAGGTTAATTAAATTGTGCCTTTTAAAGAGAACACTCTGCTCACCCCATCTCCCACCGCTCGTCTGTGCAGTCAGCCCTGCTTACCTCTCTCATGACACCAACACATTAACTTCTTTCCTCGCACATAATTCTCGTTACGGTATATGACACTCGGTTCTATGTTCCTCTAACAAAGCACAAAATACACTTACAAGAGAAATGAGTACTGCAACTACAGTGCATATAATGTGCTTCTTCCAATAAAATGTTAACCCTGGTCAAAGGTAAGGCAGGACACCGTTAAAAAATGATTCTATCTATGCAGGTAATTTTTAACTGATACTTTACAGTGCAGTTTTATATAGGTCTCAAATTCCTTACTAGATTCTAAATTGTATCTAACCCATGACACAAGCTTTTGTTTTCTAAATTCTACATTATCCATAAGGTTAATATAAATACATTGAGTCTGATCTAATAACTATAACTACTACTGGATACGTTTTTGTTACCCAAAAACATTTAGACATTTATGTTTTGTAGCAAGAAATAAGAAAAATTCTTTAGAAAGCAAATGCAGCACGTTGGTTGAAGAAAACGAGGAACCTGTTCCTGTTGGTCTGTTGGCGGAGTCAGAGAAGCAGAAGCAGTTTGAGACAGAGGTAACAGTTTAAAGAACTGGGACATACTTTTGGTGGGAGTGAGGAAATCAAATAGTTTTTTGTTTTTTTTTAAATCAAGATTTTTTATTAAAGCTTGCATTTAAAATTGTTGCATAGATTCACAACACTCGCAGGTTTCCTGCAATTATCTGCACCTCACAGGGCAAAGGTGAAATATGACGACATATTAAGAATTTCCAGTATGTGAAAAGATATAGTTTAGGCATTACTGTTGGTGATTATTCCTAAACATCGACAGTACAGTGATATAGTAATATCACACAAACAAGAGGCTTCAGGCTCCCTTTATTAGAATTGGTAGATTATTTATCAACCAAAGTGTTCACCACGAGCATTCAGGTCGTGAAAGTGAATGAGAAGTGGACTGCTAGAAGAGACCTACTATACCCCCGGTGGATATGTCTAGAAAGTGGAGTACTGTTCATTATATTCTTTTCTACTTGCCATTTCAGGGTACTTTCTATACATATCATACTATACAAAAAAATAGGTGGAGCTGTAAAATACTTCCCTCTCTTCAAAATACAGCCGACAAAGCTGAAACAGAGGGAAACACAATAGTGCAGATAATTTTTTAAAATACAGAGTAAATCCGGTAACTTTAAATAGCACACTCACAAAAGTAGAGCCATAAAATAACCTGGCTCTGGTCTGGATGTCAGTAGGATCTTTAAGGGGAGATCCAAACCCCACTCCAGATGATAGGGAAGGTTTTTAAGTAGTATATTCAGGAATAATAAATACTTAAAATATCTATAAAAGTATATTATTTATTCCAAAAAGCAGGTCAGATAAAAAACAAAAGCATAATTAAATGTCCAATAGTCACCAAAACGCGTTTCGCCTAATAGGCTTCCTCATTTGGTGTATGCTGTACATCAAAGTTCTTGTAATTCTTTTATATCCGTCCGTTTTTTCCGGATTCGCAGTATTTTTCTCTGTGGAACGCTTCATGCGTTCCACCCGGTGTAGGCAATTGACTTCCGGTTCAGCTTGGTAAGTTCACTATCAGATTCCTGTTTTGCCGATCATGTGATCGGGAGCGTCGTTCGTGGAACGGACATGCGTTCCATTGAGCATACACATCCGCCTCCTACACTGAATATAAGCGGATATGACGGCTGTGGAATGCAAATGCGTTCCACCAACAGGAATTTAAAGAGAAAGCATACCAAGCAAAATATATATATATATATATATATATATATATATATATATATATATATATATACACATATACACATACACAAATGAAGTCTTTACTAAATTAAAAAAGCAAGACAATAGAATAAACAAAAGTGAGGATGGAAGTAGTGGTTAAAAAACATATGTATCACCACTCTTATAGAGATAGCATGGGAAAAACATAATTAACGATAAAAAATCGATTTTACCAATTTTATTTTATCAAAATCTACACATAAAATATATATCACCACTCCTATGGCGGGTACATGTAGATATAAATCTAATATATATTCACATATATACATAAAAGTAAAAGAGAGAGCTTAAATACTAAAAATTAACATAAAAAATGGCTTAATTCAAAATCTTGGTTCAGACCATTAGGGATAAGTGTGTTAAAATTATAAATACATCTCATCTCCTCCTCACCTATTTTTTTATTAAAATCTCCACCTCTCCAATTTTTTTGTACTAATTTAATTGCGCAAAAGAATAGGTCTCTTGGATTACTATTGTGATAGATTTTGTAGTGTTGTGATTCAAAATGTTTTTGTTAATCAAGTGGCTGGATAGTAGCAGCAGGCATAAACATCAGGAACTTTACCAGTTCAAAAATACAAACCACGTTACTTGGTTGTTTTAGAACAAAAACAAAGCTTATCTATATGAACCAAAAACAAAATCTGTAACACCTAGAAATGGTTTATATTAATCTTGAAATGTAGTTATAGGCTTAGCAAATGCAAATCAATTCAATGTAGAGTTCTAAGGAAGAGAATTGCCTCTGCCAGATCCTCTTTCATAGAGGCTCTTAAGTCAGACTTTATTATTTTTAGGGCTGAAAATAATCTTTCGACACTGACTTGGGTGGGTGGCATTGCCGTAACTATTCTGCCTACATCACTAACGATCTCAGGATAAACAAGGATGGCTTTTTCAACAGTAAGTTTTGATGAGCGATCATACTTTTCAACTTCTTTTAGTGCTTCATAAAACTCCTGTTGGAATTTTTTTATTTGGACATTTACTGGTTCTGTAATGCTTATGCGACTTCGCTTTCTTTTAGAACCTTCCATTTTGTGGCTAAGAAGGAATCAAAATCGAATTCTTCGTTTGAAGAAGATGATCCTGATTTACCACTATTGCTTAAAAGAACTTCATCCAGTGGAGGTATTTCAGGTCGTAATCCCTTCATGCGAACTGCTACATCATAGAGGGCCTTTTTCCCAGTAGCAGTCTGTTCATTGTTCAACAAAAGTCGGCTCATTGGGTCGACATAAATAGCCGCTAACAAGATTTCATTTTCCAGCAAAAGACTCTCTCTTTTCATCATTGAAGATGCAATGCCCTCAGCTAATAACCCCCCATTTTTGTTCAGGCGATATAACAGGCTCTTCCATTCCAAGAGGAATTTACCCGGGGTTAGATTCAGTCACATTGCAAACTCTTGGTGACAGTGAAGGGGTGAGAAAGAAGGTTCTCCAGCTCTTTTGTTTGTGTCCACTGGCTTTCAGTTAATGCAAGATTTTCATTGTCCATTTCTTCTATGAAGTCTTTAAGTTCAAGCAAACGTTTCACCATTAAATAAGTGCTTTCCCAGCGAGTTGTTTGATCCAAAATGGCTCCTTTTCCTGCACGTCTTTTCAAATTTGCATCTGTTTTCGGGGCCCTGGCTGCAACAGTTACTTGCCGTAATTTGCCAATTAGTGTAGCTGCATGGCGATCTTTTAATCCATCTCTTATGGCAAGTTGCAGTGTAAGAACACACATCGCATATGATGAATAGTAGCAAGCTTCAATGCTTCTTCAACAAAGTTGTCTAAAAAAATGGCAGCATTCTCTTCAGTTTCTAAACTTTCCCCAATACTTGCTGAACTGTCTTCCTCTAACTCTAATATCTGTTTGTTACCTTCTTCATCTGCGTTCATCTTCTCATTTGTGCTCAACATGTTAGAAGCGTTATCTGTCACAACACATAAAATCTGTTCCTTTTTAATTTCAAAATCTTCTAGAACACCCTCCACTAACTTCTGAAGGTAATCACTGGTGTGATGTGCCTGAGTGTCCTTTAATCCGAGGGTCCGTGTTATTGTTTTGTTATTTTCATTCACAAATCTAACATTAATAGCGAAATAATTGACTCTGTGACGTGTGCATGCATCCATTTTAAGGAAGACAAAACGTCCTTTCAGAACTTTCTGTAGTTCTTCCTTTTTACATTTGGCCTCCTCAATTATAAGTTTCCTTATACTTTCTCTTTCCAGAGAAACGCCAAGTTTTTTTGCCATTTCTCCATTTAGGCCTAAAAATGCTGTTTGTGAAAAGAAGGATAGTGGTAAACTATTCTTTACTACCATTTCAATAATGTGGTGTTTGAATTTTTCTGGTGTCATCCTTATGGTAACTTTGTCAGATATTAAGAATTTTCTTATTGGTGATTGTTCTCCAGTAGATTTCTGAACGTTTTTTGTCACAGAAGTAGATGCAATGTTTTCATTGCTATCTTTCTCATTCACGGCTTTTAACACTTTGGGATGAAAACGCTGTAAGTGTCTTTTCAAATTTGCTGTTCTTGTAGGTGCATTTTTATCAGACCCACTGAAACTGCTAAATTTTGCATCACATTGTTTTTCACCATCATCATCTTTTCTAATACATTGGCACATGTAATGTTTTCCATCACTTGATAATGCAAAGTGCTCATAAACAGTAGACTTTGTCGTGTTTGTTGTATACAGTCTTTTTGACATTATTTAGGGCGCCTCTTTTCCTAAAATATAAAATGTTATATTAATTACTAACTGGCATATAATTAGATTTTTAATATCAACATCCACAGTCTTGTAAATGTACTTACATGGCTTTTTACAAACAAATAAGCTATATTTCCCAGCACTAAACCAAGCCATGATTTGTCCTATGTAAAAAAACATGCACAGACATGTACTGTACACACACAACACAGAGCCTACATTTTAGTACTCAGAGCATATAAATACACTTACAAACCTAGGATAGACAGTTTCTTCCAGAAACATGTACACATGTCTTCCCTCATACAGACAAGCAGGCATGCAGGTTTTAAAATAAATATAAACACTTACAGTTGAATCCAAGAAGCTGTTCCACCAAGTTCTTCTAAGCTCTTCTAGCAGAGAGAGGTAGTTGGCCAGAAGCTGCTGCCTTCTCCTTTTTGTGTGCTGAATTGCTGATCTGCTGCTGAATATAGGGCAGTGGGAGGATCCAGGAAGGGGCATTTATTATAAAACATGATTTCCTTAGTAGAATCCTATAGTCATGTTTAAAGTTTAAGCTAACAATCAGAGTTTACAAGTTTTTATAGCCTTAGCTGAATGACATCAGTTTTTCAAATGGTTTACCGCTTCAGTCTTGAACTATTGATCCTCCATTCCCTTCACTTATACAAGTGTCTCTAGTCCTGCAAAAAACATATTTACTTAATCCCTTATCAGTGAGAGGCTAGGTTACTGTTGTGGTCGTGACCTAAATATGAATATTAATCTCTTAATACATAATAATTAAGCAATACGGAACAACATTAATATTTTTATAATTCATGGTATTATGGTCGAATATGTGGATAGAAAATACACAAAACGTTGTAATATTAAATGTATATTTAATATAACTATAATAAATAAACAGATGCTAGCAGAATGTCAATTTACTACAATAATGATAATACAAAACTACAACATATTACTTACAAAAGGTTGCTACATGTTACACAACATTTTACTTACAAGGCCCCAGCCCTTTGGCTGGGGTTAAGTCAGAGCTGGTACTACATGATCAGTCAGGTACAGGCAAAAAGAGAGCTAGCTTCTCCTAACATCTGGTTTTTATTCAGTGTAAGTAGGCTGGCCTGTGATGTCACTGCCAGAAGCACAGGTCTTCCTACACACTCCCCCTAGTGGTGCCCCCAAAGCATTACACTAAATATGCTTTACTGACATCTAGTGGTGCGTCTAAAGCATTAAGCTCATTATGCTTTTTTTATGACAAAGTCATTAATAAATACCATTACAAACCACCCTTTGACTTATGTCATAAAACAAACATTATAAACCTGTACATCTTGAATCTACCCTATTTTAACAGTACCTGCCTTACAACAAAACCCACCTTTTGAAGAATGATACCCATTTACCTGTAAAGTTATGACACTTTATTGCTTATTCAATTTTTTTTATTTTTTTTTCATTGAGCACATGCATCACCAGTTGGGAAACCTTGGCCTAAAATAAGCACATACCCACCCTTGTAATAATAGACAACTCAAACCATGTTTTATTAGATTAACCAATGATATTGTGTTCATGTGAGGATGTGTTTTGGAGCTTAATATAGTATTAGACACCACAAACTCATAACACCTATGAATCATGCACAGACCGACTCGATTTCTGTAGCCTTTGGCTGGTCTGTGTGCCTGGAATTTTCACAAACATTAGTCCTGGAAACTGGATACTCTATTCTTCGACAGTCTTATAGAACATACACATGGAGACAGGGATGAATGAAACAGTTCATGTGATCAAGGACTTTTGTGTGTTTGTGGTCACATTGTTTTGTTTTTTTCTTTCTTTATACCATTAACCACCTTGACGTAACAGTGTCCTGCTCCTGATGCATTTGTTCCGACTCTCACCACTCTTAGCTGCAATATTTTTTCTCCTTACAGCAACAATTGAGCATAGTGTCCAGTGCTGCTGCTTCTTCTGCTTAAAATATCCTTGCTTGAAAGTTCTTGAATGAAAACACAGGCAATGACGAACACAAACATAAATAATAACTGTGCCAATCATCAATAGTACCATTTGATTGGGGTGTCTTAACCATATTTTTTTTCTATGGCGTTTGGATAAATACCTACACACCTCTCTCCACATCCAGCACACTCCTGATTCACAGATAAACACAATATCACTGCTGTATCTACCAATTTAACCCAAACACTCGTTATCACTGCTGCATTTACCAATTTAATCTAAACACTCGTTATCACTGCTGCATTTACCCAATTTAATCTAAACATTAACCAAAACAATTACATTCCTTTTTACTACCCTTCTATTTAAACATGTATAGATAACCCAAAATGCCTACTTTCTCTTATCCCTCTTATCATTCTTCTGTTTTTTTGTTTTTTTTTGAACTGCAACCACTCATGCACTTTACACAGACACAAATCAAGCACCTACTGGACAATGGGGTTCCTTCGTTAGAGCCCTCCCACCCCAGTTTGGTTTACACAAAAATACCCCCTGGTCCCTATGGGTCAATTCCCCCCTTTCCCAGGCAAGCATACATACATACATACAATAATAATACATAAGGGTTTCAATTTCAATACAATCACTAGAAATAAGAGAATAGTATGCACAAAATCATAGCATAGACATGTTAAATAGACAATAAAATAAAACATTCAATAGCTCATCAAAGGTCAACATTTAAACACTGGTCTCCATCTGATATTCTATCTGTGTTCCAATGTCCACCCCTGGTTTCTGCTATATCTGAAAAAGGTAAGAAAACAGATCAGGATTACTTTTCCTTGTCACTTATAGCGTATACTGCCAAATCCTTTACTTAGCATATATACATATATACACATATAAATAAATTCCCTAAACTTTTCATTTTATAAACAATTTGTTCAACAAGGTAACTTTCTTAATTTTCTACTTGGCTCTTAAAATAAACAATCAGCTAATAGCTGCTTTCTGCATCTTCTCTGCAATTCAGGAAACACATTTCTAGCCAACCTAAACATGTTTAATAACTCTCCACCCTTTGGTTAAATTATAGAGGAGTGAACCACAACACCTCTTCCGCCTCTGAAAGGATATAGGTCAATATGTCTCAAAGTTCAACACTTCTGACAGCTATGAGTGACTCCCTATTAATTTCTAGCCTTTCCACGGACATGCTTGCACCTCGCGGCTAAGGGCCTGCACAACTAACCACCCTGTGATGGCAGTGGCTTTCCGCATGGGGGTGACCGCCCCCGCAAAATTATAGAGGAGCAAACATACAGCAGCCTCTTTTCCGGCTTGATTAAAGGTTCTGGGCCAATATGTCTGCAATTTAACCAGTACACTCACGTATCACTTATTGTATATTTCCTGGTCTCTCAGGAATTTCTATTAAATAGCGTATCCCCTTCCCAGGGCAATATACAACAAAAACTAGTCACCAAGGGTCTCTACGGTCATGATAGGCCACCCTACCACTAGTGTAATACGCCCTTTTTTTAAAATATATTTCCTGGTCTCTCAGAGATTTTGCCTATCCCTTTCCCAGAGCATATATATATAAACAATTACAAATAAGTTACAAAACGCTACTTATAAGTAATACAGGGTTTCAAATAATAATACAGGATAGAACTGCACAACAACTATTGGGTATGCTCCCCCTTATCCGGACACGTTTAAATACCCCCTAGCTCAGGTTCCCCACCCGCTACTGTAACTAAAATCACAGCCCACGTTATGGAGGTTCACCCGCTAGGCAGATACACCCTAATTCAAAGCATGGAAATATTAAAATCAGTTATAGATGGCTTCTAAAATAATATAAATCTTAATCTGAGCCCCTACACTTACTTTGTTAAAAATGCTAACTTGTTAAAATATTCAGACTAAATAGGACAAAGGAATTATTTTACCATTTTTTCAGTTCATTTGTTACCAGTTCCTGCATATGTCCAGTAATTCCTTAGTCCTGGATAATAAAGCTGAAAAACACTCCACAAATTGATTAGTTTAGGCAATTACATTTACAAAACAATGCAGTTTATTTTTTCTCATACAGGCAAGACTACCCACCCCCAACAAGGACAAATTCTCCCCCAGCTGTAGCTGAAAAGCATGGTCACACAGCTGTTAAAAAGGTGGTCTCTCCTTCATGAGTCAAAATCATATATATATTTATACTAATATTCTGTGTATACGCACACATAAATCTATTATTCACTGAATCTGCTTTACTAAACGTATCTTTTTCTTAACTACTAATTTACTAGACAAATCCATGAATGCCAAACAAATGTAAATTAGTACACAAACAGGGTCAAATTTAGCAATAAAACCTGGTGAACTAGTTTAGTGAAAAGTCTTTTCCTATGCAAATGTTAGCAAACAATGAAACTAGGCCTCAACTCATTCACACCATGTGGTCAATGGTGGATTAAAATCCACATGGTCAGACAAAAGGTAAAGTATATATGTTTTCTCCTATATACAAATGACCAAAGATTGGTAACAAGCAACACAATAATTCATCACTATGTTCTACAACAAGATACCTTAAAAACAAATATCTAATCCCTATCTGCTATCTGCATTCATTCCATTAAAACCAAATCATCATTCATTTATTCATTTGTATACAGACAGACAATTTACTGTATTATTTAAGCAAAATGCATAACATTTATATTTTCCCCAATATTCAAGCATAATCCTGCCGACTACGCCAAATGTGGTCGTGACCTAAATATGAATATTAATCTCTTAATACATAATAATTAAGCAATACGGAACAACATTAATAATTTTATAATTCATGGTATTATTGTCGAATATGTGGATAGAAAATACACAAAACGTTGTAATATTAAATGTATATTTAATATAACTACAATAAATAAACAGATGCTAGCAGAATGTCAATTTACTACAATAATGATAATACAAAACTACAACATATTACTTACAAAAGGTTGCTACATGTTACACAACATTTTACTTACAAGGCCCCAGCCCTTTGGCTGGGGTTAAGTCAGAGCTGGCACTACATGATCAGTCAGGTACAGGCAAAAAGAGAGAGCTAGCTTCTCCTAACATCTGGTTTTTATTCAGTGTAAGTAGGCTGGCTTGTGATGTCACTGCCAGAAGCACAGGTCTTCCTACACACTCCCCCTAGTGGTGCCCCCAAAGCATTACACTAAATATGCTTTACTGACATCTAGTGGTGCGTCTAAAGCATTAAGCTCATTATGCTTTTTTTATGACAAAAAGTCATTAATTAATAAATACCATTACAGTTACCCATGGGCACTGCGTTCCCTGTAACAGCAGAACACAACACTATGGAAAGTATAAGTATTGCCGCTCCTAATTGTGCGCTGCATGCCATATAGTGAAGCACATGAAAAGCATGCTTCTTCACGGTCACGTAACGTGTTCGTTTTGCGGTTACGTGAGGCACTGCAAGCATTGGTCTTTATTCTTACAATAGAGAAGTCATTAATTATAACTTTTTGTGAATTGGGACATTTAAACTTGCTTTTTTTAATTCCAATCTAAATTTAGTATGAGTAGGAGTCAGTCGGCAAACAATGCACCGACTCCGACTCCAGGTACCCAAAATTTACTCCGACTCCACAGCCCTGGTTGTGAAACACTGTGTTTCTAGACCTTTTCTTATATTGCTTACATGTTCTGCAATTCTGACATGTAAACACCTAATAGTCCTACCAACATAAATTAAGTCGCAAGGACACTTTAAAATATAAATCACATTTTTTGAAAAACAAGTAAGCTGGTCTTTAATAGCAAATTCTCTTTTATCTTTATATGTGAAGGAGGTAATAACGTCTTTTTGTATTATTTGTTTCTCTACAAGCAAAGCAGGATCCACATCCATAAAATCCTTTATTTTTGTTTAAAAAATGTTCTGTAGGTTGTGTTTTAAAACTACTTTTCACTAAAATCTGTTTAAGATTTCTACATCCTCGATAGACCATTTTAGTATTATGAAGTAGAATTTTATTTAATAAAGGATCGTCTTTTAAAATAGGCCAATATTTTTTTATAATTTTATTAATTTTATTGTTGTTGCCGCTATGGTTGCAAATAAAGGGTATGTCAAACGTATTCCTATTAGAGGATTTATGTCTTTTTTTATTTACATATAAGATCTTTTCTTTCAATTTTCTTAACTTCTTCCATGCAATTTTGTAATTTGCCGGTGTCATAGCCTTTTTCTACAAACTGTTCTTTCATTTTTTTCTTCTTGGGAAACATAATCAACATCTTGCGTGCAATTTCTCTGTATCCGTAAAAATTGTCTCTTAGGTGCATTTGTTAGCCATGGTGGATAATGGCAACTATTCATCTCGATGTAACTATTCGCATCAACATCTTTAAAATGATTCCTAGTATGGATAGTAGAATTTAGAATAAAAACTTCCAAATTTAAAAAATGTATATGGTAATATGTAAGAGACCACGTATACGAGATTAGATAAGGTAGAAACCATTATAGCAATATGAATCAAAATAACATATGAATGTACTTAAAATGTTTTTATAACTTAATTGCTTACAAATATTAGTGGGTTGGAACTTGGTAACAAAAGGAGTGGGATTCTGCTCCTAATCAAGCCTAGTATCTTGAGCTTCAACCTTGGCTCCATTGCACTTTCCTTCTCTCATGGAGGACATAGATACCTCACATGGGACAAATGAAGTAGTGTAACATGAGTAGTGTTTTTACCCTAATAGACATGAAAACCTCAGCTTTCCTTGACTGCAGACTTTTGTGACATGAAACGCATGCAGAGTTCTTGGGACTAAGAGGGGAAAAGGGCAGACCTGCAACTACTCCTCAAATCACATATCTATATTCATTGATGCCTGTAAGCATCAAAATTTAAGTGAAGGGCATAACATTTTGCTTCACAAGCAGGATAATCCAAGCCCAACACTGGGGATTTCCTCATTTGGTTTTAACATTAGCTGATAAAGCTGCTGTTTCCATGGTATTACCTTCTTCCTGGACTTGTGCCATCCAGGGCTAAAATGATGGCAGTCCATGTTCCAAAGCTTGAAAGAGTTAAGTATTGATTTCAACTGGGGTACCCCATAGGCAAACATAGATAAAGATGGCCATCAGTTATATATCCGATCAAATTTAATTTTTATACTTTTTTTTTTTTTTGCCAATGTTGGGCCAGATTACAGCCTTAATAGCACTGACCTCTTGTTTTGTGATGCTGGCAAAACTTTGTCTATAGGAAAGCATTGGAAATAGGTTTAAACCAATGTTTTCTGGTGTTTTTTATTTTATAAATTTATTAATGCCCATTTTACTATAATGGTGTTTTTTCTCACTATTGGGCTGTTAATAGTAACATTTGATCAAATGTTCTGGAGATATTTTCTGCTTTTACTTTCCCCATCCTGGGGTTAAAGGACAGAATTATTTTTTTAAATGTTTTGTAAATAACCAAAAGATCACAGTTTATTACTTACCCAAGGTTCATTAAAATAAGGAAAATCCAACAGGTGACCATTATAACCTTTGTAAGCTCATTAACATCCATTCTGTCACCAGACCTTCTAATTTTAATTTGGTTTTCTGTTAGTTCAAGTAAATTTAAAAATAAAAAAAATTAAATTCAATTTGATCTTTATGAAAGTCAAAATAATTATTTGTTTTAGGAAAAACCAGTATATGGGAATAGATGGCATGTCATTGATCTTTTATGCAGCTATTGGGTTGTAATGTTAAGAGAACTATGTACCTATGAGAATGTGCAGCCCGAGCCCTCTTTCAGCTTCTGAACCGCTTTTGAGACTCGTGACATAATTGAGACCTCTCAAGCTGTTTGGAGGTCTGATTAGCCTTTTTTTAACTTTTTTTTATTTGTAGAATTGATAATGGGATCTTGTGAATAAGATGGGGGTGCTGATGAACAGTAGGGGAGGACAAGTGAATAAGATAGGGTTAAATAAGTTAGGACAGC
Source organism: Pelobates cultripes (assembly GCA_933207985.1). Taxonomy (NCBI): domain Eukaryota; kingdom Metazoa; phylum Chordata; class Amphibia; order Anura; family Pelobatidae; genus Pelobates; species Pelobates cultripes. The sequence continues at coordinate 76,018,013 of OW240915.1, forward strand.
TGATGGGATAGGGAGCTTGTAAATAATTTAGGAGCAGATATTTTGTGAACTTGCTAATGAAGACCTTAACAAACCCCATAAGATACTGTGAATAAGGGGGTTTAATATAGGGAAACAAGTTCGGTGTGCTGGTGAATAGTAATGCACCATGAACAGGATTTGTATATAGCTAATTTTCCTTTTTGAAAACTTTTGGATTTGAAATTTTTATAACCTGCCCCCAGTGGTGAAACAACATAGCCAGTGGATGCCAAGTATTTGGAGTTTGAGACCCTTCCTTAAAAAGAAGCCAATCAGCCAGCTGAAAATCCCTACCAAAATACCCACCAGTAACTAGCCACTTACCCTCCCTGTAGTGGTAATCACAAAATCATGGTGAAAAAGGCTGTGCTGTCGGTTGTGTTGTCATGGAGAGATTATAACCTGTTCTTTTAAAAACACCGCTCTTGGTTTAAACAAATGCAGAGAAGGCGTTCGATAGGGTAGATTGGTCCTTTTCATTCACAACACTTCAACAACTGGGATTTGGATGCCATATGATAGCCTAGGTGAAAGTTTTATACTCAGTCCTCCTCTTTTCATTGACCAACCTGGAGACCTCACTTCCTGCTATGATGGCAGAATTTGAGCAATATTGTGTGCTCTAAAAACTCAGAATGAATCTCACAAAGTCAGAGATCTTGGGGGTGGGATGTGACCATGCTCTCACTGCTCAGCTTCAAGCCGGCTTCCCCTTTCAATGGTACAGACAGGCACTAAAATACCTGGGGGTATGGCTGACCGCAGATCTTTCTAGGATTTTCTGACTAAATTTCCCTCTAAAGATGTTGGGAGACACTTCTTCCATAACACCAACATATCCACTACTATCATTTTATACGGCGTTGTTTCCAAACTGTCAGTGTAGACATGGAAATAATGAGCTCACATTTTTATACAAATGTATCCTTTAATTTGTTTTCATTCTTTTTTCAGGGCAAGTCTCCTTCGAAAGCCAACAAAGAAAGTCCAGATGATTCTGTAAGCAGGTTGGTGGTATTATTATTATTGTCTCTAGATACATGTGCACACACACAGACATGGGCCACATTGAGTCACACATTGAGGTTAGGACATCTTGTCTATAGCCATTATTTGTTATCTAGGTGAATTGTTGGATGGGCACAAAGCTTAGTAGAGTAATATATCAACTAGCTGCCTACAGGATTACTCTGCATCGTCAAGTGCCAATGCATCACAATCTGAGACTGTGACATGTGTTTACAGTTGCTAACTACATACCTTCCAAGTGTCCCTATTTAAGAGGCACAAATCCCTGTTGTTAATCCTAATGTCCGTTTTCTAGAAGCTCGTTGTTGTTGTCGTCTTGAGTGCTTACCAGCGCTCCACAGCAATACAACGCTAATGTATTTTTAGATTACAATATTTAGTTTTTAGAAAACAGTCCGTGTAAATGTCTTTTTATCCATTTCAAATGTTGGGAGGTATGCAACTATATTAAATTAGAATAAGCCACGTAAATGGGTTGAACAGCTGAACTGGTAACCGAGCAGGTCAAACCTTAGTTACCCCAAGCACCATGACCACTTTAGTGATTTCAAGTGGTTAAGGTGTTAGGTATGCACAGTATTTCACTACAGTATGTTAGAGCAGTAGGATGCAGATCTGTGAGTAACCACTCCTTCTAGTGGTTAAAAAACCGCAGCACACTAAAATTAAAGGGACACTACAGTCACCAGAACAAATACAGAGCTTATTGTATTTGTTCTGGTGAGTATAATCATTTCCTTCAGACTTTTTGCAGTAAACAGTTTTTTTTCAGAGAAAAGGCAGTATTTACATTACAGCCTACGGATACCTCCACTGGCCACTCCTCAGATGGCTGATTGAGGTACTTCTCAATGGGCACCTCAATGGGAGATACTACAGAACTTTCCTTGTAGAAATGTATTGATTCAATGCATCTCTGGGAGGAGATGCGGATTGGCCAGGGCTGGCTCTGTCTCTCATCTACCTCCTTGGCAGTCTCATCCAATCCAATGCTTTCCAAATTGAAAACAAGACTAAAGTGGTGATACTATCCACTCTCCCTTTTGGGTCTCACAAGCTTGTTGGTGAATTAGTAGTGCATATAAAAACAAATATAAAAAACATCTAGTGCTCACATATGTTATTGTACACTGATTAAAAATTAGGAGAGGTACTCACAGGTAAAGAGAAAAGATACGGTTTTGCCAACCAACGGAATGTGTGGTTCCAGGCTCCAGAATAAGTCAGAATGAAGTTCAAATGAGTTAACAAAAATAACTACATTATTGAATAAAGATATTGTAACAGATCCTTGTATCCCTGTAGGAGAGATCCTTGCAGCTTCTCCCAAAATCCCAGATGAAATAGAGCAAAGTAGTGAGTATAGCTCTCAATCCCCCAAACATGAGTCGAGACTTCATGATGGGGCAAAACGAACTGTTTAATGGATGCCACAGGCTGGCCTTTTATGACAATTCCCCATGCAAGAGTTAAACCCCCTGGACCTTGTGGGGTATAGGGTGACAAAGCTGTTACACCAATCAACATGTTTTTACAGTTTTACAACACTCCCCTATTACTGTTGAAAACTCCCTTTTCTGTGCTTGTGGAGATAATTGAATCAAGCGCTGGGCTTATCTAGCTCAATTATTTACCAGCACAAAAGTATAATATTTTACTGGTACCCCAAAAGTACCCCTAATCAACATGGCAACCCCACAAAAGTGGTATCCCCTGATAGCCCCGATCTGGGTGACAAACATATCCAAAAATCACCCAGTTCAGTTCAGGGATTCGGGATTTTCATGGAAGTCAAAGTTAGCCAACTACACACGAGGCGTCTGCCCCAAAGAGTTCCAGAGTTTTGAGCTGTGTAGCCAATCTAGTTCGAGACTTATAAAACATACGAAATATCAACTTTGCTGGTTCGTCACTTAGTTTGTGATATTTCCATCGTTCGTGTCTTTATTTCTGGAGAATGCCACTCTGTTCGGTAGTTTCTGTACGAAATTACAAGCGTATGGAAGTCCTAGCGGTGTTCGTGCCGTCGAGTGTCCGAAAATAGTTCCACGCCCTCGACAAGACATCGCTGCTTTGTTTGACAGAAAAGATGGCCGCCACCATACATACGAACGGCGACCCCCCATCTGTTCGGCGGTTTCACTGTGTTTAACTACGAGCCTGTGTGGTCAATTAGCGCCACACTTCACCTGGGGCTCGGTAGTTTTTATATTTAGACGACCCAACAGACGAAATACATGGAGAACTAAGAATTAAACGAATGGGACGAGGCGAACAAGGAAAATTTCTGATTTTGTCACAGATTTCAAGGAGCAACTTTCTTTCTACCTTTTAAACTTCCTTTAAGTCTCATAGAGATTGAAATTATTTTGCTGAAACTGTGTTTTCTTTATCTGTTACACAACACTGCTGGGCGTGGTGTATATATAGAAAATTATATTAAACTTTTCACTTTAGCCAAACATTTTGAAAAAATTTTAAATACCTATTTTGTTTATTGAAATGCATTATTTTTTCAATTTTGAGTTTTTTTTTTTTATAATATGCTTTTCATGAAATAAGTGTTTTTTTATGCGAACAGTTCTACTCAAAATATCAACAAATACTGTGTATGCAGATGTCAAATTCTGAAACAAAATGCCAATTTCTTTTTTCCCCCTTTCACCTGCTGCAGATCTCCAAATATTCCTGTGAGATGCCCTCCTCCAAGACACCAGCTATCTGAATTTGTATCAAAAACTGATCCCCAGCAGCCTTGGAGATATGGTAACGATTCTATAGCTGTAGTTGCAGTTAGTGGTTGGTTGCCGATCCCTCTTGTTTTGGTGTCTTGAAATCGATCCACAAGCTCAGTGCACACTGATGACAGATGTAATTTTTCCATAGATTTGATATTAATGCCAAGGATGCAACTAGCTATTGGCAGAAGTTCTGCACAGACTTATTCCATCATGTCCACGTATAAAAGCACAAGTGGTCATGGTGTTTGTTTTTTTTTTTCTTCCATTTATTTAAGGACAGATGAGGCTTTCTTTTAGTATCCTTTATTTATACCTAACAATGAGGATGGGATTATTAGGAGCTGTGTAGACTAATGTACTGTTCCAATTGATGTTATCGTAAGGATCGATGCAATGGTGGGATCGGGATAGAGGTCCTGGAATGTTGAGGTTTCCCATGAGGTAAGAGATGGTGTGCACTCACATGCATTCCTGACCCTATAGTGTTAAAACCACCATCTAACCTCCTGTCTCCCCTTGCCCCCCAAAATATAGTAAAACTTACTAGCATTCAAGTCTGCTGCTGCTGGCTCTGCCCCTGATCTGCCTGCTTGGCTGACATCATTAGAAATGTTGAACAAAATCCAATCACAATGCTTTCCCATAAGATTGGCTGAGGAGGCACATCATTGGCATAGCAAACACAGCTGTGGCCAATAAGCATCTCCTCCTAGAGATGCATTGAATCAGTGCATCTCAACGAGGAAAGTTCAGTATCTCCATGCAGAGGATGGAGACACTGAATAACTGCTCCAGGAAGCACCTCTAGTAGCTTTCTGAGGAGTGGCCAGTCTAGGTATGCCTCTGCTGTAGTGTAAACACTGCCTTTTCTCTGAACAACTTTGTTTTCCTGGCACTACCCTTTAAGCATGCTTATATTTGTTATATGATTCTATTGATCAATCTTATTTAAATGTTTTGAATTTCATTTTCTTATTATTACTTAACGATTTTTTTATTTTTTTTTACTAACTACTTAACTGGATTTAAGTTGCTGCTTTTTTTTATCTGTTTCTCAAAATTTATTGAAAATTTTACTTTTGTAGAATTTGTTTAAAGACCTTCCACCACCTCTGTACTTTTGCCAGTGAATAAATCCTGCCAGTCATTTTGTACAGATGCCCATATCCTATTAAAATTAGCTTTTTTTTTTTTTTTTTTAAATGAAGGGTTTTTGTCTAACCCTAACTCAGACGAATTTCCTCTGCTGACATAAGAAGGTAGATAACCCAGCTCACACAGTACAGTGCATGCTGCAGTTCCTGCTAGTTTTCCTTGCCAATCAAACTGTATCTCCTCCCATCCCATTAGATACCCCATCTAAAAGCTGCTCATTGAGGAGTAAGCCCTTGTCCGAATTGTCAGTTTGTCTCAGTGTTGCAGTTTGCTTTTTCAGATCTCCAGTCTGAGCATCCAGAGAAGCCACTCCCTCACATTGGCCACAGAGGTATGTGCCCTAGACATGTATACATACAGCAGGCTTTGCACAAGTCAGATTTTCAATCTTGCTACAATTCGTGTATAACAAAAAACTTTTTAATTTTTTATAAGTATATTCTAACTAATGTGTGTTTAAACACCTATTTAAATATATGCTATTTTATTTTAGACTAACAGAAAAGCTGTTGGCAAGCTTTTTGGGCTATATAGGTGCAAAAAAAGCCACAGAGGTGAAATTTACCGCTCCCTCAAATAGCTTGAAAGTGAACTGTAAGAAGTTCCTGTTGGCAGCATTCATATTTTATTTATTTCTATAAACAAGGAACAGATTACCCCAGATTCTTGATTGGTGCTAATATAAAATCAGTGATGAATTAGACACCAGTCTAATAATGAGAAGTACGATATACAATCAAGTAAAATTCTTTAAGATGAAAAAAACCAATGAATGCAAACAGGGTTTGCACTGAATTGCAAACCAAATACCTTACATAAGGCAGCTAATAAAGTATTAATTATAAAATTATTTCAACAGAATAGGAAGATTTAACCCCTTCAGGACAGAGGACGGTTCAGGACCGTCATCGGCATTTTTGCGTTGCAGACCGGTGAAGGTCCTTAACCATCCTAACGGTCCAATGTACTTACCCGATCGCCGTCGTTCCCCCGGCGGCGATCGGCGGTGCTCCCGGTGTGGGGAGACTGCCTGCAGCCCAGACAGTCTCCCCATGGCAGATTAGGACCCCTGGGGGCATACACAATAGGTGTCCATGTGTATGCCTGCAGGGGGACTGCCTGTGCTGACAGGCTGTCTCCCTGCTAGTGAAAATCATAAAAAAATAAATAAAGTTAATTTAAAAAAAAATGTATATATATGTGTGTGTGTGTATATATATATATATATATATATATATATATATGTCATACTAAGTGTATTTTTATATTAATATGTACATATATTAATATAAAAATACACTTATAATTAAATTACACCCGTGTATATATATAATATATAACTATATATATTGTATATAAATATTATTATAAAATACAAATAATAAGTAATTTAAATTAAAACATATAAAAATTAAAAAAAATATATCTATATGAAATTTTATTCTAACTGTATTTTGATAGTTATATATATTTATATCAAAATACACTTAGAATGAAATTGTATATATAAATAAATAAAAATAATACGAAATATACATATGTCCATATACAAAATTACATGAACAACCTATCTCCTTTTTTGTATTTCCTTTTGTATTGATGTAAGTAAGAAAGATTGCATCTAGGTGTTATAGCAACTTTTTTAGTGTTTGGACTAGAGTGTTTTATTTTGTTTTAGCGCCAGTATATTGTTTGTAATTATATAAATATACACGTAGACTTCAAATATTTAAATATGCATATATATTTAAATTCTTCGTGCGTATTTATGTAATATTTTTACATAATTAAGTAATTTTATTGATTGCAATTTGAGGGACCTGCCTGCCAACCCAGGTCAAAAGTCCAGAGAATTTAATTTGCTAGCACTATCTTTTACTCTGTAACTTTCTATGACACCCTAAAACCTGTACATGGGGGGGTACTGTTTTACTCGGGAGACTTCGCTGAACACAAATATTAGTGATTCAAAACAGTAAAACATATCACAGCGATGATATTGTCAGTGAAAATTACTTTTTTTTTTTTGCATTTTTCACACACAAACAGCACTTTTACTGATGATATAATTGTTGTGATACGTTTTCCTGTTTTGAAACACTAATATTTGTGTTCAACAAAGTCTCCCGAGTATAACAGTAACCCCCATGTACAGGTTTTATAGCGTTTTTGAAAGTTACAGGGTCAAATATATGGGTCAAATATTTTTACATTGAAAAAGGCTAGGTTGGTTACGTTGCCCTTGAGAGCGTATGGTAGCCCAGGAATGAGAATTACCCCCATGATGGCATACCATTTGCAAAAGCCACTTAGTCACAAACACTGGCCAAAATTAGCGTTCAATTTAGTTTTTTACTTTTTTCACACAAACAAACAAATATGAATGCTAACTTTGGCCAGTGTTTTCGACTAAGTGGCTACTAAAAAAAGAGTGGACATACCCCATATTGAATACCCTGGGTTGTCTACTTTAAAAAAAATATGTACATGTGGGGTGTTATTCAGAGATTTATGACAGATAATAGTGTTACAATGTCACTATTGATACATTTTAAAAATGTATGTTTTGAAACCGCAATATCCTACTTGTACCTATAGCCCTATAACTTGCAAAAAAAAAAGCAGGTAAACACTGGGTATTTTTAAACTCAGGGCAAAATTTTGAATCTATTTAGCAGTTTTTTTCATTCGCTTTTGTAGATGAGTAAAAGATTTTTCAAGTAAAAGTAAAAAAACGTATTTTTTTCAATTTTTCACCATATTTTTTTATTTTTTTTAAATTAAATTACATGAGATTATATAAATAATGGTATGTAAAGAAAGACCCCTTTGTCCTGAAAAATACAATATATAATTTGTATGGGAACAGTAGAGTGGAAAATTACAGCTAAACACAACAAAACTGTAGAAAGAGGCCTGGTCACAAATGTACAACATCGCAAAAACAGTCCAGTCCTTAAGGTGTTAAATGAACACTACGGTCACCAAACCAATTTTAGCTTAATTGAGCAAATTTGGTGTATAGATCATCCCTCTGTTGTCTCACTGCTCAATTCTGAAATTAAAAGTTAAATCTTTGTTTATACAGCCCTAGATACACCTCCTAACATGTGACTTACACAGCCTTCCTAAACACTTCCTATAAAGCGTCATCTAATGTTTACACTTCCTTTGTTGCAAATTCTGTTTAATTTAGAATGTATTATCTCCTGCACTGTTAATAGCGTTCTAGAGTCTACAGCAACCTTGTGTATTTAATTAAAGTTCAATTTACAGAGCAGGAGATAAAAACTTTTATAGTAAGTTAACATGATTGAAAATTAAACCATTTTTTGTAGCATTACATAAGCATAAACAAAAGTGATTTTAACTCTAACTAAATGGCATAAAATTGAGCAGTGTGCGCAGCGCAAGAAATAATGCTCCAAGGAAATCATCGTTGAACTCCTGCTGAAAGTAGCTGACCTGGAAACAAGACACAAAAACACCCTAAATGACAACTCCTACACAGAACTGGTCGCAGCTCAAGCAAAACTGAACTCGCACCTATCCCACAAGATCGCATTTCAATTTCGCATGGCCCAAAAACCGTTCTATGAATATGGCAACAAAAACAGTAAAATGTTAGCCAGAGCTCTAAGGAAAAGCAGACAAAAGTAACCAAAATCACATACAAAGGTACTACCCACGCTACACCAAAGTCCATAGCCAGTGCTATGAGTCCCTATACAACCTACCCAAACAGGGTGCAGGACTTGGCGATCCGGAAACAGATACATCTGCCCAACAAACTGCTTATCTCACCACTCACATCAAATCAAAAGTTGACGCAGACACAGCACGGTCGAAGAATTATCCTTGGCCTTGAAATATGCCAAAAATGGGAAAAGCCCAGGGCCAGATGGCTTCACCGTCAAATACTACAGGACATTCTTTAAAACTCTTGCCCCACACCTACTCAACATGTTAAGCAAAACCATAGACTGAGGATCTCTCGACCAGAACACACTGCTAGCACACATAATAGTGCTGCCAAAGGAAGGAAAAGACCCAACAGCATGTCCCAGCTATAGGCCGATCTCCTTGTTGAACACCGATCTGAAACTACTCGTGAAGATCCTAACTGTCCACATCCAACCGATCTTACCAAAATTCATTCACCTAGATCAGGTGGGATTCGTTAGGAATAGGGAAGCCCAGGACACCACCACCAAAGTGATCAATCTGATACACGCTGCCCGGATGGCCTCTGTGCCCTCACTCCTGATATCCACGGAGGCAGAGAAATCATTCGACAGGTTACATTTGCCCTTCCTGTTTGCGACGCTGCAACAAGTAGGGCTTGGCCTGAAAATGTGAGCATGGATTGGAGCCCTATACAGTAACCCATCTGCACGGGTCTATGTAAATAGTACGTTGTCAAGCACGTTCCCAATACGTAATGGCACCCGACAGGGGTGTCCTCTCTCACCCCTGCTGTTTGTACTGAGCCTGGAACCTTTTCTCAACGCAGTACAAGAACGGCCCGACATCACCGGCATATGCGGCGACTGGGGAGAAAGCAAAATCTCTGCCTATGCAGACGACCTGCTGTTTACAGTCCGGAACCCGCTAACTTCGCTCCCAGCCATCATGCAGGAATTTGAAAGGTAAAACACTATAACAAATCTCCATATATATTATACAAAATCGGAGACCGTCTACTGATCACCTCACTTAAAATACGTTTCCCGTTGGTGCACGGAAGCATTAAGATACTTAGGAGTCTGGATCGCCAGAGAAGTATCCCATTCCGGCTCAACTTTCCACCTCTGCTGGAAAGGGTGCTTATAAACCTCAAAGAATGGTCCGTGCCGCATATCACCTTGCTTGGAAGGGTGAGCGTTTGTAAATGAACGTGCTCCCACGCTTCCTATATCTACTACGAATGCTGCCGATCCGTGTCCCTCAGATCTTTTTTCGCACCTCTACATAGCTTTCACGACCTACATATGGCGAAACCGGGCGGCTAGAATTAAATATGCAATTCTGACCAGGCCCAAATCGCAGGGCGGCCTTGGTCTCCCCGACCTGACCAAATACCACCAGACTATCTACCTACGACGTGTTATTGAATAAGCTACAACACCCTCAGACAAACTTTGGGTCAACATAGAAGCTAGCTTCCTGACGATACCTCTGCATACGCTCCCGTGGCAACCCCCAAGTCCGCCGACTAAGCGAGGACGAGGCCACCCAACAATAGCTACCACTCTCAACGTCTGGATATCGGCAAGAGCGGACATTTCCCCATCTGTCTACCCCTTTGACTCCATCACAGGTAACCCGGCGTTCCCGCAGACTCTACTCCGCCCAGTTCATGACCAGCCTTGGACTACCACTCTGATGCAGAGATTTAGACAGAATCAACTAGCCCATATGCTCAAGTGAGTACCTAACATAACCTCGGTCAGTAGACCACTCACCACATTTGAGACGCTCTGCATCCAACCCTCACCTCAGCCACATGCCATCTCACTGCTATATCGCCTTGTGCTCACACCGCAAGCTTACCAGACCTTCCCGTACTTCATAAAACACTGGGAACGAGTCTCGGGCCATTCCCTGACTCCTGAGCAATGGACTAACACCTTCACACTGACGCACATCTTCCATTAGCACGAATTACCAGGAATCTGGATATTAAAATAAAACACCAGAGAAACTCGCCGCCATCAACAACTCATGTGCACCAGAGTGTTGGAGATGTGGCAAAGACCTGGGCACACTGTTCCAAATATGGTGGACATGCCCCCAGATCCAACCTACTGGCGAGAGATACACCAGATAGTATCCACGCTGACAGATGACTGCCGAATACTCCCCAGAGAACTACCTACTCCACCTGACCACCATGCTGTTGGCTACCTACAAGAAAACCATCACCCCATACTTGATCAACGCTGCCCGCAGCCTCATCCCGACCTTCTGGAAACAAACCTCAGCCCTTTCCACTAACAACTAGATCACCAGCGTGGAAGACATAAGGAGCATAGAGGAACTCATCCTGATAGCAGGGGGAAGGAGCCAAACCTATCTGAAGATCTGGTTTCACTGGATACAATGGCTGATGACAAAACAACCAAACTTCGAGAATGACCAACAATTTCCTGTAAAGGCAGAACCGACCTTACCTTGGACGCCATAGTACCACGTAACACCGGACCAACTCCAGACGCTCCTCACCCTGAAGACCGACCAGAGCGGGGGTAACAGCGGGGTCCGGGAGTGGGGGGGGGGGGAACAAACCGTATGGTCTAACCAGCGAACCCCTTCCCCCCACCCTTTTTTAATTCCCCTCTCCCCCTCCCTTCCCTATATCCCCATCTTTCACTAGGGCTCTCTCCTCTACCCGCCCCTTAACCTTCTCGCCCACCCCCCCCAGCCTCTCCCCAACTCTCGTCAGGGCATACATACATTCACACTGCTAGCCCACACAAATCTCTGATACCACTTTACTCGATACCACAAAAAGACAGAATATGCGGCGTAACCTTTCAGACTAGGGGATCTTCCTATCCCCTTTCCTAACTAACACCACTTCCCCACTATACTACCACACCTTGGATCAATGACATTAAAGAAACCTGTCATTACAAATATAAGTTTGCCATTTTCTAACAAGCTGACTTGACTCATGTTATACAATTAAAGGGACACTATAGTCACCCATACCACTTCAGCTCAGTGTGGTCTGGGTGCAGTGTCCCTCAGGTTTTAACCCTTCAAATGCAAGCTGCTATGTTTACATTTGGGGTTAAGCCAGCCTCTAGGGGCTGTCTTTAGGACAGCCACTAGAGGCTCATCTGTGATGCTGGAGGCATATTATGCCTCCATCGCGCAGAGCGTCCATAGGAAAGCATTGAAAAATGCTTTCCTATTGACAGCTTAAATGCGCGCACGGCACTTGCCGCACATGCGGCTCCGCTGACGGCTGGGGAGGAGAGGTCACCAGCCCCGAGGGAGCCCGGCGCTGGAATAAGGTAAGCTGCTGAAGGGAGGGGGACCATGAGGGTGGGGGCACCCTCAGGGCACTATAGTGTCAGGAAAACAGTTTTCCTGACACTATAGTGATCCTTTAAGTGTTTCTTTTCTTAACACTATTAAAAGCTCATATTTTAATTTATTTCTATTACCTCTTTCTCTTGATGAGGGAATCAATCATGTTTTCAGTGGGTGCAAGGACTTCGCGATCACATGGCCCAGGAGGGCCGGATCAGCAGCAGGGGGACTCCCTGGAATGCCAGGTAAGTCCCCCCATCCTGATTGCCGTGGTGGGATCACCAGCGAGCACGTAAGTGCGTAGGACGGCGTGGACGTGCTATGCCGCCTGCCGGCGTTTAGTCGGGTCCCCAAGGATGACATAGCACGCCCTCTGTCCTTAAGGGGGTTAAACGTCCTAAACGCTTTTAATGGCTTTGGGGAAATAAAACATATCTGTTCTCTCTTCATTATCAGACTGCGTGTCCAAATCTGCTGCAATAAATCATTCTGGCTGTTTTTCTCCTCCTCTTGCTGGTGCTGAACTCACAGGAGCCTATCATTAGTTCATTTTTCCCTAGCAATCATTGTGTTTCTTAGATTTAATTCAAGCAGGAAAGATTCTGAGGAGTGTTTCCCTAATATCAGATTGAACTGATTGACGGGAGGGGGAAATTGCTGTTTTTAACATCTGATTTTGGAGAAATCTAGCAGTTTTGTTAACACAGCATGTAGATTAAATTAGATTTTCTATTATTTAAGATTAAGTTGTATTTGTCATGACCGGTACCCTTTAATCTCTCTTCCATTTAAAATAGGTAAAGGAAACCAGTCATCATTTTCCCTGTCACACTTATTTCCATAAATGAGATTAAATCATGAGTATTATTATTTATAAAATATTTTACCAGGAAAGATACATTGAGATTTCTCGTTTTCAAGTTTGTCCTGGGTCCACAAAACACTGCATTGATACATTAGGGTACAATAAAATACAAAAACAATATTAATATACAAAATTTAACATAGAACAGGTAGGAAATATTTAATCAACCATAACACGTGCATTCTGTTTTGAGATATGTAGAGGGATCTCTTAAAGGTTTGGGAAAGATTTGAAAGTGTGCAGGTGGTCGTTCCATATTTGCGGTGCTCTGTAGGAAAAGGAGGATCGGGCAACTTTAATTTTGTATTGAGGTAGACTAAATACAGTGCTGGTACTGGATCGGAGGTTATAGGAGGTGAGAACAGCCGGGGAGAGCATTCTGCTCAGGTTAGGGAGGGAGCTTCCCAGAAAAGCTCTTAAACACAAGGCAGGTAAGATGAAGGTTGCGTCTGGGTTCCAGCGATCACCAGTTTAGTTCATTTAGCATGTCACAATGGTGGGTCCTGTAATTACATTGTAGCACAAGTCGGCATAACGAGTTATACAATGTGTTGAGTTTATTAATGTGGATTTGCGGTGCAGGTGCATATACTACATCCCCATAATCAATGATTAGCATCATCATTTGCTGTACAATCTTTTCCTTTACTGTAGGGCTTAGACAGGATTTGTTTCTATACAGGGCACCTAGTTTTGGATAAAGCTTAGATGCAAGCTTTTCTATGTGGAGGCCAAAAGATAGATGAGGGTCTAACAACATACCTAGGTATATGAAAGTGTGGACTGCGGTGAGTGTACTATTTGGTTTTGTTTTGATGGATAGGTAGGAATTGTGTAATTTGTGCAATTTAGCTACTGTTCCAGAGATCATTGTGACAGTTTTGTTTTGACAGTGTTTAGGAAGAGTTTGTTTTTGCAATCCACTTTTCTACCTCTGTGAACTGGTCTTGGAGCACGTCCTCAAGCTGCGGTAGATTGTATTTGCTTGCATAGATTACTGTGTCGTCTGCGTACATTTGAGGATTTGCAGACATTAGGCAGATCATTTATAAATAATGTTAATAGTAGGGGGCCGAGAATGAAACCCTGGGTAACACCACACGTGACTGGGAGAGGGAGGGAGTCACTGTCAGAAATGGACACATATTGTGAGCGATCCGATACATATGATCGAAACCATGTTAGCGAACAATCACCAATACCTGAGTTTTTGAGTTTGTGCAGTAGAATGTCGTGGTCTACTGTGTCAAAGGCCCTTGCAAAATCAAGGAAAATAGCTCTAGTTAGGTCTCCTTGTTCCATGCCAGTTTGGATGTCATTGCAAACCTTTAAGAGGGCAGTTGTAGTGGAGTGATTCGAGCGAAAACCCGATGGATCAGGGGTCTGATAGTTTGATTGTTGGTAGTACTCACATAGTTGCGTATGGACGCATTTTTCTAAGATTTTTGACACTACTGAGAGCAATGATATTCGAAGATAGTTAGAAAGTAGTGTCACCACTATTATGGATAGATACTACTCTTGCAGTCTTCCAAAGTTTGAGTATTTATCCAAACACCAAGGATTCGTTAATTAGGGTTGTGACGGGTTTAGCAATTTCCGGCGCACTAAGATTTGATCAGGTCCAGACTGGTTTTTCATTTTTAGATTATTAAGGTGTTTCTTAATGACTCTAATAGGTACAGATCTAAAAAATGAACTTGTCTATATTGGGTCTTTGCAAATTTAGTGGTATTTGTAGTTTCAGGATGCGTGTAATTTATTAGCTTGGCAATCAGCGTAGTGGAGCATCCTATAAAATAACTGTTAAAGGCATTTGCTACATCTAAGGGAAGTTGCCGGGTTGGGTTATCCACTTTGACAGTGGAGGGTTGGGAGTGGATTGGGGGAGTTTGTAATTTATTTATGACTTTCCAAAAGTTTCTAGGGTTTGCTAGGTTATTCAGATTTTCACAGAAATATTTTGCCATTGTCTATGTGCACAGTGATCGTTCATAGAGCCAGTACGCTTGAACATTGACCACAATGAATCCCGAAACTGGTACATTTGGATGAGGTCAGCTGTGATCCAGTTTATATGTGCCGCTTTTACTCTCACCTTATGCAGCAGGGCTTGCAAATTCCAAACTTGTTGGAGTTCAGACTGAAAGAATTCAACTGCACAGTCTAGATCTGGCAAATGTTTAATCTCTGCCATGGGAGGTTCTTGATGTCATTAAGAAAGGATTCAAGATTACATTTTTTTTTTAAAGTACTTGGTGATTTTAACCTTGGGAGAGGATTTAGTAGCCTTTATTTTGCACACGCAGTACACTAAACAGTGATCACTGAAACAGTTAGGGAGAACACCTGCCTCCTAGAGAATCCAATCGAGCAGGGTATGGTTATGGCTTTTAATGTTTATGCGAGTTGGAGAAGATTAATTGTGTTAGCTGCAAAGTCTTTAACAGCGAGCAAGATCTATTATTTTTAGGATTCAGCCAATCAATATTAAAATCCCCAAAGACCAACAGTTTACTTTTTGGGTTTTGGGCTATGTCAGATAGGGAATGCACTGGGGAGCTAGGCAGTAGATTCCTGCAACAATGATTGATTTTCTGCACAGGATCTCAATTTTGCCAGAAAGGAAATCAAAGGTGGCAGGAGGGCTAACATTTTGTAAGGGGGTAAACTATATGGATTTGTCAACATAAATAATGCCTCCTCCTGTGTGGAAATGAGCATGGGGTGGGTGGGAGGGGAAAGCTTGTATTGGCTCCATGTTGGAGAAAATTGGAATTAGAGATTGTCCGTACTGCAGTTGGGAGAATCTCTCTTTATTTCAATTTTGATTCTAACTAATTCTGTCTATAGGTTATAGTACCCTTAAATTGTGTGAGGTGAAACTATCGCCACACATACTATGATGTAATTCTCATCTCCTAAAAGTTCCAGGCTGGCTAATGTCAGTCCGGTGCAAACTTTGATGCACAGTTGATCATTGATTGGCTGAGAGACATGATCAACATCCAGCTTCTGCAGCTCAGCACAAGCCCCGATGTTATAAATCCACCTACAGAGATCAGGAGCCCAGTGGGGGGCCAAAGTAGGAAGGCAACCATTAAAAAAAAAGTTTGCCCCATAACCGGGTGCTCCTGGAGGGCATCATAACCACTACAGTGGACTGTGGTGGTTATGGTTGGAGCAATACTTCCTAGAATTTCAGTCTTATGGCTTTATTGGCAATTATCAGGAGAGGTATTATTTGACTTGAACTCTCCAGGCATTATTTAAATAAATATTTTCATTATCCTTTGGATAATGAGTGGAGAAATAGAAAACCCTGGTCGTCTTCACACACCATTGAGATGGTGATAATGCTACTTTAACCCTTTCATGCTTAGAACACACAAACAACTAATAGATCAGTTGGTGGCCAACTAGAAGATATAAGAGTAGGCAGCAACCTAAAGGTATGAGGCTCCCTCACAGACCATCAAAAGGAAATGGTATACAATAAAAACAGAATGGTATACAATAAAAACAGAAAACTAGGTCGCACCAGAATAAAATTGATAAAATAGTATAATACAAATGGTATACTTACATAAAAAAATCCAAATCGGTATACTATAATATATTTAAAAAAAAAAAAATCCAACTTGTTTGAGGTACTAAGGATAAGTTGTGAATCTGTATTGTGAGTATATATTTTATAATTTAAACTGTGTTGTAACTTTATTTTACATTTTCATGTAGCAGGGGGACTGCCTGTCATTCCAGGCACACCCTCTGCTGGCACTGCTCTCACAATACAGATTCACATCTTATCCTTAGTACCTCACAAGTTGGACTTTCTTGTTTTATATCTTTTAGTCTGGACTATAATATATTTCGATTTGGCTTTTTTATGTAAGTATACCATTTGTATGATACTATTTTATCAATTTTATTGTGGCGCAACCTAATTTTATGTTTTTATTGAGAACACACATAGTCGATATATAAATGTAATTAGTGAATACGTAGTAATACGCAATATATGTCATAGGTTTTACCAACTATTATGATATAGGGGATATCAAGTTATATTTGATAAAACAAAATGAACGCAAGTCTCATGCATTCTTAATATTCTGACCAATATTAGAGAACCCTTTAGTTCACTCTTTAATGCTAGATAATGTTTTATCACACAATTTCAGTATGGAGTTAATTGAAAAAATAGTATTATAGTTTTTATATAAATGAAGACATGGCAAACTCAATATACTTTAATGTCTGGTTCCACTGTCAATCCTCCCATTTTAAATGAAAAAAAAAAAAAAAAGTGGTATAGCCATTCCTAAGAGAAAAAACACAATCTAAGACATAGTAGTGTATTGATCGTCCCATCTTAGACAGAGGAGATCTCTCAAATTTATTGTTAAATAAACTTTTCTTCACCCCTACTTCATAGAATAAGTGAACAGCATGGCTTCCAGTGTCCATTATGCATTATAATTCTGGATAATGATTAATGCTTCATAGTTCTCGCTTGAAATAGTAAATATGCACCACAGCACTTAAAAAGTGTTTCCTGGCCAATCCATGTCAGCATCACCTGTGGGTTAGCTCCTCCCTCTCAGCTGATAGGACAGGAATCTAAATTTCAAATTATGGTATAAGGAATCCATCTCCCCAGAATAAGCAGTCTTTTTTCCTTTCCTCCAGTTGTTAGGCATCACACCAGTTTTATTTTAAAGTTCACCTGCCATTAGTTTTTCATTATGGCATCCTTGGGGAGTTCAGCCTCTCTCCCCAAGGAAGAACCAGTTACAGCGCAAGCAGTTTGGGACTCCCTGGGTTAAGATTACTATGATAGTTAATAGTAGTTGAAGATTGGATTTTGCTTGACTAAATTCTACAACTTTTAAATGAAAGATTGAGGTGGTAAGGGAGCCTGGTTACCTTAAGTGCATGTTGAATGTACCAAGATGACCGCTTTGTAAGTCATTATTTTCATCGTTATTGACTTCAGTGTCCTCTTGCCGACCTGTTCCATGCCTTTTCCATTTAAAAAATGTGCAATTTGCTAACATCCAGACTTGGTAATTCTATCTAAAGAATCCAGAATGGCTGATCGCATCTTCCTGTTTGCACTGAGCATTTAAGGAAGTTCACTGAAAAAGTTTTTTTTAAAAGGTAGTTATTCCTTCTGGATGGTTTGTTTGGTAAATTTGCTGCTGCTAATGTTGGTTTTAACCATGGTCTTTATCAATGGTGTCTTCAAATGCCACTGATAGTTTTAACAATCTCAAATATTATTGATCTCCTTAAAATGGGTTGTGCCCACATGGGTTCAGAAAATCCCGGAAATATCATGCCTGCCCATCTGATGCATTTGAAGGGGAAAATGTATGCAGACACTGCTTTTATTCATAGCAGATGAAGGAGCATCTATATCTGCAGACACTATTAACCCAAATCTGGCTTCAACAAATGTCAACTGCAACCATCACAGGGAACAATGTCCCCAACTGTAGGTTTAGTTAGGTGGGCACACTGGAACCTGAGAATAACACAACGTTTCCTGGAGCAGTTCAATCAAGAATGGAAACAAAAGATCACAGAAGTAAGAATGTCTCTTCAGTAGTGGATGAATGTAGAAAATATCAGGAGAGGCTTCCCTCTAGGGAATTAGTGACCACAGATGTCAGCAGAAAAGGTTGGAGAGCTCAATACATCTTCCAGGACAACTGAACTATGTCGCCAACACTATGTACATCCAGGAGAATGGAAGCGGAGTTCGGATACGTTCAAGAAGACATGCAATCTTTGGGGAACTTCAGATATAGATCTGATTCCATCAAATTTGACCCAGGAACTAAGGTCAAGATACCCTAACACAGAGAGAGAATTTTTGGCTGGGATACGTATTCCATGTCCTTCCATTAATCCATATAACTTTCAAAAAGACATGGAAGAAAGAAAATGTAGATGTGATAGCAATTATTCCTCATTGGCTAAGGAGACCTTGTTTTCCACTGCTGTTAAGTCTGTCACAAGGAGTTTCTTGGGAACTGCCAATCAAGAGGAATCTTTTATCACAGGGCCCAGTTACATAACTGAAAAGAGACTTGTGTCCATCAAGTTCAGCCTTCCTCACATGTGTTTTTGCTATTGATCCAAAATAAGGCCAAAAACCCAGTCTGAAGCGCTTCCAATTTTGCAGCAAACTAGGGGAAAAAATCCTTCTTGACCTCAAAATAGCAGTCAGATATTTACTTGGATCAAGCAGCTATTTCCCAACTAATTAGAAATGATATTCCTGTATGTTATGTTTTTGCAAGTATTTATTCAATTGCTGTTTAAACATCTGTATGGACTCTGATAAAACCACCTTTTCAGGCAGAGAATTCCATATCCTTATTGCTCTTACTGTAAAAAAAAAACCACTTTTCTTTGCCTTAGATTAAATCTCCTTTCTTCTAGCCTAAATGTGTGACCTCTTGTCCTATGTATAGCCCTGTTTATAAATAGATTTCCAGATAATGTTTGGACCGGCCCCGAATATATTTATATAATGTTATCATATCCCCTCTGAGGCACAGTTTTTCCAAACTAAAGAGCTTTACATGTTCTTACCTTTCTTTGTAACTAAAATGCTCCAATCCATTTTTCAATTTTGTAGCTCTCCTCTGCACTTTTTCTAGTGCCATGATATCCTTCTTTAGAACAAGTGCCTAAACTTGCACAGTATATTCAAGGTGTGATCTTACCAGTGATTTATAAAGAGGAAAAATTATATTTTCATCCCTAGAATTTATACCCTTATTTATACATGACAAAACCTTAATGGACTTAGCAACTGCAGACTGACATTGCATATTGCTGCCTAATTTGTTGTCTATAACAATTCCCAAATCCTTCTAATGTGTGGCTATCCCTAATTTACTACCATTTAGGGTGTAAGTTGCTTGTTTATTCTTGACCCCAAAGTGCATAACTTTGCATTTCTCTACATTAAATTTAATCTGCCATTTTAGTGCCCACTCCCCCAATCTATTTAAATCTCTCTGCTGCATAGCAATATCCTGCTCACATTTTATTACTTTACACAGTTAATTTTTTTATATATTTTTGCTCTGCAAAGGATAGGTACAGACAAGCTCGAGGTACCCTAACGGCAGTCTTCTAGCGTTATAATCAAGCTATACAATCAGGGTAGTAGGGTGGACGTGCACAATTTTATATTAAATTAATAGGCATGCGTGAATGTACAAGGTATTGTAGCAAGAATTTGTGAGACACGTTTACAGATATGTGGACTATATTAGACTTGCTGGTGCTGACAAAAATGCATGACATGCTAGCTGGATATATATTGCTCAAAAAAATAAAGGGAACACTTAAACAACGCAATGTAATTCCAAGTCAATCACACTTCTGTGAAATCAAACTGTCTACTTATGAAGCAACACTAAATGACAATCAATTTCACATGCTGTTGTGCAAATGGGATAGACAACAGGTGGAAATTATAGGCAATTAGCAAGACACCCCCAATAAAGGAGTGGTTCTGCAGGTGGTGACCACAGACCACTTCTCAGTTCCTATGCTTCCTGGCTGATGGTCTGGTCACTTTTGAATGTTGGCGGTGCGTTCACTCTAGTGGTAGCATGAGACGGATTCTACAACCCACACAAGTGGCTCAAGTAGTGCCGCTCATCTAGGATGGCACATCAATGCGAGCTGTGGCAAGGTGGTTTGCTGTGTCTGTCAGCGTAGTGTCCAGAGCATGGAGGCGCTACCAGGAGACAGGCCAGTACATCAGGAGACATGGAGGAGGCCGTTGGAGGGCAACAACCCAGCAGCAGGACCGCTACCTCCGCCTTTGTGCAAGAAGGAACAGGAGGAGCACTGCCAGAGCCCTGCAAAATGACCTCCAGCAGGCCACAAATGTGCATGTGTCTGCTCAAACGGTCAGAAACAGACTCCAAGAGGGTGGTATGAGGGCCCAACGTCCACAGGTGTGGTGCTTACAGCCCAACACCGTGCAGGACGTTTGGCATTTGCCAGACAACACAAAGATTGACAAATTCACCACTGGCGCCCTGTGCTCTTCACAGATGAAAGCAGGTTCACACTGAGCACGTGACAGAGTCTGGAGACACTGTGGAGAACGTTCTGCTGCCTGCAACATCCTCCAGCATGACCGGTTTGGCAGGGGGTCAGTAATGGTGTGGGTAGGCATTTCTTTGGGGGGGCCGCACAGCCCTCCATGTGCTCGCCAGAGGTAGCCTGACTGCCATTATGTACCGAGATGAGATCCTCAGACCCCTTGTGAGACCATATGCTGGTGCGGTTGGCCCTGGATTCCTCCTAATGCAAGACAATGCTAGACCTCATGTGGCTGGAGTGTGTCAGCAGTTCCTGCAAGACGAAGGCATTGATGCTATGGACTGGCCCGCCCGTTACCCAGACCTGAATCCAATTGACCACATCTGGGACATCATGTCTTGCTCCATCCACCAACGTCATGTTGCACCCCAGACTGTCCAGGAGTTGGCAGATGCTTTAGTCCAGGTCTGGGAGGAGATCCCTTAGAAGACCCTCCGCCACCTCATCAGAAGCATGCACATGCATTGTAGAGAGGTCATACAGGCACGTGGAGGCCACACAAACTACTGAGCCTCATTTTGACTTGTTTTAAGGACATTACATGAAAGTTGGATCAGCCTGTAGTGTGTTTTTCCACTTTAATTTGAGTGTGACTCCAAATCCAGACCTCCATGGGTTGAAAAATTAGATTTTCATTTTTATGTGATTTTGTTGTCAGCACATTCAATTATGTAAAGAACAAAGTATTTCAGAAGAATATTTAATTTATTCAGATCTAGGATGTGTTGTTTTGTGTTCCCTTTTTTTTTTTTGAGCAGTGTATAATAAAATGCTAGTAGCGGGTTTAACCCCTGGATCGCTTCCTTTTTTGTAGAGTATGTGTGAATTTAGTGAAACACGTTTTCAGATGTGAAGACTATGCTAGACCTCTGAAGCTAACTAAAATTGTATAACATGCTAGCTGGGTATAAAAGAACAGGCTAGGTATATACTAGCAGGCTAGTAGCGGGTTTTAACCACTGGAGCGCCTCAGGTTTTGTGTAGCAAGTGTATGCACAGGCAGGCAACTAAAAATCGCTCAAACATAAAATGAACTGTAACATAGGTTAAACGCTATTGTCTGTCTGGGTACAGATGGGCTTGGATATAGTAGCATGTCCTGAGGGGGACTCTGGTATCGTGCTCAGGGACATGTGGCACTGTCAGTCGATGCCTCTGCTTGGTATAGCTGTAAAGTCTCTTGGGTTCATCTCTGTGGCAGTTCAAGGTGTGGGTTGCGCTTGACATCTCGCCCGCCCTGGGCCTCTCTGGGTGCCTGTATAACTATACCCATGATTTTAGGTCTCTGGAACGGGTCCAAGTCCTTCTTCACCAAGAGGTGGCTGAGGCTCTGAGTGATCGTTTGTCTCTTGCAGTGTCTGTGCTTCTGCATCTGTGGGGGGCGTCTATGGTGGGAGCCCTTATCTGCTCTCTGCCTGGGTGGGCTAGGTATGTGCGACTTGGATTTTTGGTGGGTGGTTGTGCCCGACGTGGCCTCTCACACCCCCCTCTCGTTTGCCTCTGTTTGGTCATCTGTCCCCCAGCTGCTGCTTTTGCTCGTGCCTTCAGCCGCCGCCAGAAACGGGCAAATATCTCGTCCAGGTGTTGTAGTATGCGGTCTATCGTAGCACACCCGTCCTGTTCGGACAGCTGTTGAAACTTGCCTTGTGGAGAGGGTACATCCGCCATTTAGGGTGATAGTGTCGTTGCTCAGGTTTGTGCGGTCATAGCCGCCTGCTAACAGCAAGGTGATTGAAGCTGCTTTGTGGGGCCTGGGATGACCCCCACCGGTCGTGGTTAGGGGAGATGTTTCACCGGGTTTCCAGTCCCTGCTTATGTGTCCGGAGAGCAGCCGTCTCTCCGTGACTCAGTCTCGAGTAGGCCGCAAGCCTCAGTGTGTCAGCTTGGCTGTGCTGGAGCTCGAAAGAGGCACCATTCGATGCAGCAGCCTCTCCCGGTTGTGGGTATTGATGGCTGTGTATAGTACCCTGTTTTTTTGTCCCCAGACGTGGGAGCTCGTGCTGAACACTTCTGGGCTGCCTGGCTCCGCCCCCCTACTTTACAAAGGTTTGTGTCATCTGCAAACACTAAAACATGACTTTCAATGCCTATTTCAAGATCATTCATAAATGTTAAAATAGAAGCGGTCCCAAAACACAACCCTGAGGGACACCACTTACTACTTTTGTCTAGCCTGAAAATTCACTATTAATGACAACTCGTTGTACTCTATCCTTAAGCCAATGTTCTACCCAAGAACAAGAATATTCATCTAGACCAATTTCTTTTAGTTTGAAGACTAACCTATTGTGTGGAACCGCATCAAATGCCTTGGCAAAATCCAAGTAGATCACTGCAACACCCTGATCTATACTTCTACTTACTTTTTTGTTGAATGCAATTAGATTAGTTTGACATGACCTGTGTTTCATAAAGCCATGCTGATTATTGCAGTTCTCCACAAAGATCCTGCAAGAGTCCGTTTGAAGGCCTAGAGATTGAGAAGAACTTTCTGTAAGCTAGAGGCTTATCTGATTATTTAGTGGAGACTATTCTCAAAGCTAGTAGTCACACTATGTCAAAAGTAGAGATGTCGCGAACGGCTCGCCGCGGTTCGCCACGAGCCGTTCGCGGTGAGCTCCGGTCAGCTGACACATCCCGGCCAATCTCCAGCAGACCCTCCCTCCCAGACCCTCCCACCTCCTGGCCAGCATCCATGTTGAAGCTGCCTTCAACATGGATGCTGTCCAGGAAGAGGGAGGGTCTGCTGGAGATTGGCGGGGATGTGTCAGCTGACCGGAGCTCGCCGCGAACGGTTCGTGGTGAACCGTGGCAAGCCGTTCGCGGGAAGTTCGCGAACGGTTCGCGACATCACTAGTCAAAAGTATACAATAGAATCTAGAAAGCTTATGTTGATATTGGGAAAGTTTCTGAAACTTTTAAGATTCATTATTTGTTGGAAGTTTTACAAAATGGTGTGAATGAAGGTTTGAGCCTTAGTTCTCTGAAAGTACAATTATTCTACAATTTTAACAAAGGAGCAATGAGAATTAGACCATCTATTTAATTAAAAACTTCATCCCAATATGGGACTTGTCTACAGTTTTGCATAGTCTGACAGGCACACCCTTTGAGTCTATGGATTCTTCATCTTTAGGGGTCTTAATACTGAAATGTGTTTTCCTTGTTGCCATCACCTCAACCAGAAGAGCTTCCGAATTCAAGCTCTTTCATCTGATCATCCTTGTACTCAGTTTGTTGGATATAAGGCAGTTCTAAGGTTGGTTCCGATATTCATTCAAAAGGTTCCTTTTCCCAATTTCACCTGAACCAGGAGGTTATCCTACCTTTCTTGGAAAACTCTTATTCTGAGGAAGAATCCCTTTGGCATACTTTGGATGGTATTAGGTCTTTATGCATTTACCTTGATCGTACTAAAGAATTTAGTAAGTCAAATAGACTTTTATTGGACCTTGTTGGTTACCATAAATGTATATCTGCCTCTGTCTCTACTATCAGGAGATGGATTACTTCTGCAATTCAGAAAACTTACAGGGTCACTGACAAACTAGTGCCAAACGGTGTTAAAGCCTCTTTGGCGGATACTTCTACAGAAGTTTGTAGGGCTGTAGCCTGGTCATCTTTCAACACTTTTGTGAGGCACTATTGCCTAGACGTTTCAGGCTCCTGTGCCGCCTCATTTGGGAGAAATGTCCTACTTCCACAACTGTATGATTAGATTTGGTATAGCATTGAGATGGTATAATTGTTTTTTTTATCACTCACCCTCTACTTTTGCTTGGGAGGTCCCACAGGTGATGCTGAAATGGACTGGCCTGGAAAACATAAAATTGTTATACTTACCGTAATTTTCTTTACCTGGCCAATTTCCATATCCATATCAACGAACCCTCCCTTTTTTCTGGACTGACTTGGTTGCAAGACTGCTTATTCTGGGGAGGTAGATTCCTTATATACCATCATTTTAAATTTAAATTCCTGTTCTATAACCTAGGAGGGAGGAGCTACCCCACAGGTGATGCTAACATTGATATTGGACAGGAAAAGAAAATTATGTTAAGTATTGCAACAATTTTATGTTTTTAGACCGTTTACACACAGTAGCAACTTTTATAATATAAGTGACAAACCAAATATGGTTTCCATTGCAACAGCAGAGAAATTGCAAATCCTTTTTTTTTTTTTTACTTTTTTTTTTTTTTTGGTGTGCTGATTAATTCATATAAATGTTTTTCATCATCAGACTTTAGGCAAGGTGGGAGCCATGTACCAGCTCCAGACATGATGCATCCAGATCACTATGAGAAATGGAATCATGACCATAACATTTCTGTAAGTATTTAATTGTGAAAAAAAACCTTTGAATTTAGTTGAGAGACTGCACAATATATGAACCTGCTCTTGTGTAATATGTATCTGAGACTATCGAACTTTAGAAGTTGATAACAGTGAAAATTTCTGAATTATGTATGGCGCAGAACCAAATATTACTGGTCTCCAACAGAGAAAAACGTGTTGCTATGTAATAATGCGTTTTGTAGATCCGCTATTTGGGAAAAAATAAAATAAAATTTAGCAATATTTTTCCTGATACTAGTTTACAAAATGTTATGCCAAACATATGACTTTTATAATTACCAATAAGTTAACAATGAGAACATGTACATTTGTACTATGAATGTGCGAAGTTCATGTTGCACAGCTTGTTAATACAAGTTTCTGGCTTGCTAATGTTCTGTGCACAGAGGTTCATTCATTTGCTAAGAGCAATCAGCTGATGTGTAACCCTTTACAGCAGGCATAGGCAACCTTTGGCACTCCAGATGTTTTGGCTACACATCCCATGATGCTTTTCCTGCAATATGGGTGTCAGAGCATTATGGGGGATGTACTCCACAACATCTGAGTGCCGAAGGTTGCCTATGCATTAGAGTTTTAGTTTGAACTACTCTCAATGGAAATCTGAATTCTGTAAATTAGCATCTTGACACGTAACCTCTGTCCATAGTCACATGATGTCTTCTTGCACTTTTCATTAAAACAATAAATGCTTTACAGTTTAAAGCAGCTCTGTCGCAATGCAGATTTTGCTTTTAGATTACTCATATTTCGATCCTCTATTTCTTCTTGTCTTTACTTTTTTGAAATTACATTTTAAAATTTTAGTTATATGTAATAAAAAGTAGGGACTATTTTTTATCATGGGGAGAATGATCTTTGGGCAAAACATAAGCAAATTTCCATTCAAAAGGTTGCTCCAAGCATTATGAGCACGTCAGGGATTTTAAGTGGTAATGGTGCCTGGAGTCTGTATGTGCAGCATTTGAAATCAGTGTTAATTTTATCGACTAACATTTTTAGTTGACTAAAATATTTGAGATTTAGTAAACTAAAACTAAAACCATTCAGATGACTAAAATACGACTAAAACTAAAATCGATTTTTAGTCAAAAGACTATGACTAAACTAAATTGAAATTGTCGCAAAAATTAAAACTGGCTGGTTAGACACATGGGGAGGAAGGAGCGAAAATGACACATGGTGGGGCTGGGGAATGAGACACATGGTGGCGCTGTGAAGTGGCAAAAGAGGCAGACCGGGGCTTGGGAGTGAGAGACACCTAGAGGGACTGGGGGACACAGAGGGGCTGGGGAAAGGGCAAAAGAGATCATTTAGTTGTCTAAAACAACTCAGATGACTAAAATGTCTTTTTAGTCAAGACTATGACTAAAACTGAATTGAAATTTGCCGCCAAAATTAACTCTTTGAAGCACTCCACATACAGAGCTTAACACTTCTGCTGCTGGAGGTGTAACACTAGAGTTCTGGGCTGGTGAATGTCTATTCGGTGCAACTTTCATAGCTCAGAATTGCATTTATTGGCTGACCCTCATGCTGACCCTCTCAACCAATACATGTGCGTCATCAGGCCACCGGGGAGGGCAAGATCCTCGTGGGGACCAGTGGGCTGTAGTGGTTATGATGATTGGATTAGATATTGATGTTTCAATGTCTTTGATGCTTTTTTTTTTCTCTCTCTCTCTCATATATAATGATTAAAAGCATCATTTGGCCATGGCGCAAACCCAGTTGCCACTTGGATATTGCAGATTTTTTTTTAATACATTTCGTGGATGTTATCGAAACCCATGCCTGTTTATCCATGTTCCAGAGCAACATGATGAGAAGGTAAATCCTTAAGATACTGCATTTCAGATTCCTTTAGTACTGCACTTCAAAAGACACTCTGTGTGCCATAACCACTACTTCTCAGTGTAGTGGATTTAGTGCAAAAGGTCTGGGTGCCTTCTGTCAAGTAGGTTTTGTGTGGTATGTCAAAAACCAGGACAGTTGCCAGAGCCTGCCCTCTTCTGATAGTGCTATAGTAGTACAGTTACTATTATTCTTTATTCCTTGTTTAAAGGTACATTATAAGCCACTGAAGGCGCTTCCTGCATTCAAACGGACCTTTGATCCGGTATCTGCCGCTGGACATCCTTACGCTCTGCATGAGGACACCAAGTGTCAGATTTTTAGGAAAGCATTGATTCATGTTGAAAAATATTAGTATAAGCTCATAATATAGCAGGTATATAGTTTGGCAAACGGAGCACCATATATTGGGGAATACTAAGATGTGTACATAAATCTGAAAGGTGAGAGTGGAAATATATCTGTCAAGGAAGAAGTCCCAGATTTAAGTATGCAGATTGTGGCTCATATCTCTTGGCGACTTGTGCGGGATAATGGTGTGTGTCCTGTGACAGCAAACTTCGAGTGAGTAGTATCCAATTAGCACTGTGCTTGTGAATGTGACAGCATTAGTGTGAAGTAGTTTATGTCTGGATTTTCATCCAAAAGTGGACTTACTCAAAGACGAGCCACAATAAGCATATCTTGATCTGGGACTTCTTGCTTTGCACTATTCAGTTGCAGGATTGTTTTGGGGTTTTCTGACGGACTTACCTATTTATTGTTGATCATTGCTGTAATACTTTGTTTCTAGTTGTAACTAGTTTCGGCATGTTTGGTCAGCATATTCATGTACACATCTTAGTATCCTCCATATACTGTTCTTTTTGTTCATCTTTATGACTGCTATATTTTGAGCCTTTTTCTTTTCTTAACTATTTTTATTGTTGATTTTTACATCTATCTTTAATTTCATATACATTTTTATAAAGTGCACCTAGATCATTTCTATTTTGATTTTCTCTTGAAAAAACATACGCCTGTTTTCAGGGCCGGACTGGCCTACCGGGATACCGGGAAATTTCCCACCTGGGGCTGGGCTGCCACATAGGTGCCACCGGGTGGCCGGTCCGGTGGCACTAAGAGGGGGCCGGCCAGGTTCCTGGCTGGAGCCGCCGGGCCGGGTGGCAGCTTCCCCGGTCTGGCGGCCCTGTCACTGGTTGCTGATGGCTGAAGGAGGAGGAGCCTGTCTCTGTACCATGCTCCCTTGCGGTTCCCACAATTCCCAGCACAGGAACCGCGAGGGAGCATGGTACAGAGACAGGCTCCTCCTCCTTCAGCCATCAGCAGCCAGTGACAGGAGCAGGGCCGCCGGACCGGGGAAGCTGCCACCC
>OW240915.1:76046925-76080862 GCA_933207985.1 Pelobates cultripes
GGGGAGAGACACAGGGAAAGGGGGGAGGAGGGGGAGAGACACAGGGAAAGGGGGGAGGAAGAGAGATGGGGAGATGGGGAAATGAGAGAGACACACAAGGGGAGAGGAAGAAAGAGGCAGAGGGGGAAGAGAGAGACTGGGAAGGAGAGGGGAGACATTGACACAGAAGAGCAGTGAGGGGGAGAAAGAGAGGACCTGGGGCAACACTCCGGCTCTCACGAGGGTGAACTCTAGCCCTGGAGCTACGGGCTATAGTTCACTCTCACCACTTCCTGGTGGTCGCAGTAGTAGGAGTGAACTCTAGCCCCATACACACACACACACACACCATACACATTCACACACTGCCCCCCCATACACACCATACACATTCACACACTGCCCCCCCACACCCACACACTGAACCTTTCACACACATTGCACCCCTCACACATTGCACCACTGCTCCTATACCCTACTACAGCCCCATATCCCAGCAGACTCCAGGTAAGTTGTCAAACTGTTCTTAAACGGTTTGACTACTTACTCTGGGAGGGGGTGCCGACACTCCTGGCACCATAACCACTACACAGAGGAGTAGTGGTTATTGTGCATGGAATATTTCTTTAAATAATCTACAAGTGCCCCTCCCGGGCTCAGGCTCTGGATCCGTCACTGGTATATGACATGTATATTAATGTGTATATTAGTTAGATAGATATATATATATATATATATATATATGTGTGTGTGTGTATGTGTATGTATGTGTGTATATGTATATAGCTATTATATTTACACATATTAATGTACATTTATATATGCATAATACACAGAGGAATGTCATTAATATGTACCATATGTAATGAGCAGATATTGGCCCAGTCTTGTTGCTAGGTGCATACTCCAGCACAATAACATATTTAAAGTGAAGAGCACACCCACAGGACTTCAAAATAAAAATTTTTTTACAGTTGTGCCCTACATACATTCACCATTTCAGTCCCATTAACAAGCTTTCCTTAATATGTCAAGGTAGTTGGACTGAAACATTGATTACATGCAAAGGCACGTCTGCTTAAAATAAATCTGCACTTTTGTTTATTTTGAAGCCTATGAATGCGCTTTTTACGTTGAAGTACTTTTTAATTTTAAGTTATCTGTTCTAACTCTTTATCTGCACACTATGCTGGCGCGACGCATTATGGGTCTGGTAAATATTTTTTTTTTCCAGGGCTGCTTTTAATTCCCAGTCCGGCACTGCCTGTTTTGAGTAGCGGCTGTATTTTGTTTTATTGTTATTTATATTTTTTTACTGGTTTTTTTATATAGTAGCAGTTATTTCTATTTTAAATGTAAGCACAGTGTCATTGGTACTTTGATACTGCTATTCTATAATACACAAACTCTCTACAAGAAGTACTAGAGGGAATTATATGTATACAAGTTTAGCTCACATCTATCAAACAGCATTCTTTATGTATTGCTTTATGGACATAATGTTTTGGGCTTCTACAGTGGTTTTTGTTGTTTTTTGTCATTCTTTATTTTTGCTGTGCTTTGAGTTATAAACAAGCTTGAGTTGCCACAGCAGCATGTTCGCGCTAATGAGAAAATATAGAGTAAACAGTGTCATGGCATTAGTTAAAGGGATGCTATAGTCACCAGAACAACTGGTGTAAACAGTTTAACTATTCCATGTGAAATGTACAGAAAAATAAATTTTCCATTCACATGGAATAATTAAAAGTCCCTTTTTTTCACTTTAACCAAGTCCTGTGAGTGCATCCTCAGTTTTGATTTTTGTATATTTCTGACGTTTGGGATATAGCACCCAGGTTATTAGTTCTTTCTTATTACTTAAAGGAGAGTGCCAAGCATCCTGTTTTTTTTTTTTATATATAAACACTGTCTTTTCAGAGAAAATGCTGTGTTTACATTGCAGCCCAGTGATAACTTCACTGACCACTCCTCAGATGGCTGTTAGAGATCCTTCCTGGGTCATGGCTGCCTAAAATGCATCCAAACATTCAGTATCTCCTCCCTCTGCATGCAGACACTGAACTTTCCTCATAGAGATTCATTAATTCAATTAATCTCTATGAGGAGATGCTGATTGGCCAGGGCTGTGTTTGAATCATGCTGGCTCTGCCCTTGATTTGCCTCTTTGTCAGTCTCAGCCAATCTTATGGGGAAGCACTGTGATTGGATTAGGCTACCACTTCTGATGATGTCAGCAGACTGCTTTTTTTTTTTTTAAGCAAATAGCATGCAGATCTACAGCTTCAGGCTTGAATACAGTAAGATTTTGCTATATTTATGGAGGCATGAGGGACCCAGTGGGGGTTGATGGTGGTTTTAACACTATAGGGTCAGGAATACAATTTTGTGTTACTGACCCTATAGTGATCCTTTAATGGCACACTTTTTTAGTTAGTAGTTAGGTACAGATTAAGGCATTGAAATCACAATACAGAAATGAAAATAAGGAGTCATATCATGCATAAACATTGCAGTGTGGGCTTTTACAGTTTTACTGAATAGTTTGTTGCATTCCTTAACTAAATATTTTGTATGTATAATCTTCTAGTTATGTATGGAGTTACTTTACAAACTGGTGGATGAAAATCAGATTTTCCTGTTAAGGCGAGGTGGTAGGTATATTACAGAATTTTACACAAACTGCATTCCTGCATCTTGCCTTTCAAATTGCATTTTTTAATCTAGCAAATTAAAGTATTGTGTCCTGTCACAGACAAGACGATTTCCTTGACACCTGTTTACTCTTTGACATACTCCAAATACTTTAATTGTCAATAATAAATATGACTAAATTTTGGAGAAATTGATTTGCATAAAGAGTGACCTGTTTTAAAATATAAAAATTCCAAATGGTTACACACACAACATGGTTCCATTGACTGAACTTAATCGCTTTCTATACACTCTTGCTATTTGGCTAAACCATTAGTAGTGTATACTAGCTCAATATATAAATGGCAATAATAAAATGTACAATAAAAACATTTAATAAATTATTGAATTGACTGCTTTTTATATTTTTAGTTTCACAGAAGCTCATTGTATATCGAGATATTTTATTTAGCTCGTATTTTAATATTTTGATCTTAAGAAAATGTCATATATGACTGCTTTATCAGTATACGGATGGTAACCAGTTTACGGCCGAGTATTCATGGTCATACTGTACTACCCCAGTAATGTTTGAAAATTGGATTGTTTTTTGTCTGTTTTAGATATGTAGTGCTCCACAGACATCCTGTGCATTTGGAGTATTGCTATGAGCGATCAGGTTGAGTTGGTGTCTTCTGCTATTATGGTACTAGTCATGTAAAAATGTGTTGCATTTCTCTTTGACTTTTATAGTCTACCTTATGTTAAGTTGTCTCTTACGTTTTGGTGCATGTGTGCAAAATACAGAATAAAACAAATGATGTGCCTAGACAGCTACACAATTCTGTCCTTGGGGAATTAATGCCTTCCAGCACATCATTCTTAAAGATTGAGGCATGCATATGTTCTTGCTGCTGTTTTCAGGTAATTGCCAATTCTGACAGCTCTGCAACAGGAGACATCAGTTTCAGCTACTTACCCAGCTTGCACTCGCTGTCAGAACGATTCACGATCAGAGAAATGCTGAAAGATGTACACAGAATTAGTAACTACGTGTCCGCCTTTCAAGCCTCACTTCTAAATCACATGCTTAAAGTTTAGTGCAGAGCCTTGATAACTGTGTAACTGACACTGTTATTCACTAAAATGAGAATTCAAATTTAACGTGATACTGTAGGCCTCAAAACCACCTTAGCAGTTTTAGTATATAGATCATGCCACTGCAGCCTCACTACTCAATCTTCTGCAATTTAGTAGTTAAATCACTTTATGTTGATGCAGTCCTAGCCTCGTCTCCCTTGGCTTTGACTGTCACAGTCTGCATTAAAAAAAAAATTGGTTTAATTTTCAATTGGATCTTAACTCGCTTTATAAGATTTTTATCTCCTGCTCTGTAAATTGAACTTTAATTACATACAGGAGACACCTGCACTGTCTAGAAGGCTATAAACAGAGCAGGAGATAAGAAATTCTAGAATAAACAGACTGTGCAATACAGGAACTTAAAATCATTTATTTTATCCTTATTATCCTTATTCTCCTTTTTCAGGAAGTGTTTAGGAAGGCTGTGAAAGTCACATGCAGGGAGGTGTGACTAGGGCTTCAACAGTGATTTTACTCCTAAATGGAAGAGAATTGAGCATTGAGACTGTGGGGGCATGATGTATACACCAAAACAGGTTAATTAACCTCTTAAGGACCAATGCTTTTTTGACGTTTTTGCCATACATGTGTTCCAATAAAATGTTCCATTTTGTGTTTAAATGCACCATTCTGGATAGGTGTATGCAAATTAGCTCAACAAAGAACCACATTTTTGCCTCATAATTCCTCTTTAGACATGGATTTCTTGGAGTATGTGTATGCTGTATACAACAGCTTTGAAACACAACTCAGGAACAGGAGCAAAGCCTGTGAACCATTTGTCACATCCTGTTCCTCGCTGCGGATCATTCTGGCAATGGCTTCTGGTATCCAGTACTCTTTTTTGCTGTCCTTGCCTGGTTTTCTTTGTTGCTGGGTTTCTGTTTAAGTTCCCTTTAGCGCTTGTTGTGTTCAGTTGTGATTTTCGTGCTTGACCTTGGCTTTGTA
This sequence comes from Pelobates cultripes, assembly GCA_933207985.1. Classification (NCBI taxonomy): domain Eukaryota; kingdom Metazoa; phylum Chordata; class Amphibia; order Anura; family Pelobatidae; genus Pelobates; species Pelobates cultripes. The sequence continues at coordinate 76,051,630 of OW240915.1, forward strand.
TATGACTCCGTTTATCTCTCTATCCCTGTTTTGTCTTGTTTGGCGGCTTACTGACTGTGTACCAGACCTTGGCTAGTTTTTGTTCTCGCAGTCTCTTTGTTCCCTTGACCTCGGCTCGTTCTTGACTTTGTCTATTCTCTGCTATACGATGAGTCCGGCCATTCTAAAGTCCGATAAGACGTATCTGCTCTATCTGTCGATTGTTGGACTAAATCTTGTGTGTTGGGGTAAACTACTGTGACATTACGATAGGGCCATGGACCCCACAGATTTAAGTCAGCAATTGGCTTCTCATGAGGCTAGATTTGCAGAGCAGGATCACCGTATGGATCAGATAGCTCAGGCCCTCCAGACACTCTTATCTAGAACTACTCCGGTAACAGTACCAACTCCTACTGCACCCCTTGTTCCAGATGTATCCACCATTCCTAATGCTTCTGCACATTTAACCCCTCCATCTAGGTATGGAGGGGATGCTAAGACATGCAGGGGATTTATTAATCAAGTGGAATTCCACTTTGATATGTATCCACGTTCCTTTCCCACTGATCTAAAGTTGGATTCCTTATGCACCAACTTACTGATAAAGCACTTGAGTGGGCAAATCCTATTTGGGAGGCTAATGGACCTATGGTGCATGATTTTGATAGCTTCCTTACGGCTTTTCGTAGAACTTTTGACACAACTAAAAGGTCAAAGAATGCCGCCAGGGCATTAATGAGAATTAAACAGGGTTCTAGGTCTGTTGCTGATTATGCTATTCAGTTTCGTACCCTTGCTTCGCAGGTAGATTGGACCAACAATGGGCTAACTACAGCATTTATGGAAGGTCTATCTGATACTATATTGGATGAGGTAGCAGCTAGGGATCTTCCTATCCCATTAGAGGACCTTATTGACTATCTTATTGATATAGAGAATAGGATTCGTGATAGACTCTATACTAAGAATAGGAATAGACGTTTTGCTACATTAAATACTCCTAGAGTTGCTAATTCTGAGAGTTCCAAGGTATCAGAGGAGGAACCCATGCAATTAGGGGTTGCCAAACTCTCTGATGCTGAAAAATTGTATAGGAGAAAGGAGGGACTTTGCCTGTACTGTGGTAGGAAGGGCCATATGCTAAAAGAATGATCCTGGACAGCTGTTTCGTTGTTAATGCAATTCATTAGCATGAGGTTGGTTATTGGCTTGCTATGGAGGCTTGGTGTTACTCATTAAGTACATACTGAAAAAGTGTGGATGAAAATCCCTTCCACCTGAAGTGGGTAGTTAATACATTGCTAAACACAAATACACACACCAGTCAAGCCATAAGACTTGCTTTTCCCACAGAATTCTCACTTTAGCAGTGCTCTCACTACTGCAAGGGATTCTGGCTAGGCATATGCAAATAAGCTTAACAAAGAACCAAATTTTTGCCTCATGTATATTGAAAATATATATATATATATATATATATATATATATATATATATATATATATATATATATATATATATATATACACACACACACACATACAGTGGTACCTCGGTTTACAAATCTAATGTGTTCTCCAGGACGTTGTGCATTGCGAAAAATTCGTAAACTGAAACACGGTTTCCCATAGGAATGCATTGAAAACCAATTAAAGTCAGAAAAAAAGTTTTTTTTTTTTTTTTATCTGTTCAAAACTCTTTATAAAGTGCACTTCAAATGCATAAATACTGTACAGGGACATGATTAATCAAGCAATAACATTTCAAACAGCCAACTTCTACTTTTAAAACATGGCAGACTTTTCAAACATGGTACAGTACACTTCAACCCGTCAACAGGGAAAACATGGAAAACCTCAAAAAATGTCAACACTTTTGGAGGAAGAGGAGGGCAACTGGGCAGCACTAACACAAGCAGGTTCTTCTTTATGTCTAGGCTGTTTATGTAGGAACTATTCCATTGTCTGCTGCCTTTTAAACATCCCTCGGAAAGGGGACATGATGTCTGTGTCAAAACGGTTCACAAGTCTCTGGGCTAGAGCCTTATCTGGGTGGTGCTGCTGTACAAAAGTCTGTAAGTTTACCCACATTTGGCATTGACTCCTTGAGTTCCCTGGAAGAGATCCGTCCCCCACTTGTTTCCTCCTCAAATGAGATCCGCTCAATGACCTCCATTTGTCTAAATATACATAGGGATTAAGGAGAGAGCGCAGGTAACAGAAAAACATTATTTTCTTTGGTTTTTACTATATATTGGGGCTGATGTGTACTGTAGTCATTGCTGCCGGCCCAATAGTGATGGGAGTAAGCGCAGGACTTCTCTCTTTGTATTTATATTTACTTTGTATCACACAGCCTTGTTACAAATATGCAAAATACACAGTAACAAGAATGCACAGCACATGAGCTGGCATGGAAACCACAGTAAAAGCCATGTACAGCACATGAGCTGGCATGGAAACCACCCCACAATGCAGAACACAGTAAAAGGCATGCAAACGGGGAGGAGCTAGCAGCGCAACGGAGCGGTCACACTTCTGTGAGCTCTGATACAAACTTAATCTAACGAACCCTTTACATGGTGGAATTTGACCCAACAAATATCATAAACTTAACCAGACTACACCGCAGACCATGGGCCGAAAATCCAAGAAGGCAAAGGCGGAAAAGGGCATTCACGGCAGAGATATTGGGGATATGCTGCGGAACACACAACAGGCCGCATGGTCCAAGATGGCGCTGGCGGATGACCTCTCTTCATATTCCTCAGAGGAATTCACCACAGACCTAATGGAGGGAGCGTCCTTCGGACACATGGCAGACCGCACCTAAAACAACCGGAGATCCGGGCACAGCAGACCAACTCAAGAGTATGCTGGCGGAGTTGCGCAAAGACCTAGCGGTAGACATGGCCTACTATAAAGAGGCCACAGAAGGAGCACAGACCAAAATTACTCAACTGGAGGCCTGCTCGAGCACCCAAGCCTCCAGATTAGACAAATGGCGGACCTGATGAAACAGCAGAATGCCACCACTGAACGGCTAGACGCTCTTGAAGATCAACGGAGGAGATACAATTTAAGAATTCGAGGGATACCTGACTCGGTTGACCTCTCGGAACTACCCCACTATATCAGGCGGTTCATGAGTGTCCTGCTTCCACCAAAACAAGCGAAATCCCTGAGAATTGATGGGATGTTCCGACTACCTAGACCGGCTCGAGCTCCGACAGCCGCACCAGCGGACCTAATACTGCGATTCCAGTCCATATCGGACAAAGCCGCTCTTCTAGCCGCACTGAGAGGCATCAACAGAAGCACCCTTACCTGGCGAAAATCACTGCAGCCACTCCTACAGCACCTCCGCGCCAAAGAGATTACCTACTGGTGGGGAACCCCGCGAGCGGTAATGTTCACCCACAACGGGATATCTCGCAAGGCACAGAGCTTCCAGGAATTGGAGTCACTTCTTATATCCACAGGCATACTCCAAGCGGCACCAACGAGAGGCACAGGTCTGACCCAGCTCAACCCTGCTAACATTCGGGAGTTCACCCCAATGGAGCCGCGGAGAGCATGGTCTGCCAGTCACCCTACCTGAGACACTAAAGACAGCCCAACCCATGGGGACACTGCTATTCCACCTCCGACAATGAACATAATCAGCACAGTTTGAGAGTGCTGCAAAATAGTTTATCTTTGTAATTTCTTTCGCATTTCCTCGTTGACTGCCTCAGTTTTACTTTTAACTTTAATTTAGTGTAACCTCTGAATAGAGGGCTTGATCTGCTTCAGGCTTCCACGTGTGAGCTAGCGGAGCTGGCCACACACAACCGACCGTCCATACAGACGAGCATAACAAGCTCCTACACACGTAAGCCATTACACTAATGACCACAGCTCGGCTTTCATTAACCACACTAGAGTAACATATCCACACGCTCCCCCGCCGCCTTCCCTGCCGAACTTACTATAAAGCATACACACACAGCTATCCGGCAAAGGAGGTCCCCCTATGTGTACGACACTCACTTAGAACCACACTTTGATAGCACTCCCACATAGGGTACAAGAGATGTTCACCAGTTATGTTTTTACTCTAGTAACCCATACCTTAAAATGTGCAATGTTCACTAACGCCTAGCACTGTTTTGAAATGTTAATACCTACGCTGGTACATGCTGTCGTGGCTTTACCTGCTACTATGTATTCTTTGTGCATGATAAAATAAAGAATATTAAAAAAAAAGGCATGCAAACAACTAAACTCAGCTCCCTATCTTTCCACCTCCTGAGAAATGCACCAAAAAGTTCCAAAACCGCTGCAAAAACCTCTCCAACACCTCCCCGCTCACATGCTACCCAGACTCCAGTATGCAGGGGGGTGGCGCTATAAACCGGGAAACTTGCTTTGTATTGCTAAAAAAACAAATCATAAACCGAGGCTTTTTTTTCAATGGATATTCATTCGTATACCGCATTTTTTGTTTACCGAGGTTTTTGTTAACCGAGGTACCACTGTGTGTGTATATGTCTGTATGTGTGTGTATATATATTATTTTTATTTTCAATACATTGTTAAACACAGATCTGCACACCAGTCAAGCCATAAGACTTGAATTTCCCACAGAAATCTCAAGTTTGCAGTGATGCAAGGGATATATTATAGATGCTTTGGTTTGTTTTTGTTTGTTTTACTTTTTTGTGTTTTCTTTTAGAGCTAATTTGATGTTTCCACAATGTTCACTTTCACAAAGGATTTTCTATAGGAAACCAGCCTTAGCATTAATCTGTCTTTATTTTGCCAGCTTGGGTATTTTCCAGATACTACAGGTTATATCAACCTGGTGTGCATTATGATCCAGAAATACTGACTAAACTCATCAATGCACTAATTCGTTGGAGATTATGGCAAGATATTTTTGAGTTATTAGAAACTGGCATTACAGTTAAAATATTGGTAAGTATTCCCACTAGTTGTTATAAATTTGATTACATGGAAAGCAACTGTATTTGAAGGACTTGGTCAGTCAAAGATGACTAGTCGGAATAAGCAGTATCTCTCTTGCAGCAGTAGAATATATTCGGCTCTACCGATAGCTGTTTATGTAACATGGTGTGGTTGTAGGTCGGGTAGTAACAAAAATAGTTAGGATATGATGTTATCAATACACATGTATAATTTAAGGCAGCCACTGTTTTAAGATTTAACAACTACAGGGAATGTGTAAAGGCGAAAGAGGAATACAATCAACCACGGAGTATGATATAATGTATAAAAGGAACACTAACATTAAAATTAAATATTGACATTGGTGTTCCTTTTTAGTGTAGATTCCTGGCCCTCCTAAAAAAAAAACATAATTTACCTGTAATCCAGTGTTAGGTCAGTCTCCTCTTTGCTTCGCAAACTGACCACAGTGAGATTATCAAGCATGATCATCTCTGGTCCAATTTCTGTCAATCCGATGTTGCTTATAGAGAAGCATTAGAGAATTAAATGCTTCCCTATTTGTTGTACTCAGTAAAGCCCTTTAAAAATAATTAAATGTTTTAAGGAGCAAGCAACTGTCGTGTGAATGCCTGTTCTACAAATACAGATGGTAAAATGTGTAATGATGTTGTTAATGAGGCCTAGTAATGTTTTCTAAAGAAATAAACAAAAATATAATAATTTCAGCAGTGTTCTTAGTATGTTCCATTTTGTTTTTGTTTTCTCATAAATGCAGCCTTCCGCTGAGATTATTATGAAGTTGTTTGAAAAAATGGCTTCTGCAGGATTATCAATGGCCGTGCCCTGCCTATTGGACATTTTCTGCAAGGTGAGAGTCCTTTTTTTTCTCTTCCATTTTTCATTTAGAAACATATGAGCTTATATTAAAATGTTATGACTTCTCTAATTTGCACATCCCTCTTTTCTTAAAATTGCAATAGCTTTAATATATTTGAATTCTTGAATTGTTCTGTAATTATGTTGCTTGTGCGTCTTTGGCAGGAATCTAAGCACTGACCTTCCACAAGCACAGATTTCCCATAAATGTGTTTTATTGGTTCCATCAGGCTAGACTGATACGAGAAAACAAACACAGGACTTCTATATCACCGTATGTCAAACCAGTGTTTGGTATAAATCCGCTCCCTTTACTCCTCCCCCTTGTAAAATAAGATTTAAAAAAAATAAAAATTTTTTTTATCCAAAACCATTTTTATTGTGAATGCATGGTACACAAATATTACACAAGCGACATTATCATTTATACTTTTAAGCTGTTATTTGGTAAGGTACATACACTATTTTGCGATTTTCTTAACATGAACAGAACAGAAAAAACAAGCAAAACAAAATAAATAAGAGTTGCCAAACCAACTGTAAAATAAGATTTAATAATTCTTTTCCAGTAACTTGCATTCTCTAATGGGTAGCTCCTCCTTTTCTCTGATCATCCTGTAACCGCAGCTGGTTCCCTTATTTACCACTATAACGTCTTAAAGCATAGAACTTAGTAGGGCTAACCATACAGATATCTTAGGCATAATTTTATATAGCTAGTGTAAGAGATCCTCTATTTAAAATATATATATAATTGAGAATACAATATAAAATAAGGATTGTCTTGGAAGCAATAAAGGTTTGTCTTTTTAGATATTTATTATATAAAAATATAAATATAGACATATAAAATTCATTATAGCAGAGTTTATAAGATTAAACTAAATGCTTGCAAATATCATTAATAGGTTAACATACCCTCCCGAACATGTCATCATGTCAGCCTCTCTGTCATTTTAAGATGGAGCAGCGTCTGTCTCCAAGTCTCTCCTCTATGTCTTAACATTTAAAAGTACACCTATTTATACCTTAGGTGTCTCCATTTTAGGGTTACCGTCGTTCATATATGAAAAAGTAACACTTATTTTACTTTATTCATTTTAGGACCTCCCTTAACTTGGCAAAAATACAAGTCCATAACTAAAGTGTGTATAGGTCATGAAAATTTTCCTGACTTAGTTCAAGATGGCATCTTAAAGTCTGAACATCCTTATCTTCTTAGGGTTACCACAGTATAGTATGTACTGAAAGAGTCATAGGATAGCCTTGAAGCTTGTTTATGCATTATTGTTATTGTAATTCGCCTGGGACAAAATGGTGTAAACATAATATGCACTGAGGTTATTGCTTAAAGAAACATCTATGAAAAACAATGTCTTCCATTTCTAACACCTTGTCAGTTTGCAATATCTCTTAAAGACAAAGTACACAGTTTAAGAAATACAAAAGTTTATTCTAAAACTTGTAATATTTGCATTTGCCCATAACAATCCTGGTTTATGATCCCTGCTTTAATCTGAAGCATTGATGACGTACTATGCATGTGAAGCAGTCACTGTGCTCAGCCAATTATACATTTTTATTAGGGAACATCCACAGTGTTCCCAGACACTCAATGCAAGGACTTTATATAAATGGAAGTCTTCAATAGTGGAGTAGCTTTCAGTTAAAACTGTTCTGTCACCCAAAAATATATACAATCTAGTTCCCAGTGCCTGAATCTATTTTTAATTTGTTTTCCTTGAGTTTTCCTAGTTTTTATTAAATACATTAATAAAATTAATAAAAGTAGACACTACTTTTTCTCATAGCATAGCAGTCAGGTTGACAAAACATGACAATGGGGATAGCTTAAAGCAAGGTTCTGTTTAAGTTATCCACAATCCATCAGTAAAATCAATCCCACAGAAGGGAAACTGCAGACATCATAGACAGAGGAGAACAAAATGACTGCTCCCAGGTATTGATATCCAGCACAAGGACTAAAAGATACTAAATATGAACAAAGATAAGTGGCAAGGAGGGAAGTATAAAAGGACCAAACTTCTGGAATAAAAGGGAATCATGACATGTCACACATGTCATGGGTCCTTAAGGGGTTAAGATACAGGGAGCATAAGGAAAGGATACTGGAATTGTACCTTTTAAGATTGGCACTATTTTTAGAAATATTTTCACAAAAACTTAAAGGTTGAGATTGGCAGTTTATGAAGTTATGTATACAAATTAATATAATATTCGCATAATTCACGAAGTGCTCCTCTATAACAATTTTTTGGATATTCAAAGTTTGTTAAAGGATAACTTAAGTGTGTAAGAGCAGCTGATCAAGATCACTAAAACAATTTTTTACCACTAGAACACATTTTTAGGCGCCTTATAACATATTTATGGTCACCAAATTTGTTCATTAATTTTTTGCTCCACAAATATTGTACTTTGCGGAAATTCACAGACCACACATGTCCCACTATTGCAGACAACCCATATTTGTATTTTGCTACTGTTCTCAAGTACAATGATACCCTATTAGCATTTATATAGTGCTAATTTATTCCAAATGTTGAAATTTGAAATTTAACAATAAATAAGACAACTACAAAATGTTGCTGGAAGAACAAGTGTATATTTTTTATCCTAATATTGTCCCTAATCCAGCCCCTTTTCAAACGCATAATGTAATCATGATCCTTCCCTGATCCAACCCATAATCCTACCTGTAATCCCAGTCCTAATCCCACCTTTCAAGGCATTCCTTCTGCTGATGTCAGAAGGATTTCCTAGTTTACACCGTACAGATTACAGCATGAGAGAGAGCTGCATATTCTTACACAGAGATCTGAGCAGCTGACAGAGTCAAGCACCAATCCTGCTCCTGGGGCCAGCAGGGAGACCTACCCAGGGTCTTTTCATATTCTGGGGGTCTCCCTGAAAGTTGGGGACACTGTGTCAGACGGGACATTTTCAAAATGTTAAATATACCACTGTAGCGCAATAATGCTACCTCTGCATTTAAAGGGTTATGAACTTTATGAGCAGCGCTTACTTTGAGCGCTGCTCATAGCTATCCTGTCAGTCTGGGATCCCCAAGGTATTAAAGGAGGATCCCAAGGTATTTTTTTTTTTTTTTTTTTTATGCTTTAATGAAATACTCTGGCTGTAGCAGACTCTGGGTAACCCGGATGGTTACCTCCGCAATTTCTCCTCTCAGCCATACTGGAGCCATTGTGTTATTAAGCCCGTATCCCCTAGATAACTAGATGAGACATAGTTTTAGAAGTCATCTGGTTTATTCAGGCCAAACACTCATTTTATACACAGAACCCCAGCATGGGATCTCCATACAGAAACGTAGCAAGCCACCCTGTGTCTGGGAGTTAATTGTGTCAGAAACTATAACTCAGTTACCTCTGTTCCAGGAAAACATACATAATATTTATACAAAGCCCCCAAAAGTACCCCCAATATTAACAGGATCCCCACAGGTCATATGCCCGGATAGCCTTATCTGAGTGTCCTCTGGCTGGGGACTCAGATTTTTCAATTCACCTTCCTCTCCCTGCAGCCAGCACACAGGAGCCTGGCAGTGAAGTCAGCTGATCTCTTTTGATGTCAGAAGGGGGCGGGACTTCAACTGCTCCCAGACTCCCCAGCGGTCCTGACTATCTGCAGCCAGTCCCACCCAACCACCAGGGGTAAGGTTCTCCCCTCCCTGGCCCAACGTAAGCCTCTAGGAGGGGAGAAGACCTTTTAGTATGTTTTTGTTTTTTTAACCCCTTCAGTACCCCTGACTGTTCAGGACCGTCAGCGGTAAAACGTGCGTTTGGACCGCTGACGGTCCTGAACCATCATAGCAAAAAACTGGCTGCGGGAAGCAATCAAAGATCGCTCCCACCGGTATAACGCTGTAACTATCTGCCAGACATCCCAGGCAGATAGTAACAGCCAATTGTGGCGTGTGAGCGATCCACGATGGCTCACAATTGGCTGCTGTCAAAGCGGGTGTTACACTCACTCACTTTCACAGTGATCTCTGCCCCTCTCTCCTCTGTAGCGTTTTGTGAGGCAAGAGAGACAGAGATCGTGATAGTTTGTTGCAGCAGAAGTGTTCCAGAGCTTTATACAGTATCTAAAGTGAATAAAAAATCCTTTCCCTGCCAAATCTGTTACAGCAGTGCATTTGTACTACCTGTATTTTTTTTTTATTTTTTTTTGCCCTTAAAGGGTTAAATTTGTTTTAAAATCTGTGTCTTGGTCAGTCAGTTTCCTTCCCCCAAATCTCCATTAGATTTTTGTGACAGGAGTTAGTTTAGGGATTGCTGTTTAGTCTGTTTTAGTAAAAAATTGTGTGTTTGTAATTTGTTTTAGTCATGTGTAAAACATGCATGTATAACTTGCAGGAGGCATATGCCTTCTTGGCGTCAGACTCTGACGCCACTGACACTGCATCAGATTTTGACCCAGGTCAGTTTTCTGACACGTCTAGTCAAGACGACATGTCATCTGTGTGTGAGCTGGCTGAAGAAAGAAGCCGTGCTTCCTCTGCTATGCCGAATGTGGAGGAAGACTGGGTACCTCCACAGTTAGCCGAGCCCAACGCCCCCCCTTTTAGTGCCAACGCAGGCATTAATGTTAATGTGGATGGCTTCTCCCCAATGCAGTATGTCAAACTACTTTTAGGGGATACCACCTGGGAGGAGATTACTTCCCAGACTAACTTGTGTGCTTCCCAATTTATTGATAACAATCCAGGTAGCTATACAGTCAGGGAGCATGACTGGCATCCCACAAATGTCCCAGAGAGCTTAAAAAATTCTGGGCTCTGACAATGCTCATGGGGATTATAAAGAAGCCATCGATTCGCTCATACTGGAGCACCAACCCAATAATGTCTAGTCCAGTATTTTCCCAAACCATGCCAAGAGCCAGATACGAGTTACTGCTGAGATTTGTACATTTCAGTGACAATACCCTCTGTCACCCTAGAGATCACCCCCAATACGATAGGCTTCATAAAATACGCCCACTGCTAGACCATTTTCAGGACAAATTTTTAGATGTTTATACCCCCAACAAAATGTATCCATAGATGAATCGCTAATGAAATACAAAGGGAGATTAGGGTTCAGACAATACATGTGCGAGAGCGAAAGTGGATACACGTTTGCCTTTTGTGTATATGAGGGGAAAGATGGTCAACTGGACCCTCCTGGCTGTCCTTACTCCCTGGGGACAAATGGGAAACTTGTATGGGACCTACTAAACCCCTTGTTTAATAAAGGTTACCACCTTTATGTGGATAATTTTTATAGTAGTGTCCGTCTGTTTAAAACACTTTATGGTTTACAGACACTGGCCTGCGGCACTGCCAGAAAAAATTCCAAAGACTTTCCACGATCTTTCAAAGAAGCAAAATTAAAAAAAGGCGAATGTAAAGCACTTCGCAAAGCTGAAGTGCTTGCACTAAAATTTAGGGACAGGAAGGATGTCAACATGCTAACCACCATCCATGACGAACGCATGTCAGACGTCTCTGTCCAGGGCAGAGTAGAGTCCAAACCGGTTTGCATCAGGGCGTATAATAAGTACATGGGGGGTGTTGATTTGGCTGATCAGCTGATGCAGCCATATCTTATTTTACGAAAAACCAAAGCATGGTATAAAAAGGTGGCTATCTATCTGATGCAAATAGCAACCCACAACTCATTTTTGCTTTTTTTTAAAAAAAATAATCCAGGGAAAACCACCTTTCTCCAATTTCAGTTGAAAATAATTTCTTTAACAATTTATGGAGATGGACAAGTTCCAACAACGGTGCAAGCTGAGTCCAGGCATTTTATTTTTAAGTTACCGCCAACTGCTAGAAAAACCCCCCCCAGAAACGTTGCCGGGTCTGTTTTAAAAACGGAAAAGGACAGACACCCCTTTTCACTGTCCTGATTGCCCTTCGAAACCAGGACTGTGTGTAGGAACATGTTTCAAGCTGTACCACACAGAACAGTTGTAAGAAGTGTTCCTGAATTTTTATTTTATTTTTTGTTTCTTTGGAAAGCAGCCATTTTTTGTTAGTTTCCTTCCCCCAAATCTCCAGTTAGATTCTATTTGCAGGAGTCAGTTTAAAGATTGCTGCTAAATGTACATTTGCTACCTGCACATTTGGTCTAACAAGTTTTCTGGCAGTAACACATAACCAGCTGGCCAAAACCAGATGACGTGTGCATAAAAACCAGAATTAAAAAATTACCACTACACTTTCTTTGGGGGGCAAAATGGTTGGGGGAAAGAAGTCAAAACACCCCATCTTCTATAACCTTTGATGTCTACTTTATAAAAATATATACTATATATACTGTCATGATGGTAACATTAACTGGGGGGTGCAAAAATATGTCAAACTGAAGATAGACCAAGCATACCTATATATCAAGTTGAAAAACTGACATGTACAAGTTCTGATTGTTGCCTTTTGGCCCCCAAACAACCCAGCAACCCTATACATGGGGGGTATCACTGTACTCGGGAGATGTTGCTGAACATATTGGGGTGTTGTTTGGCAGTGACACATAACAGGATCTGTTAATTCATGCCTAAAGTACAATGTGTGTGACAAAGAAACAAAAAAAGATAACTACCCAAAAGTTTGACAAAGGCTGGTGGTAGAATTCAGTGCATGAAAAATGTTAAAATACCCTGGGTTGTCTACTTTTCAAAAATATATGGTTTGGTGGGGGTAAAATACATTGGCTCAAATGACACATGGGTGCAGGTTGATTACATGTCAAAATTCCAAGTTGGGAAACTGATAAGCGCACCTGCCAAACAAGGCCTTTTAGCCCCCAAAGAACCCGACAGACCTATGCATGATTGGTATCACTGTACTCAGGAGATCTTGCTGAACACATATTGGGGTGTTGTTTGGCAGTGACACATAACAGGATCTGTTAATTCATGCCTAAATTACAATGTGTGTGAAAAAAAACTGAAAAAAATTACTACCTCAATGTTTGACAAAGCCTGGTGGTAGAATTAGTGCATGGAAAGTGTTAAAATACAACCATGTGAAATACCCTAGGGTGTCTACTTTTCATAAATATATGGTTTGATGGGGGTAAAATACATTGTCCGGCTTTAAAAATGTCCCAAATAGGACATGCATGCAGGTTGACTAACCTGGCCAAATGTGGCCTTTTAGCCCCCCAACAACCCGACACACCTATACATGGGGGGTAACCCTGTACTCGGGAGATGTTGCTGAACACATATCGGGGTGTTGTTTGGCAGTGACACCTAACAGAATCTGTGAATTTATACCTGAATTTCAATGTATGTGAAAAAAAATAAAAAAAATAAACTACCTGTGCAAAGTTTGGCAAAGGTTTGTGGTAAAATGGCTGCATAGAAAGTATAAAAATATTCTTAGATGAATACCCTGGGTTATCTAGTTTAAGAAAAATATATACATGTGGGGTGTTTTTTGGAGATTTATGACAGATAAGTGTTACAATGTCAAAAGCAAAACAACACAAACATTGGGTGTTTTTAAACAAAACAAAATTTTGAATCTATTTAGCAGTTTGTTTCATTCGATTTTGTAGATCAGTAAAAGATTTTTTAAGTAAAAGTCAAAAAACTTGTTTTGTTTTTTTAATTTTTCACTATATTAAATTTTTTTTAAATTATATGACATGATAAAAATAATAGTATGTAAAGAAAAGCCCTTTTTGTCCTGAAAAAAACAATATATAATTTGTATTGGAACAGTAAATGAGAGAGTGGAAAATTACAGCTAAACACAAACACCACAAAAGTGTTAAAGTAGCTCTGGTCCTTAACTTACAAATATCGCAAAAACAGTCTGGTCCTGAAGGGGTTAATCCAAATGTTTGTTTTGGGGCTTTTTATAATCCAAACTTTTTTTTGTTTTTTTAGTAGCCCCTGCCCCCCTCTACTGCCCGTGTGCCTCTCTATTTCCCTCTACAGCCCCTGCCTCCACCATACTGCCCTCCCTACAGCCCCTCTATTTCCCTCTACAGTCCTTGCTCCGACCATACTGTCTCTGCCCCCTGTATTTCCCTCGACAGCCCCTGCCCTCACCAAATTGCCCCGGTGCCCCCTCTACAGACCCTCTATTTACCTTTACAGCCCATGTTCCCCCTATACTGCCCTCTCTAATGCCTCTTTTCCTCCTTCTACAGCCCCTGTCCCCACTATACTGCCCCCTCTATTTCTCTCTGCAGCCCCTGTCACACCTCTACAGCCCCCCATGCCCCTGTTCCTCCCTCTAAACATAGAAACATAGAATGTGACGGCAGAAAAGAAACATTCGGCCCATCTAGTCTGCCCAATTTTCTAAATACTTTCATTAGTCCCTGGCCTTATCTTATAGTTAGGATAGCCTTATGCCTATCCCACGCATGCTTAAACTCCTTTACTGTGTTAACCTCTACCACTTCAGATGGAAGGCTATTACATGCATCCACTACCCTCTCAGTAAAGTAATACTTCCTGATATTATTTTTAAACCTTTGTCCCTCTAACTTAAGACTGTCCTCTTGTTGAGGTAGTTTTTCTTCTTTTAAATATAGTCTCCTCCTTTACTGTGTTGATTCCCTTTATGTATTTAAATGTTTCTATCATATCCCCCATGTCTCGTCTTTCCTCCAAGCTATACATGTTAAGATCCTTTAACCTTTCCTAGTAATTTTTATCCCGCAATCCATGAACCAGTTTAGTAGCCCTTCTCTGAACCCTCTCTAAGGTATCAATATACTTCTGAAGATACAGTCTCCAGTACTGTGTACAATACTCCCAAGTGAGGTCTCACCAGTGTTCTGTACAATGGCATGAGCACTTCTCTCTTTCTACTGCTAATACCTCTCCCTACACAAACAAGCATTCTGCTAGCATTTCCTGCTGCTCTATTACATTGTCTGCCTACCTTTAAGTTACCAGAAATAATCACCCCTAAATCCCTTTCCTCATATGTTGAGGTTAGGACTCTATCAAATATTCTGACAGCCCATGCCCCCACCATACTGCCCCTGCCCCCGCTACAGCCCCTCTATTTCCCTCGACAGCCCCTGCCCTCACCATATTGCCCCGGTGCCCCCTCTACAGACCCTCTATTTCCCTTTACAGCCCCTGCCCCCACCATACTGCAACAGTCCCTCTATTTCACTCTACAGACCATGTTCCCCCTATACTGCCCTCTCTAATGCCTCTTTTCCTCCTTCTACAGCCCCTGTCCCCACTATACTGCCCCCTCTATTTCTCTCTGCAGCCACTGTCACACCTCTAAAGCCCCTCTGTTTCCTTCTTCAGCCCTTGTCCCCCCTTTATTGCTTTTGTGCCCCCCTCTTCAGCACCTGTGTGCCCCCTCTATTTTCCTCTCCCCAGCACAGTGTGCTTAAATTGGACGATGTCTTGCCTCTAATGTTCTACAAAATAATAAGACAAAAACATAGAGCAGATAATCTGATAAAATAATACAATATTGTATTTGGTAATAAACTCAAATGCACATTGAAATCTTGTTTAACTTTTTTGGGGTGTTTTGCTGGCATACCCACCAATATTTAAGTAAGAGTTTTTAATCCTTTATATGAATAAAAGTGCCTTGATATTATTTAATTGGAGGTCCTTACCTCTTCTTATCTCCAAATTGTATAGAAATACCTGTATATACGTCATTATATGCATTACCTGGAAGCATCTATTTGAATATAACGCTGTGGTAATTATTCCTCTCCATTGAAGCACTTCAAACCCAGAGCCAGGGGTGACAGGGCTCTGGTGCATGTGAGTTTAATACCAAATACCCCTATACAATATTGAATTATTTTATCAGATTGTCTGCACCAGGGGCGTACCTAGAGAACTTGGCACCTGAGGTGGATCCTGTGTTCGGTGTTTTCCACCTGCCCAGTCCCCCTTCTAGAAACCTCTGCCCCCTCTACAAAAAACCTGCATCCTCCCCCTCTCCTCTACAAAAAAACCCTGCCAGGATCACCACCTACAAAAAACCCTTTTCTAAAAAAAAAAACCAAAAAACCTGCCCCCTCTGCAGAAACCCTGCACCCACTCATCTACAAAAAACCCTGCCCAGTCCCCCTTCTACAAATCCCTTGCTCCCCTCTACATAATCCCCTGCCCAGTCCCCACCCTGCAAAACCCCTGCACCCCCTCCTCTACAAAAACCCCTGCATAGTCTCCCTCCTACAAAACCCCTGCCCCCTCTACAAAAACCCTGCACCCCTCTCTAAAAAAGAAAAACTCCTGCACCACCCATTCACAAAATGTCCTGCCCTCCTCTCCAAGACCCTTGCCCCCCTACAAACACCCTGCACCCTCTATTTACAAAAAACCCTGCACCCCTCTACAAACCTCCTGCACAACACATTCACCACAGGGGACACTTTCAGGGGTCTTGTAGAGTCCATACCTCAACACAGAGCTGTTTTGGCAGCTCAAGGAGCACCTACATAATATTAGGCAGGTGGTATTACTACTGTTGTTTATTATGTACAATACATAGGGAATCAGTTAGTACCAAATCGATTTGCACTCACAAGATACTTTGGTAGTATACTCACGAGTGCCTCCCCTGAAATATTGGGGTCCAGTACTACTTTGGGTTTTCTGCAGCTGCTGTTGCCCTCAGAGTACTTTTTTGGACTTGCTGCAGCAGCTTTTAATGTTGTGACTGATTAGTGTGTTTTCTCAACATGTATGGTTTGGATTTCTTGAGACTAGTAAGGGTAGCAGGTGCATTGGTGTTTATATATCTAACCAAGATCATCTTTTCTATGCTAAAGTATAAAGTGTATATATTGTAAGAAAATACATAATGTTTTGGTAATCTTAGTAGAAAATGTATTACTGTTTGACCAACCCTGTTTTCTGTTTCTGTCTATGCCAGCTGGTAGAATCTGGAATGATACTCACGCCGGTACAGATAAACTTTATAATAACTGCAATGAAACAACTTCAAGCATCACAACATGACATCAATGTTATTTTAGAAATTAAATCAAGGTGAGAAATGGTTAGTGTTTTATTTTTGTGTTTGTGTGTGTGTATATATATATATATATATATGCACAACTTGTATTTTTATGCTACAGCATTTCTGAAAATTTCTGGATGTAATGTTTTAGTTATATCTTACTTATGGTTCCATAAATCATGAAGAAGCTAAAAAATAATTGTGGTACATACACACACTTATATTATATGGGGAAAAGCATGTAGACTCCTGACCTTTACACCTATAGCTTTTTAGACATCCCATTTTAAAACCATGGGCATTAATATGGAGTTCTCCCCCACCCCCTCTTGTGGCTATAAGAGCCCCCTCTCTTGTGGGGTTGCTTTCCACAAGGTTTTGGATTGTATGTGGAAATGTATACCCATTCAACTGAAAAAAACTTCTTGCATTTCAATTCATACTGAAAAAACGTGCAGTGAGATTAAGGTCAGTCCACTCACATTCTTACACACTACACTTGTCAAACCACATCAGTCTCAAAGATAGCCACTAGAGGTGGATTTTGCCCTGCAATGTAAACATTGCACGTTCTAAAAAAAAAAAATATATACAGCATAGTTTTATATTGCATGGGAGTGTGAGTGAGTGTTTTGTGTTGCTCCCTCATGCTTATCTGTCCCTGGTGATTTTGTAGAGGAGCGTTGAGGTCTGCACCATTTTTTTGGAGAAGATCACTTTAACTGAGCGCCGGTTAGCAAGGGAGCTCTCAATGAATGCTATTAGTGCCTCAGGGCGCTGGTGGCGGCTCACTTAGTCATTAAAAAGATCTGTTTCCTTTACAGGTGCAGACCACAAAAGCTACCTCAAGCAGGTGAGAGCGCAGGACGATCTCCTTGCCTGCTCAAGGAGGGCCCTATCATAGCCAGATCTGGAGCTCCAGGCCTTTACAGGGGCCACCGGCAGACACCTGTGCCGCCTGACTTTAGTTAGTCACCCAGACCACTTCAGCTCAATGAAGTTGTCTGGGTGCCAGGTCCCTCAGGTTTTAACCCTTCAGATGCAAACATAGCAGTTTCAGAGAAACTGGTATGTTTACATTTGGGGTTAATCCAGCCTCTTGTGGCTGTCTTCCGGACAGCCACTAGAGGCACATTTTGCCTCCATTGCACAGAGCGTCCATAGGAAAGCATTGAGAAATGCTTTCCTATGGATACTTTGAATGCGCGCTTGGCACGTGCCGCTCATTTGCATTCGGCTCCGCTGACATCGGCGGAGGAGGAAAGGTCACCAGCGCCAAGGGAGCCCGGCGCTGGATTAAGGTAAGCTGCTATAGTGGTTTTAACCCCTTCAGCGCCACGGGAGGGGGACACTGAGCCAGAAATATAATTCTTATGTAGACCACGTCTTACTGTTGTAAGAAAAAGGACAAAATACATTTGTCATTAGTGAATGGGAACACAAAATGCGTACATGGGATAGATCGATAGATAGAATGAATCCTGGAAGAGCTATGAGAATGGCTAAGTTGAGGAATATAGGGAAATGACTGACTGATGTTTGCATCTAGACATAATTACAATTGCACTAGGTTGTCATTAGTGGCATTTCTGTATTTTAAAAATGTTTGTTTTGTTTCTTTTCTCTCTCCTTTGGAGAAGGCTTCAAGTGCAACTTTCC
Source organism: Pelobates cultripes (assembly GCA_933207985.1). NCBI lineage: Eukaryota > Metazoa > Chordata > Amphibia > Anura > Pelobatidae > Pelobates > Pelobates cultripes. The sequence continues at coordinate 76,070,103 of OW240915.1, forward strand.
AAGACCAGTTGGCTATGTGACTTGAATTTGGCAGTTGCTGAAATAGAGGTATATAAACACTTCATTAAAATAAGACAAAATGTAGTTTAGACTTGTTAACTTAAGGAAGTTTTTGCTTAATTCATTGATTAATTTTTGCTGCTTACAACATTAATATTATCATAGTACGTGTGTATATATGTCAACCCTAAACCAAACTAATGCACTTCATTGCAAATCCAAACTTCTGTGTGTTTCATATGTATTCTTTGTAAAAACAGAACTTGAATTGTCATTGCTGATCTCCGTTTACAGCATTGTCATTTTCACATTAACTGCAGATTATACATAATGACTGATAAGCTAATAAGCCAAGTTCTTATAGGAACAACATTGATTACTGGAGCAGAAACGGACCTTGTGATGTAACTTTGTTAACAGGGGTAAGACTAAAGGGAACCACAGGTCAACTTGCACAGCCTATTGGACCAGTGTCCACTATAAAGAACTATAGTGGTTATAGTACATAGACTGCTCATATAAGTAGATGAGCTGTTGGTTACATAATCTAGCTGCAGAATGCTCAAATGTGACTATTATAACTGCTTGATTAAATTCCTGTGCAAATGTTTAACTTTGTTTTCCTGACATATGGTGGCTATACAATAGGGATGTACTCTTCCTTCTGGACAAGCATCCGAAATAAATAATTAACCTAAAAAGTTCGTCCCCTTACCAAGTATAAGAGACCAAACCAGCCCTGGGACCTCAGTTCTTTTTCCTGTTCCATCAGGAACGGACGGCATCTGGAATGAGATGGTGAGGCACATGGGTTGCTGCCAGGGGAATCCGGTCTGATAGCCTGGGTGGAGAGCTGAATGGCCATCAAGCATCCTGCAGGATTACGGAGCAGGTATGGTAAGCCTGCATTATGCCGAGTGCAGTCACCGGCGAAGCAGGGAGGCGGTCTCTAGTGGCAGCAAATCACTGCCCGTCTAAGACACATGCGCACGGCGGTGGAACGCACGCCCGGGTGGTATACGCGTTCCGACCACGCTATGCGCATGCGCGGTCTGAACTCTCTCCGAAATGGCGCCAGATTTTAAACGGATCTGCCTATTTATGCTGTGCAGATCTTACTGTTCGCATGGAGCTCGGCAGTGAAGGTCTCCCGTGTCACCAGCCCCCCCCACACGGGTCAGAGGTTTTAGAAGTAAGAGTCTTTAGGTCTCTAGTCTTTAAAACACTCTATTTTTATTGTTTCTACAAATATGTTTTATTTTCTTATTTATTGCAGATATGTCTAGTCCTGTCGCTACTGATAATATGGATAAAGACAAAGTGCCTGCACCTGCTTCTAAAAAAGCCAGTTCCAAAGCTAAACATCTCTGTTGTAGTGAATGCTCCACTTCTTTACCAGATGGTTTTAAAAGGAAAGTCTGTAATATTTGGTCTTCTTTGACGCTAGAAAAATCCAAGCAACATGAGATGAAATCTTTTTTGTCTTGGTTTCAGGATAATGTGGCCCAGTCTTTTCAGTCTTTTAAAGAGCATGCACACTCTTCTCCTGTAAAAGCTACTAAAAAGAAGTCTAAAAGGAAGAGAACACCGTCTAGTTCAGAACTATCCTCGGGTGAATGTTCTTTTTCTTATTCAGAATCCTCTAGCGACTCTTCTGTTACTGAGGCTGGTTTTCCTCATGATGAATTGAGAAAATTTATTGAAGAGGTTAATGTTGTCATTTCTGATGAAACGATAGACAAATCCAAGGGTAAAGCACTTCCAGTCCAACAAAAAATGCTGGATTTGATATTCAGAGAATGGAAGAACCCTGAGAAAAGGGCTTTTAACTCCAGACATTTTTAAAGTATTGTTAAAATGGAGGAGGAAGATAAATGGGAAGAATTGCCGGTAGTTGATGTACAAGTGGCTCAATTGTCTAAAAAAAAAATTACCATACCTATTGGTGAAGTTTCTGGTCTGAAAAACCCTATGGATAAGAGGGCTGAAACTTCCAGCAGAAGGGCTTATCAGGCTGCAGGTTTTCAGGCTAAAGCAGGATTAGCCGGGGCTTCAGTGGTGAGAACTCAGAATCTTTGGCTTAACACTTTGGAAGATGGTCTGGGTGATAACCAAGACAAAGGCCTTTCCTTCCTGTTCAAAAATGTAAGGTTGTCTGAGTACCTTATGGATATTATCATGGAGGTGATTAAGCTTTCGGCTCGTGTCATGGGTTTGACATCTGTGGCCCGAAGGGCACTGTGGCTTAAGGCCTGGACAGCAGACACTACATCAAAATCTGCGTTATGTGAACTGCCGTTGGAGAAGAAAAAGTTGTTTGGTTCTCCTTTAGAAGAATTAATCCGACAGATATCGGAAACCAAGAAGGCCCTGCCTCAAGACAGGAAATATGCCTGGAAACCCAGGTATAGAAATTTCCAGTTCAAAAACCGTAGGAGCGTTCAAGAAAAACCCAGGTTTTTTCGTCAACAAAGGAAAGATCCAAGATTTGACACACACAAAGACAATAAGTCTGACAGAAACAAATGTTTCTGACGCCATCAGAGTGGGCGGAAGGTTGCATGGTTTTGTTCACAGATGGAGGGAGACCACTACAAATCCATGGATTCTGAATCTGGTGCAAAAAGGATACCGAATAAAATTCTTAGATGTTCCAAGACCGAGTTTCCTTGTCTCCTCATACCGGTCGAAGTTTTAAAAAACCAAGCCCTTTTTTCTGCCACGGTCTCCCTATTAAGAAAAGGTGTGGTAGAAAGGATTCCAACTTCCCAAGTATATCAGGGTGTATACTCCCGGTTGTTCCTAGTCCCAAAACCGGACATGTCTTTTCGTCCAATCTTGGATCTAAAAAACCTGAACAAGCTCATTCCTTACCAACATTTCAGAATGGAGACCATAGCGTCTGTCACTCATATCCTTCGAAAAGGAGATTTCATGGCAACTTTAGATCTAAAGGATGTGAAATCAAGAAAATACCTGAGGTTTGCTATAAGAAAAGGGAAAAATGTCCATCATTTCCAATTCAGGGCCCCTCCATTTGGGCTAGCTTCAGCACCCAGGATTTTTACAAAGGTCCTCACACCTGTCACAGCTTTTTTGAGGATGCAAGCAATCACAGTAGTACCTTACTTGGACGACTGGTTAATAAAGGCAGATTCAAGAGGCGCTCTAGAATCAGATGTGGCCTATACACTAGAAATCCTGGAAGAACATGGTTGGATTATCAACCTAGAAAAATCCCACCTTACCCCTACAAGGTCCATCCTGTGTCTAGGGTTTTTGATCAAGTCAGACACTCTGTCGGTTCATCTGACAAGAGAAAAAAAGATAAAGATTTTAATAAAAAACCTTCTTCGGATGTCAGAATGTTCGGTGAGGAAAGCCATGCAGGTTTTAGGTCATCTGACCTCTACAATCCCGGCAGTAAAATGGGCCAGAGCAGAATCAAAGCCCTTACACTGGGAAATTCTTGTCCAATGGTCAAAGAAGGAAGAAGACTTGGATGCATTAATGAGTATATCCGATCATACAAAAGAAAAACTCTCTTGGTGGCTAGAGGAAAAATTAATTACAGAAGGCCTGTCTTTTCGTCAAAAATCTTGGATTGTGATTTCTACAGACGCTTCAAATACAGGTTGGGGAGCTCACCTCCTGTATCACTTAAGACAAGGTGTTTGGTCGAAAAAGGAAACAAAGGAATCTTCAAATTTCAAGTAGTTGTTGGCAGTACTCTATGCTCTTCAGCAGTTCAAGGATTTCATTGTAGGAAAAGCTGTAAAAATCCAGTCGGACAATCAGACTACAGTCTCCTACCTGAACAAACAAGAGGTGGTACAAGAGTAAAAAAATTGTATTTCCTTTGCTCACGGATTATGTCCTGGGCTCAGTCATCTAGACGACATTTCCGCCATTCACATTTGAGGGGTAGACAACGTGGTAGCAGACGATTTAATCAGATCAAAATGGTCCCAGAACGAGTGGTCTCTCAATCCAGAAATTTTCGCTCATCTGGTGAAGAGATTCGGTCTTCCAGTCATAGAACTTATGGGAAGAAGATCAAATGCAAAAGTAAGATCGTTTGCCTCCCTCTTCAAGGCAGAAAAGGCCGCTGGTAATGAATGGTCTTTCGATCAGGTGGGAGTTTCCCCTTGCTTACATTTTTCCCCCCATTAAGCCTTGTCCCAAGGATTCTGCAAAAGGTAACATCAGATGAAGCTCATATTCTGGCCATAATACCGTACTGGCCAAACCGCAGCTGGTTCTCGGTTTTAAAGATGGCTTTAAAGTACTGGATTCTCCCGGTAACACCGGATCTTCTGTAAAACGAGGGAATTCCAGTAGAAGTATTGAACATGTTCAGGTTGACAGCTTGGCTGCTGCACGGCTAATTGTGCATAATAGGGGCATTAAAGAAGAGGTTTCAGTTACTGTTAAATTTTACCAGGAGCTCTACCTCTTTTATCTACTTAAAAATTGGGACGAGATTTCTTCACTGGTGCATATCTCATCATTGCATAGGATCTACTGATACTATCCTTCATTTTTTGCAAGATGGTCTTGCTCAAGGTTTTAGTCTGTCTACCCTCAAAGTCAAAGTTTCAGCTCTGTCATTTTTTGGTAAAAAATTGGGCTTCTGATCCTCTCATTATGAGATTTTTTTAAAGCTGTAAGACTCGTAAAGCCTCCTAAGAAAATCTGTTTTCCCTCTTGGGATTTGTCTTTAGTTTTGAGATCTGTGTACTCAGCCTTTCGAACCTTTGGAAGAAGCTTCATTGAAGAATCTGTCCCTGGGGGCGTGGCCTGAACGCCGACGGAGATGGCGGCTAGATAGAGGAGCTCCGTCCCACATAGCTTCAGACAGCGTGCAAACGGCGCAATATCCTACCCGATGGGTTGCACAAGGAGGTCTGAATCCCAGCACAACAAAGGGGCGCAAGTACCACCGCAAACCGGACCGCTGGACGGGTTTCTCTGCATACCCGGCAGACAAACGCGTGCAAGGCCGGGCGCCAAAATGGCCGACGATCAGGCCATAACATCACCTGACATGCAGGAACCCTCCCTAGCAAATATTAGGGCAGACATCAGAGCCCTCTCTGGGAACATGGTCACAAAAACAGATCTCCAGGCACTCTCTGCCACACTGCATGAGGTAATAAGGTCAGAGGTAGCTACAATCCAGAGGGACCTTACAGCACAAGATGGGCGCTTGAAACAATTAGAAACTACAACAGCAGGCAGACTGGAGGCCACTGATGCAGCAGTGACCAGACAGGGCAATATGCTCCTGCAACTAAGACAGACTGAGGACCTAGACAACAGGGGTCGCAGATCGAATATCAGAATACGCAACCTGCCAGAAGCAGCGGCAGGGGAAGAAGATGTACCGACCATACTAACCGCCCTGTTCAGGGACATACTAGGTCCAGAATCACCACAGCGCATAGAATTTGATAGAGCACATAGAGCCCTGAGGCCACGTGCTGCAGACAACACACCCAGAGATATCATATGCTGTCTCCATGAATACAAAGTCAAGGAGCTGATAATGAACAAAGCAAGATCGAGACCAACCTGGCGGTTCCAAGGCGCAGAGGTAGCCCTGTACCAAGACCTCTCCCCACTTACGCTAGAGGCCCGCAGAGCGCTGAGACCGGTGACTCAGATGCTACGAAACGGTAACATACCATATAAGTGGGGATTCCCCTTCTGCCTTTTGGCCAGACACAACAATGAGTGGAAATCGCTCCGCTGGCCCAACGAAGTACCGGCCTTTCTACAAAGCATGGGATTGCCGCATACGGAGGTCACGGACTGGATCCTGAATCCGTCGGAGCTGAGACCACACCAACCAGCATCCAGGGCACAGAGACGGCGCAGAGATGACTCGCCACAGAGAAGACCGGCCTGCAGACCACAAAACCCAGCTCACCATCCTGCACAACCGGGAGTCTAACACCTCCACAACTGGCGGCCAGGACGGCGAACATTCCGAGGGGCATAAAGGAACTGCGGACGCCCACACCATCTACACCAGACAACCAGATAAGTGCAAATGACATTTAGACACTGACAAGATGACGAACACAGACTTTTGTAGCTATACATGAGCGTCAAGGCGAGGGGCAAGGGGGACAACATCCTGAGAGGGCCCGCAACTATGGACACATCACCTTGGGTCGACTCTACTTTGGGAGGGAAGGTTATGGAGGGCAGGGGCGGGGGACTCATATGCTACTGCAATCTCATACACTAACTACTGAGACTGGGAGTACGAATACTTTGAAAACTGGGGGAGGGGGGGGAAGGAAAAGGAAAGAAAAAAAAAAAGACTTGAAGCGGACTGCATAAGGGACTTACTAATGGGGATATGCAGGCGAGGTGGTGGAGAGAGGAAGAAGCTGACGCCGCGGCCGGGAGACGGCTGGCACGGGGAGGGGGGATCTACGACTGGTGGACACATGGAGAGCAAGACATCCAGACGACCGGGACTATACGTATTATTCCACGCTCCACAACAGGTACTCAAGAATCGATTACATATTCATACAACAGGAGGGTCTCACACACCTACAGAGAGCGGACATCCTTGCCACGCCATGGTCGGATCACAGCGCGACGCAGGTGACTGTCATCTCCCTTATATAGGCCGGCAAGAACCTCTTGGAGACTGAACGACTCCCTCTTGATGGACCTGGCACTCAGAACCCAACTCACCGATCATTTGAACCAATACTTTACGGAAATCAGCAATGGAGAGGTTTCGGACATGACGATTTGGGAAGCGCACAAAAGCGTTATCAGAGGCCACCTAATCCGCATGGCCTCCCGAAAGAAAAAGGAAATGGGAAAACAAATTGTGGAACTGACGAAGAAGATATCAGATCTGGAAATGGCCCACAAACGCACCCTAAAAGACCAGACCTACAGGGATCTCACAACAAACAGAAGACTACTCTCTCAACTGCTTGAGCAGAGACATGCCAGGAATCTCCAACGAAACCACGCATTTTTCTATAGACACGCCAACAAGGGGGGTAAGCTACTAGCACGCATGCTGAGAGGAGTACAGGGTAGAGCGCAGGTACATGCCCTACGCACCACACGAGGAACAATTACCCAATTTCCGGAAGAGATAGCGACCGAATTCCAACGGTACTACGAACAACTATACAGTATCGAAAGGACGAGGACGAACTGACCCGCAATACGAGGAAGCTGGCCACGACGGACTACCTGGGAGCCTACAGACCGGACGCCCTAACTCAAGAGGAAGCAGAAGCACTAGACGCACCGATCTCAGAAGAGGAGATCAAGAGAGCACTGAAAATGGCAAAAAACGGAAAAGCACCGGGACCAGACGGCTTCCCAATAGAATACCTCAAAAAATTCGGAAACATTCTTGTGCCCCATTTAACGAAGGCGATCAACAGCATACGAGAAGGACACACCTTTAGTAGGGAATCGCTGACAGCAACCATTACGGTTATCCCTAAGCCCGGTAAAAATACAGAGCAGGTGGGAAACTATCGCCCTATATCGCTCCTCAACGCAGACATAAAATTATTTTCCAAGGTGATAGCGATGAGGCTTCAAACATTTCTTACAAGACTGATACACCCAGACCAGACCGGTTTTATCCCGGGAAGGGAAGCCAGAGACTGTACTCTTAGGCTATTCGCGATCCAACACCTAGCCAAACAAACGAAGACAAAACTAATCCTATTATCAACGGACGCGGAGAAAGCCTTCGACAGGGTCGACTGGAACTTCATGATGGAGACACTACGCTCGTCGGGCATGGGACAGGAGATACTCACCTGGATTTCAGCACTGTACAGCTGCCCGTCTGCCAGAATACGGGTCAACGGGGCCCTTACGAATAGCTTCGACATTCAGAACGGCACGAGGCAGGGATGCCCGCTCTCTCCGATCATATTCGCACTAACATTGGAACCACTATTAGACCGTATCCGAAAAAATGAGACAATAAGGGGACTATGCTATAAAACCCACGAACATAAAGTCGCTGCATATGCAGATGACATGCTCTTTTTCCTCAGGAACCCAACAGACTCCATATCTCCGCTCCTGACTGAATTTGAAAACTACGGACGCCTCTCGGGATTAAAACTCAACCTGACGAAATGTGAAATTTTAAACGTTACTGTATCTGAAAGGGAAAGCGCACAACTGAAAAGCAACTACCCATTCCAATGGTGTCAAGGACGGATGAAATATCTGGGGTTATGGATCACACAGGAATCGAAAGACATCTATGCACACAACCACGCACCCCTTCTGACTACCATACTCAGAGACCTCGAGCGGTGGAACCATACCCACATTTCCTGGCTGGGGGGGATAGCAGTGATCAAGATGAATATCCTCCCCAGAATTTTATACTTATTTCATACAGCGCCACACACAATTCCACGCACTTTCTTCGCAAGATTGAAAACAGCATTCATTCAATACATATGGAAGGGAGACAGGGCACGAATTAGCTTCGACAAACTCAGCCTCCCGAGAGGTTGGGGAGGACTAGCACTTCCGGATATCAAACGTTACCACCAGGCAACGGTCATGCAAAGGATAAGAGAACTACACATGGCCTCAACACAAAAACAGTGGGTGACACTTTGGAAAGATACCACCGACAATCGACTACACTCGCTGATATGGCACAAAGAAACGGAAGCGCATTCAACCTTGGGAGAGGATTCCCCGGTTACACAGATGTTAAAACAATGGTCCACAATGAGGAACGAACAACAGATCTCACCCAAGCCAAGCCCGTTAATCCCCATAACTCATAATCCACAACTGGGGGATGGACTCGCGGCATCTGCGTGGCCAATCGATACTCCAGACGGGTACATACCCATACATACGGTTCTCAACAATACGGGAGTGAAACCACTTAGGGAGCTGGCAGACGGAAACTCGCTCACGATCCTGCACCGGTTCCATTACGCGCAGCTGCTACACTACTACCATAACCTGCCGCACAGAACTAAAATACACAGGGACCTTACATGGTATGAAACACTATGCTCACAAGCACCGGAAGCAGACGGGAGGGTATCGGCGATATACCGAACCTTAATCACAGGTAATAGAACGAACAACAACTTGTACAAACGACAATGGGAGGAATGGACGGACAATACGTTTTCAGATGACCAATGGGTCAAAATCCTGATATTACACCACAAGAGCTCCTCCAGCTCTCACTACCAGGAGGTAAACTTCAAACTGCTGACACACTGGTATCGCACACCCTCTGTCCTCAGTCGATACATTCCGTCTATACCGAACACCTGCTGGAGATGCAATGCGGGCCCCGGAACGCTGCGACACATCTGGTGGGACTGCACAATCATTGAGCCATACTGGAGGAAAATCGAACGCGAACTCCGGAATATTTTAGACGACCCTCCAACCCTGACTATGGCAGCCGCCCTTATACACCACACGGAACAACCACTTGCCTCTTACAAGAAGTCAATTCTGAGACACCTGCTAAACGCTGCTAAATCACTGATCCCGCTACACTGGAAGAAACAAGAACCACCCACGACAGAACAGTGGAAAAGTAAGGTGGAAGACATACGAATGGCGGAAGCCAAAATAGCAGAGATACTGGGGAGAGAAGAACGACATACGGAGACATGGAGACCTTGGATGGCATATGTAACATAGAAGGTTACCCCATGCGTCAAACAGGCGGACGCTTTCCACACCTTCCCCTCCCCACCCTTTTTTTTTTTTGTTCTCTCCTCCTCTCTTTTCTTCTTCTTTTCTTCTCTAACTCTCCTAACCTATAACATAACACAAGGATCACGGAAACACAACAACCTGGTGGGTGCCACACCACACAATAGTAAAAATACAGCTAAAGGAACAGCTACATGCCAATACACACTGGGCACACAAAAGCAAACTCAGAATGAACCATTAAACAAACACACCTAGCTACAGTTCTAGTGCTGACTGGAACGCACGGAGACAACCACGAGCACTCTAAGACATGGTCACCCACGAAAGCGGTATATACTGCCTGGTGGTCGGCCATCTCAGAAAGCAACCTCAAACGGAGGTAAAGACAAACATGCATTAGCTGAAGTAGTGACCAAGGGAAGGGAGACCCAGGACCGTAAGACAAGCCCAACACAATGTACAGAACAATAAAGATGCACAAACGAACCACAGTATAACACACAACGCTCAAGAATAAAATGCAAGAGGTAAAGGTACATAGGACACTAGTATAACCGCCCACACCGGACATCCGGCCGAAATCCGACACAGATAGAAGTCCAGAAAATAGGGGGCTACCAATGTCCAGAGAATGTGCCAATGCCCGGATAGAACGAAACGGACCATGAGATAGGGATCCCCATAGCGGAAGGAAATAAACCTAACCTCTATAGTTAAAAGAGCACCCCATGATTCCAGAGAATGCAAAAACAAAGGGGAAACGGGAAAAGGAGGAGGAGGAGGAGATGGGGGAGGGAGGTAGAGAGGGGAGAGGGACAGAGAAGGGCAGGGTACAGGAGATGAAGGATGAGAAGAGGGGAACTACAGGATGGAGGGGAAGGGGGGAAGGAAAGGAGAGAGGAAGGGAAAGGGAACGAAGGAGACAGGGAACCTATAGACACATGAGGATAATAAAGCCTATAAGTATCTAGGAATACTGGGTAAATGTTAAATACTTAACTAATTGCCACTGTAAGTGAGACCTGCGTGTCTCCCGA
>OW240915.1:76080962-76154063 GCA_933207985.1 Pelobates cultripes
GATCCGTGGGCCCCCCCCCCCTGCGCGGGCCAGGCCGCAACACATGGCGGTGGGCACCTGGTCACAGGGGTTACAGGGCTGCGACCCCTGCGACCGCGGTATGTACGCCAGTGCATGCAGATGCACACACACTTAAAGCTTAATGAAGTGGTCTGGGTGCCAGGTCGAGCTAGGGTTAACCCATTTTTTCATAAACATAGCAGTTTCAGAGAAACTGCTGTGTTTATGAATGGGTTAAGCCTTCCCCTATTTCCTCTAGTGGCTGTCCCATTGACAGCCGCTAGAGGCGCTTGCGTGCTTCTCACTGTGATTTTCACAGTGAGAGCACGCCAGCGTCCATAGGAAAGCATTATGAATGCTTTTCTATGTGACCGGCTGAATGCGCGCGCAGCTCTTGCCGCGTGTGCGCATACAGACGACGGGGAGGAGAAGAGGAGGATCGGAGGAGGAGAGCTCTCCGCCCAGCGGTGGAAAAAGGTAAGTTTTACCCCTTTCCAGAGCCGGGCGGGAGGGGGTCCCTGAGGGTGGGAGCACCCTCAGGGCACTATAGTGCCAGGAAAACGAGTATGTTTTCCTGGCACTATAGTGGTCCTTTAAAGGACCACTACAGACTCCCAGATCACATCAGCTCAATGAAGTTGTCTGGGTGTCAGGTCCCTCTAGTTTTAACCCTGCAGCTGAAAACATAGCAGTTTCAGAGAAACTGCTATGTTTCACTGAGGGTTAATCCTGCCTCTAGTGGCTGTCTCACGGACAGCCGCTAGAGGAGCACACTGAGCGTCCATAGGAAAGCATTGAGTAATGCTTTCCTATGGGCGGTTTGAATGCGTGCGCGGTCGCATTCGGAGCTGAGAGGCTGAGGGATCCTCAGCGCCAAGGGAGTCCGGCGCTGGAGAAAGGTAAGTGCTGAGAACACACACACACTTACAGACGCATACACACTAGCTAACAGACACACACATTTACTGACAGAGATACAGTCAGCGACAGACATACATACACACTCACTTACAAAACATACACTCTCATTGACAAACACACACTCACTAACAGACATCAAAAAGACTCACTAACACACACTCAGTAAGACACACACAGTAACACACTCACTGACACTCACTAGCAGACACACACACTAACACTCACTAGCAGACACACTCTAACACTCACTCTAACACTCACACTAACACTCACTCTAACACTCACACACACTAACACTCACACACACTAACACACACACTAACACTCACACACACTAACACTCACTCTAACACTCACACTAACACACACACATGATTTTTTTTTTTTTTTTAATATAATCCCCCCAGCCTCCTTACCTCTTGGAGTGCTGGGGGGGGATTATTCCCTGGGGTCCAGTGGGGCTCCTGGGTGGGTGGCCGGTCGGGCAGGCAGGCGGGCGCGCGAGAGAGCACTCAGTGCTTCTTCTTCAGCTCCCTCGCGCGCCGCGTAGGGATGCCGGCGCCGGAAGATGACGTCATCTTCCGGCTCCGGTATCATTGCGGTGCGCGAGGGAGCTGAAGAAGCTCGCGCGCCCGCCTGCCTGCCCGACCGGCCACCCGGGGTCAGCAGGGCCAGCCTCAGGGGGACCCTGGGGTGGTCGGCTCTTGGGCCCCCCAGGGGAAGAGGCTGGCCTTGGGCGTACATACCGGGTCGCAGGGGCGGCTGGGCCCCCTGGTGGGCCGGGCCCGGTCGCAGTCGTGACCCCTGCGACCCTGGTATGTACGCCAGTGTATATATATATATGTATATATATATATACACATTATATATTTATTTGTATATTTTATTAAAAATTTTTTTGCATTTTTAGGAGTCATGGGGACTGCCCGACAGCTCAAACAGTTCCCCTGAGCCGTGAGCTGCTGCAGGGGAACTGCTGAGGTCTCGGGCAGACCTCCTGGACTGGGATTGCCACAGATCGCCGGTCCAGGTTAGTACAGGACGGGGGGCGGAAAGCTGGGTGTATTATGCCGCCCTCCGGCATTTAGAGCCACCCTTTGAAGGACGTCATAGTATGCCCGCCGTCCTTAAGGGGTAAAACACTGCCTTTTCACAGAAAACACAGTGTTTACATTGCTGCCTAATAATACCTCTAGTTGCAGTCACTCAGATGGCCGCTAGAGGTGCTTCCTGAGTTGGTGCTGCAGAGCGTGGAGACGCTGAACGTTGTCCATAGAGATGCATTGATTTAATGCATCTCTATGAGGAGGTATTGATTGAAGCACCAAGGCAGCATCCCAATGCTTTCTTATGCGAAAACATTGGATTGCCTGAAATCATTAAGATTGAATATCTCAGCCTTAGAGACAGAGCCAGCCAGGGCCATCCGTAGTGAGACTGGCGCGGCATCGTAGAAAAGGTGAGTAAATCACCTTTTTTACTGCTGTCAGAGGTTGCTGGGAACCTAAACATCCACTTTAGGAATATAATATCAGAAATACATGTTTGTATTCCTGATACTATAATGTTCCTTTAAACTCTCACTGCAAAAATTAGTCAACAGACACCCATCTATATACATGATTAAGCCAGAGGATGCTCAAATCTGATATCCAGATGTAACCCCCCTCCCCATACATTTAAATATAGGACCAGATATTTCTGTATTTGTAAGTAAATTATCCTTCCCACATTCAACCTAACAATGTCCAGAAGCACCTGGGCAATACAATTATTAATCTAGGCTGTCTATGAAAAATGTAATAAATAATTTACTTCAAATACCTTTGCAACTGCTGTTTTACCATTTTGTTAGATATGTTGTATTGGAATGGTAGTGTTCATCTTTTATCCTCAAAGTACAACTAACTATAAACCTTGGACTGAAGGGTCAAGACTGTATTTCTTCATTTTGGGTTTTTTCCAAGTTCAAAAAAGGAGGACTTGGAATCATCACAACACAGGAAGGTAGTAGTTATTTTACTCAGAAAAATCTTGCCTACTGTCCCCTGGTCCTTTATTAAAGTATCAGATTCATCCGGATCAGGGTACTTACTAACAATATGACCTTAGTGTTTAGTGATGCCCAGCATCTGGCACATATGTCACCAATTGAATTCAGAGGGCTCTAAAGTGGCTGTCTGTATCTTCCCAGGGAAATTATATGGAGGGTGTTTATTTTTTGTTTGTGTTTGTTACATTTCTATTTTAGATTAACATATTTTAAATAAGTATGTATTTTTATTAAAATACCCCCCCAAGCTACTTATTCTTCTTATAAGTTTGTATGTCCCCAGAAATACAGATTCTTGTGGTTTGGTAGCGTCAACCTAAACGCACAAACCTTTCTAACAACCAGAGCCAGGATGTCTACTCTGGCACATTTAGCTGTACATTTTATGATATATTATTCTTTTAAACTGTACAGTATTACACTAATTATAATTTTATTGAAGACCTATATAAAAGTTATGAAGTTTATGATTTTCATATAATTTTACAGCAGTTTGCTTTTTCAATTTTTTATTTCCTTGACTATTTTCACTCTGTGATATAGCCCAGTCCTTTAAAAATGGAAGGCAAAATAGTATATTTGGGAAATATACCTGAAATAAAGAAATGTGCCTTCTCCACAGTTTTGCCTAAATTTGATCATTCTTCTTCACCCACCGCAAGCCAATAGTCTTTGTCTGTTTGCAGTGGTAATTGGCCACATTACAACTCAATTCTTTCCATTTCTGCGTAGACTGGTTTCCTCCTATCTACCCACATGGACTTCACACCATATTGTGTTACCTGGTGTATCACGATTAAATAATTGTGTGTAAGAAGTGTTCTAATTACTGCTTTCAAGCTTTTCTAAATTTTTAATATTAAAATATATAAAATCACTTTTTTTATTAGTTGTTTCGATATGACTAAATCTGCATGTCTCTATTTTGCATCTTTTTTCTGTGCTCTGAGTGAGGCTTAGAGATCTGACACAGATCATGTTTACTATACTGTTAATTTCATGCATTGGAACATCTGGTTTTATATAACCATAAGGAAAATGACTACACTGATCTAGAACTTGGTTTTCTCATTTTACACAAAAACAGTGTGCGGTCTCTTTAAAAGCATGACTTGTATGACATTAGTTTATTGGTCTACTAGGGACACCTTCTTGAAGTACTTTACACGTTTGTAGTCCTGTAGGCAGAATTCATCTGCGTAGCAAAGTGTTGATTTTATATTTAAAAATAAAAAGCGTTTTGATTTGTGCCTTTATTATCTGTGTGTTTTGAGATCATTTGTTTGCATTTTCTTTGTTTTCATATAATAAAAACCCCATTGAACCTTTTCTATCCATAACAGTTTGCTCTTCCTACAGGTCTAACACCTGCAGATCTCCATCATTATCCTGCTCATCTTCTCTTAAAACTTTAGTTTCTACCATTTTTATTTGCTTCCAAGTTGTAAAAGAACTCTGAAATTGTATTTCCTCTCACCCCTCTGCCCCACTGTTTCAGCAGCGTTTTTTGTGACCTGGTGTAGATCTCACTGATGACATTCATTACAAATCACCGTTTTTTTTTTTTTAGCAGTCTGGGTATGTGAAAACATCTTCTTTCATGCACAGAGCCATTAATATCCTCTTTACTACCCAGTTACTGCTTTGTACTGCAGCTTCCAGACCAGACATGGCCCCTAATGCATTTCCCCAGATCTACTTATTTTACTTTTCTACTGTTTATATTGCCAAAGCTAATATTTATTTTTTATTTCACATGCTTCGTTTCTGTTCTTTAAAGAGAAACTTAGGGCACCAGCCTAGAGGAATACAAAACTGTATTCCAAACATGTTTCTCTGCACTTTCATACCCTGCCCCCAACCCCCAGCAACAGCAGAAAAAAAAAAAAAATTATTACACTCCCCTTATTCCAGTGCTTCTGCACTGACTCTATCTCCAAGGTAGTGTGTTCATGCATTAGGCCTTCCCCCATTGGAAAGCGTTAATTCAGTGCATTAATATGGGGTAATTTGAAGATGCTAGATGTAATGAGGACACACAGCGTCGTTTCAAGGAGTCAAGCTCTGTGAAACAGCAGGAAGCACCTCTAGTGTGTGACACTAGAGGCAGTCTTAAAGGAACACTATAGTCACCTAAATTACTTTAGCTAAATAAAGCAGATTTAGTGTATAGATCATTCCCCTGCAATTTCACTGCTCAATTCATTGTCATTTAGGAGTTAAATCACTTTGTTTCTGTTTATGCAGCCCTAGCCACACCTCCCCTGGCTATGATTGACAGAGCCTGCATGAAAAAAAACTGGTTTCACTTTCAAACAGATGTAATTTACCTTAAATAATTGTATCTCAATCTCTAAATTGCGAATTAGCTTCGACAAACTCAGCCTCCCGAGAGGTTGGGGAGGACTAGCACTTCCGGATATCAAACGTTACCACCAGGCAACAGTCATGCAAAGGATAAGAGAAATACACATGGCCTCAACACAAAAACGGTGGGTGACACTTTGGAAAGACACCACCGACAACCGACTACACTCGCTGATATGGCACAAAGAAACGGAAGCGCATTCAACCTTGGGAGAGGATTCCCCGGTTACACAAATGTTAAAACAATGGTCCACAATGAGGAACGAACAACAGATTTCACCCAAGCCAAGCCCGTTAATCCCCATAACTCATAATCCACAACTGGGGGATGGACTCGCGGCATCTGCGTGGCCAATCGATACTCCAGACGGGTACATACCCATACATACGGTTCTCAACAATACGGGAGTGAAACCACTTAGGGAGCTGGCAGACGGAAACTCGCTCACGATCCTGCACCGGTTCCATTACGCGCAGCTGCTACACTACTACCATAACCTGCCGCACAGAACTAAAATACACAGGGACCTCACATGGTATGAAACACTATGCTCACAAGCACCGGAAGCGGACGGGAGGGTATCGGCGATATACCGAACCTTAATCACAGGTAATAGAACGAACAACAACCTGTACAAACGACAATGGGAGGAATGGACGGACAATACGTTTTCAGATGACCAATGGGTCAAAATCCTGATACTACAACACAAGAGCTCCTCCAGCTCTCACTACCAGGAGGTAAACTTCAAACTACTGACACACTGGTACCGCACACCCTCTGTCCTCAGTCGATACATCCCGTCTATACCGAACACCTGCTGGAGATGCAATGCGGGCCCCGGAACGCTGCGACACATCTGGTGGGACTGCACAGTCATTGAGCCATACTGGAGGAAAATCGAACGCGAAGTTCGGAACATTTTAGACGACCCTCCAACCCTGACTATGGCAGCCGCCCTTATACACCACACGGAACAACCACTTGGCTCTTACAAGAAGTCAATTCTGAGACACCTGCTGAACGCTGCTAAATCGCTGATCCCGCTACACTGGAAGAAACAAGAACCACCCACGACGGAACAGTGGAAAAGTAAGGTGGAAGACATACGAATGGCGGAAGCCAAAATAGCAGAGATACTGGGGAGAGAAGAACGACATACGGAGACATGGAGACCTTGGCTGGCATATGTAACATAGAAGGTTACCCCATGCGTCAAACAGGTGGACGCTTTCCACACCTTCCCCTCCCCACATTTTTTTTTTCTCTCCTCCTCTCTTTTCTTCTTCTTTTCTTCTCTAACTCTCCTAACCTATAACATAACACAAGGATCACGGAAACATAACAACCTGGTGGGTGCCACACCACACCATAGTAAAAATACAGCTAAAGGAACAGCTACATGCCAATACACACTGGGCACACAAAAGCAAACTCAGAATGAACCATTAAACAAACACACCTAGTTACAGTTCTAGTGCTGACTGGAACGCACGGAGACAACCACGAGCACTCTAAGACATGGTCACCCACGAAAGCGGTATATACTGCCTGGTGGTCGGCCATCTCAGAAAGCAACCCCAAACGGAGGTAAAGACAAACATGCATTAGCTGAAGTAGTGACCAAGGGAAGGGAGACCCAGGACCGTAAGACAAGCCCAACACAATGTACAGAACAATAAAGATGCACAAACGAACCACAGTATAACACACAACGCTCAAGAATAAAATGCAAGAGGTAAAGGTACATAGGACACTAGTATAACCGCCCACACCGGACATCCGGCCGAAATCCGACACAGATAGAAGTCCAGAAAGTAGGGGGCTACCAATGTCCAGAGATTGTGCCAATGCCCGGATAGAACGAAACGGACCATGAGATAGGGATCCCCATAGCGGAAGGAAATAAACCTAACCTCTATAGTTAAAAGAGCGCCCCATGATTCCAGAGAACGCAAAAACGAAGGGGAACAGGGAAAAGGTGGAGGAGGAGGAGATGGGGGAGGGGAGGTAGAGAGGGGAGAGGGACAGAGAAGGAAAGGGTACAGGAGAAGAAGGATGAGAAGAGGGGAACTACAGGATGGAGGGGAAGGGGGGGAAGGAAAGGAGAGAGGAAGGGAAAGGGAATGAAGGAGATAGGGAACCTATAGACACATGAGGTTAATAAAGCCTATAAGTATCTAGGAATACTGGGTAAATGTTAAATACTTAACTAATTGTCACTGTAAGTGAGACCTGCGTGTCTCCCGATCCACTATTGCATGTTTGATTGTATATGCTACAGCAAATCTATACAAATAAACTTATATTTACAAAAAAAAAAGAAGAATCTGTCCCTGAAGACTGTGTTTTTGGTGGCCATTACTTCGGCTAAGAGGATAGGGGAACTCCAGGCCCTTTCTTCCTCTCCTGACTTTACAAAATTTCTTCCGGATAAAGTGGTTATGTACCCTAAGCCTTCCTTTCTTCCAAAAGTCATCTACTCCAAGGTTATCAACCAACCTATTTTTCTTCCTTCCTTTAATGATCCATCTATGCCAGATTGGGAATTTGATTGGAGCCAACTAGATGTTGGTAGGTCTCTGAAAATCTACTTGGACCGCTCCTCTGCGTATAGGATGACTGATCATCTATTTGTGAATTTCTTTGGAAAATTTAAAGGCCAAGTTGCCTCCAAGGCCACTTTGGTAAGATGGCTGGTGGATACTATTAAATTGGCTTATTCTACCTCGAATCTACCTCTGCCTGCCTCCTTGAAAGCACATTCTACTAGAGCCATGGCTGCCTCTTGGGCAGAAAAAGCGTGTTCCTCTCCGGAAGATATATGCAAGGCGGCTACCTTGTCTTCTTTCAACACTTTTGTCAAACATTACAGGCTAGACGTATTCTCTGCCTCTGACGCTGATTTTGGGCCCAAGGTGTTACAAGCTGTTATTGCCTAAATTCCCGCCCTTAGTCTGGGATCTCGATATATCCCTATTGTACTGCCACCATATGTCAGGAAAAACTGCAATTTTACTCACCGTAAATTCCTTTTTCCTTAATATGGTAGCAGTACATCAATCCCTCCCTTTATGTATATATTAATTTTTGGGGTGTTCTATGGATTCACTGAGGTGTTCTTGGTACGTACTGAGGTCCCAGGGCTGGTTTGGTCTCTTATACCTGGTAAGGGAAGGAACTTTTATGTTAATTATTTATTTCAGATGCTCGTCCCGAGGGAAGAGTACATCCCTATTGTACTGCCACCATATTAAGGAAAAAGGAATTTATGGTGAGTAAAATTACAGTTTTTTTCTCTCTCTTTTCCCTTTATTTTGCAGCATTGTAAAGAGAAATGTGACTGGATCAAACTAGGAACATTGTTTCTCAATGTTTGTAAGGGATGTGAAAATCTAACTGATCTTAAAAAGTTTTCCATTTCTATCGTCGAAGCACTCAAGGATTTCAAGGATGATCACCATGATGTTCCTTATTGTGTGTTTGCAGATACAGGTAATTATATGTTCTATAGAATGCTTTAATTTGTAATCTTTTCATCCCCCTTGGTGAAATAAAACCAAGATATTAATATGACCAGATTTACTCCTCTGTGTTCACAACTGCAGGGGGCATGGATAATGATTATCTTTAAATATAATAAACCTTCAGAATGTGTTTCTTGCAGATTGAAAATGTGTAACACTTGTTCAAAAAAGATAGCTTTGCTTATTATTTATAGTGTATCATGCTGTGAGATCCTGTGGCTACAGAATAAAATCTTCCCATGTGTTTGAGAATATTTTATTCATTGTAGTTTTTGAATATTGCTGCTTAAATGTCAATTAGTAACTTTTGGTAGGCCACTAATAATAAATATCAGTATTCATTGTTAAATTAGAATAGATTGTTTTTCAGGGATGTGATATCCTTGGTTCTCTAAGATCGAAGCTGATTTGTCAGCATGAACACCAGAAAGACCACAGCACAATTTCAGACACCTAAAGGACAACTGTCACCAGATTTTTTTTTTACTATTATTATTATATGAATCCTTGCAGCATGTAATACAGAGATATGGCATTTCTTTTTAATGCAGTATATGTAAAAATACCCGAATATCTGGTCCCTAGTTTCACATTACACTAGATCCCATATTCAGACAACTTTAGTCGAACTGAGGTAGAATCTGACCATTAGGGTTCTGCTTCACTCCCTGCGCATTCCGGTGACATCATCAGCCCAGTGTGATCTGCCTGGTCCTAATTACAACTGCATTGGCAATTCTCTTATTTACGAAAGCCAAATTAGATCAGAATTTGGTCAGTCTGAAAAGTACTGTGACTTTGTTTCGGAGGAGGAAATCCGTGTTTTTCCTGAACTCATTCAAACCAATCAACGGCACTGGAACACAAATTATTAATCACTTGTTATTTGCAAGTGGTAATTTGAAAAAACATTTGTTTCTGACATTGCTGCTGAGTTGCTAGAAAAGCCTCCATCCCATAGGGATACATGCTGCAAGAATTCTTATAATAAAATTTTAAAAATGATGGTGACAGTTGTCCTTTAGAATCAATCTTACAGATGTAACAAAGTGTACATATAAAATATGGTCGTACCTGCAGGAGTCGGCTGGTAGAGATGGGGTTGTGTCCCTGTAATGACTCTGTAATGTAACATTTGATACATTTCATAGTGCAAAAGGTTCTGTACATAGATAAACTAATCTTTCAAGAATAATGGTAAAATGTTTAGTTGCAATCTTCTTGAAACACAACTATACTGCTTCATTTGTTAAATATATGTAAACCTGAAGAGATGTTATCTGCAAACTTGTAAAATAAAGTCTCCTAGGTTTTCTGCTCCCTCATTGACACATATTGAGATTTTTTTTCTTCAAGAGTAGATGTTACAGGTTGCTATAACCGTATCGAAAATGGTGAAGAAAAATGAAAGTTTGGTTGGAAAATAAAATGATGGGGGAATTGTCAATTTACTGCCAACCCAAGAATTTCGGCTCAGATTTCCTATTCTACAAATGGGGGCGCATCCCCTCTGCTTCTGGTATTATCTGCTCATTAAAATCTGTAACTATTTCTGTATAAGCTATTTTTTTTCTTTCTTTTAAACAGTGTACAAAGATCCTCAAGTTAATGAGATAAACCAAAATACTATTGGGAGAATTGGAATTTCTATAATGTACCATTATCATCAGAATGCGCTGTGGACAAAGGTAATTTTAATTAAATCACAGATTAGCATTTCTGCAATTCAGGTCACAGGTGTCCATGACTACAATATGAGTGTTGTTTTTCTCTATGCTATGCGTCTAACTGCTTTATTCCATATTGAGCATACAGATAGGCAGGAATGGGTCAGAGTGACGAGACCCCAGAAGTTCTAATGCACTTATAAGCATAAATAAACATAATATTAAAAATGCTGTTAAATAAAAGTTCCCCTTTAACAACTAAATTCTGTTTGTGAGATTTTAGTTTGTCTTACCTCTCTTTGGGTTTATCTCTTGTTCTCTGAGTGACAGAGATGGTAATAGACAGAGAATTTTACTCTAAAATATGAATTGTCAGACATTTGAGTGAATTTAAAATAGCATTACTCATTTGGATTCTGCCATTGTTGCCTTAAAAAGGTAAATATGTTTTGAACACGTGACGATTCACACTTTATAGTGAATAAACATGAACAAACTCACTGAATAGCCGTAACATATTGTATCTGTCTCCCAATAATGTCTCTTGCCCAACAATCTAGGTCAGAGAACTACCTTCTCCTTCATAATGCAAAATTTCCCGAGCAGCCTACCTAGCATGCTGGCAACAACAGATTGTTTGACCACCCGTTTCTTTCTGTGCTCGCTCATGCTGCATAGGTCTTTTTAGATTGACAATGCTGGGATATGATGTGATGAACATCCTCAGTACTGCCACACAGCACAGGGAAGCAGAAAACGTAATATAGATATTCCGCTGGCACTATTCACTACCAGTTCTTTTAGTTCAAGAAACTTGCATAATGTTTAAAATAAGGAGATGTGTGAAAATATTTAATGTATAGATTTCCATTTTATGGATTAAAAAAAAGCTAATTTATGCAGTTTTATTTGTTTATGTTGAGGATACCAGTATTGTCATAAAGCAGATGTGGCAAAAATATGGTGAAATATCTGCTTATTTGTCAGCAACCTTTTCTAGGAATTCTTCTAATGGTGCATCTTTGTACAATGCCACAAGAATGTAAAATATTTGTGGATATAATGTCCAAAAAAATAGTTGTTACACTTGGCATCTTTACCACAACCTGCAAAGAATCCCTGCAGTGTACTCTTTGTGCTTGGAGCCTTCCCTGGCTGCTAGCTTGCATCCATGCAAGTTTTGCCTGCACATGTTACAGGGAGGGAGGTACAAAGAATGGAGTCCGGGTGAGGGATTTTTTCTCTGCAAACTAAAAACCATTGCTGAAGCAAATGGAAATGTAACTACATTGCTTTTTTTTTTTTTTTTTTCACTGTGCATGCCGTTTAAAAGATATACAGAATATTATCATGCCACAAAAATGTTTTTCTATTTCTTAAGGGAAAGCAAGTACTACACAAACTCAGGGAGCTGCACATTCAATTCACAGTTCTGAAAGGTCTGACAGGTCCTGAAAGTAAAGCAACCAGATGTCAGGTGGTTAACACTGCCATAGAGATCTTCTTAAAATGTGGACTCATAAGTGATGCAATATTTATACTAAAAGGTAACCTTTTTTAAATGTTACATTATTTTTCTGCCACCAGCCCGGTTTTTAATATTTTGTTAACCTATGTAGTATAGGTGAAGCATTGGAAACCTTAGACCAGCATTAGCTGCTTAGTGATCAGACAGTCTTCCAGCACTGTTATAGTAGAGTACACTGTTTCGTAAACATCACAGAAATGTATTCACAAATCTGCAGTACCATAATTAGCCAGGGCCAGAGGGGTGAATGATACGGGGTTTCGCAGTGAGTGTGAGAGAGTGAGTGAAACAGGGCAAGTGGAGGTAAGTGACAGGATTGGGGGAGTTAATGCGAGTGTGGCAGGGTGAAGCGGTGACAGATACACAAACACATAGGTGCATACACTTACACACATGCAGATACACACACAAACACTGACATATATGCAGAGATGCACAATAGCCAACATTTAAATACATACATGGACACACAGATACACACACTAACATACATTCATCACCCCTCTGCACAGATACACACATTCAGATACACAGAATGACACTCCTACAGATACAAACACTGACACAGGGGTAAACACTGACAAATGCAGATACACATATAGGCAAGCAGATACAGACACATAATGACAAACACTGATACACATACAGACCAGCAGATACACATATATACAGACCAACAGATGCGGGCCGCATGAAAAAACATTGCGGGCTCAAGGGACAGCTGCTTTGGGGCCCGCCCCAGGAATAACTGTGTCTTGGGCACCTGTCCCTTTTGCCCTGCATTAAGACAGCAGTTCCATAAGCAATACATAGTTGACTCAAAACACTAAAAACTTTGTCCTGTGTTAATTTGGGGTTTCCCTTACCCATTTAGCAAGCTATTTAGTTTGGCTAATATAGGAATTTTATGTTTCATGTAAAAGTTGGGATGTGTTGTATACCTTTTAAACAGAAGGAAAGACCGTGTATCAGCAATAAATTTTGCTGTCCATCCTAATTGGTTTGGCAATTGTTATATATATATTTTTTTATCTTTTTCTTTTGCAACAGCATCTGAATGGGCAATCAACACCTCAGCATGGCCCTGCGATAAAATGGATGTACTTGCCCGTCATAACCTGCTCTGTACAATCGGGCATGAAGCATTAGCAAAGAGCATGTTCAACCAGTGCTTTGAGGTACTTCAGCACCTACCTGGATTCCAGGACACTAAATGTAAGCATTGAAATTGGCCAAGGCTTTTGTAGTAATACTTGGCTGTTCCTAATTTGCCAAATCGTTGCAGGACTTTTTATAAAACCACTGCCATTCCTTGCCAGTTTCCACCCCAAATTAAAAATCCTGTTGCTTTTTTTTTGTTTTCTTTTTCACTATTATCAATTTACCTTGTATGTGTTTTATCTGTCCATGAATAGATAAACTAAAAATGCCATACTGAAACGTAATTAGGAGGGCTAGAATTGCAAAGTTTCAATGACAATTTAGAAACCAAAGAACCAGATTCCTCATAAATTTATCTTTTTAAAAATATTATTTTTGTCACACTAACCTATTTTGAAATGTTACATAGATAAGAAGTCATTGGTAGCTTCTTGAAGAAAAACACAGACAAAACAGAATATTTTAATAGCATGGGTCAAACATTTAAATATTTTCTGAGAAATATTAAAGATAAAACAACAAAACCATGTCCTCTTTAAAAAGAAATATGCTGAAATGCTTAAAAATTCCAAATACAACAAAAATTGCCATTTTTTTAGAGTATAAATTATTCTGTTTATCCTCTTCACTATGTATGACGTGCACAGACCGCTCCAAAAACCTGTCCCTAGAGCATTATTGACTGACACAGCTATTAATTAAATGGCACACAAACATTGAAAACTATAGGAAATATAACCAGTCCTGTTAAATCCTGGTAGTTTAGCCCAGTGGAGCTTAACTCGAGGCAGACAATTGCTTTGCAAATACTTCTCATTTAGTTGTATTGGAAAGTCTGTGATTGAACAGTATCATGAAGCCTGGGCTGATAGTGTGTGCGCAATGGGCCTGTCACTCCAGGGGGCTCGGCCGCTGCTATACCTTCAGGACCGCTGTTACCGGCAGAAGGGGGAACGCTGTGTTGCTCTCCTCCTGCCTCTGTATGTAGCGTGGCTGAGCGGTCTGACAGGGTGCTCACTCTGAGAGTGGGTGGGGAATGAGACACATGGAGGGGCTTTGGGTGGGGAGTGAGACACATGGAGGGGCTTTCAGAAGGGAAATTAGACGCATGGTGTGGCTTTGGGGGGGAGGAAATGAGACACATGGAACGGCTTTGGGGAGGAGGGAATGAGACACATGGAAGGGCTTTGGGGAGGAGGGAATGAGACGCATGGAGGGGGGCCCCAGGGCATTTTTCGCATTGGAAGCCCAGTGGTTTCTGTGTGTGTGTGTGTGTGTGTGTGTGTGTGTGTGTATATCTATCTGTGATATAAGAGTTTTTTGTTTGGAAGCAGAAATGTCTATAGGCCATAACAATTGCATTGCTCTATAGTGATTATGGTGCCAGGAGTGCCTTGGCATTGTCTGCCAGTAATTTACAAACAGTTTAGCACTAAACTTGAAGATGGTCTGATGAAGCAGCTCACTTTCTCAGCCAATAAATTCTCCTTAAACCTGGTATGAACTTTATCAGACCAGAAGGGCCATGGGTGCCTTTAAGCACATGAACAATTTAGCATATTCTAAGACCCAGCAAATATTAAATCCTTTCTGCTTTCTTCCACCTTTATTTCCTTTCAGCTGATGTAGACGTAGCTCAATACAGCATACTTTTCAATAAACTCCTGGGCTCCTGTATTGAAAACCAGAGTCTTGGCATATCATCCTCTATTGTGGACTTCATGGTTTCTAAGAAAATACCTATAAACTTCTACTTCCTCCGGAATTTAATCACCGCATTGGGCCAGAGCTGTCTGTGGCTTAGAGCTAGGGGACACTACAAATGTGAGCATTATTTATTATTTTAAAGTGAACCTGTCATGATAGAGTAGAGCAGGTGGATGCTCCTACTCTTCAGTGTCATTCCATTCTCCACATGTAGGTCTAATGACAGTTTTTACAATGTTATTTCCAAATAATTTGGTCCTTAAATTGTGCTCACTTAGCATTAGCAGAACTATATAGAGTTTCTGAAGGTTGGACATTTCTTCCTTGTGAAAGTGTATTTAGAAGACAGGATATAATGATTTCACAGATGTCAATGGTACTTGGGGTATGCTGGATAAGATAAATTAAAGGAGCAGAGAATAATTGCAAAAAAAAGTAAATTGCTTGCACAAAAAGGAGACCATGTAAAACCCTCCAAGGTTATAACATACAAGATGTATTAAGGTCCATCGGACCATGTTAAAGAGTTACAGCAGGCACCACGACCACTTTAGTGATTTGAAGTGGTCATGCTGCTTGGAGCCTGTATGTACAGAGCTTCATTATGAACAATGCATATACAGAGAAAATTTACTTTATTCCGGATATATAACTCCAGCTCCGATTGCATCACTAGCCAGTCCAAAACAAAAGTTACCAGCTGGCTAATGTTAATTCTGTGCATTTTTGTATATCCTGCAAAGAGAGCCAGTGGTAGCACAGCCTCTCCCTGATACCAATGACGTCACTTGTGAAGGATCGTGCTTTTAGGTGACCTTGTCCTTGGTTTGCAGATTACTTTAACTGATTTCTGTATTGGGGGGTACAATGCCGGTAGGGGTTGCTCCATCCAAAAGCATTGTATTATTAAATCACTGTTTTTGTTTGGAGTAACTCTTTAAGGCAAGTATTACCAAAGAGACACATACCAAGCAACAATAGCATGTTAAGGCATTTAGATGTGTAATTTCTAGACTGGTATTGTTCCTTTATTACATAATGGCACTACAACTGGTTTAATTCCAATCCAGTACCCACATTCCTAGAAATAGTTCATACAGTATGAGCCAGACTTCTTAATAGTGCATGGAAAATTAGAGTAACTTGGTTAGGTTAGCTAATTAGGTAGTATTTATATTACACATTATATATTGTGATGATTTGGGCACCGGTCTTGTGCTTACCCAGGAAATATGTTAATTTAACTTTAATTGCATCAAAGGGACACTGTAGGCACCCAGACCAATTCAGCTCATTGAAGTGGTCTGGGTGCAGTATCCCTGTCCCACTCAGTTCTGCAGTGTAAATCATTGCAATTTTAGAGAAACTGCCATGATTACATTGCAGGACTAAGACTGCCTCTAGTGGCTGTCAATCAGACAGCCACTTGAGGCACTTCCTGGTGACTTGGACACTTTTGGTCGCCTAACTTTGCCTGCGTTTTATCAGCAGTGTTAACCTCTGTTTGTGTTCAGCAAGCCTAATTAGTGTTACCTCTCTTTTTGTTTAGGTGCTTTATCATTGGGTTGTTACCCTCCTTTGCAAGGGAACCTCTACCATAAAGTGCTTCACATCCCTGCTTATCTTTCAGAGATAGAGATGCTGTTAGCCATTGAACTTTTCATGGTATCAAATGCTAGTAGCATTCAGTCACCAGGTGGCAGCAACCAGACCTTACAGATTGTCGTTAAAAGGTTGGTAAGAAAAAAAAAGACTCCATGGAAAGTAATGTGAAATGGGGGATATAAAACTATTATGGATAATACAGTTTGCAAATACTTTATACAAAATATCTGAATAGAAAAATAACTGTGAAGTTCTTGAATTTAATGTAAAAACCTACGTCAGCTTTTGCAGAATACAAATATGGGGTTTTAATGGTAGTTGGACACGAGTAGTCTGAAAATGCAAAATAGGAAGAACATTTTTTTTCTCCCTATTTTGGTTTTAATGTTTTAGCCATACTTAAAGGAAAACTGTAGTTCCCATCTCACCCCTGTGGTGCAGGAGGAGTTAAAATGGGTGTTTTAAAAAATAAAAAGTGCTGTATAGATAAGCTATGTAGTGAAATCTACATTGAATTCCCATCGTTTTCACGGTTAGGGGATGATTTACAGCATGAGTACAGTGATGTACCGTGCTTTAACAAAACAAATAACTAGCACTGCAATAATGCTGACATCTTATGAATATAGTTCCATTAAGGAGTGTCTATAATTTTGTTATACATCTCTGCCTAGCTATATTAATGACATATATATATATATATATTTATTGTAATTAAAAACAAATGCTTTTGATTGTTGCAGGAGCGAGGTTAATGATAAGATGCAACATAAAGACAGTTATCGTGCAGCTACAGAGCTGTTGATTCAGGCATGCAGGCTATCCGATCCAAAACTTCACATAAGGCATATGACTGTCAATAACTGCAATGAGCAGGTATACATCCTGGACCACAAGCAGTGTCTAAAATGGCTGAATGAGAACATGAAATGGGCTGGAAAGGTCTGGCTCTTTCAGTAAGTTCTCATTAAGGATTATATGTTTTTGTTTATTGTGTTTTTTGTTTTTTTTTTTGTTTTTTTTTTCTTTTGTTTTTGCAAACTGTTAATCATTGTTAAAATATTGATAATATTAAAATGAGCAATAAAAAGGTTTTGTGTGTGTGTTTAAGTTGATTTACTAGATTGTTTCATTTTTAAATAAGTTACAAGTTTGATAAGAAAAGTTAAAACACAAAAGGGAAAATAGTGCGTATTTTGTGTTTTAACTTTAATGGCGTCCAGTGATCTGTTTGTAGAGCAGAAAAGTGCTCTGTAGAACATTTTAATCCATCAGTTTATCACATTTTACTTCTCTTGCTTTGCAAAGCTAAAAACTCTCCATATGAAGGAATTCCGGTGCAACTGTGCTAACTGCATTAGAGATCGCCAAACTATCTTACCAAGCCTGCAGTTAGCAGTAAATAATGAAGGAAAAGAACAGGGTCTAATATCAAGCAGACCAAGGTTGAGATTGCAGGCCACAATACTGAATGTATAATAATGCACAGATTATATCACCCACGATGCAGTGCAGAATTGTATAACATGATCTGCCCATTGTAATAGTGGGCAGGTTATGTGTATACTGTGTATCCACTTAAGAAAACAACTTAATTTTTTTACTTTTTTTGTAAATATCTTTTTATTAGATTCTTGTCGTGTTATTAATGTAACAGCTGTCCAAGGGAAAACAAAGTGAGTCTTGCAGGACTGATAACAGAAAAGTGAAACAATGGAAAGTTGCGGGTATCTGATACATCTGGGATAGAGTAGTGACTTGTAACAACACATGAGCGCTTCTGTTTAAAAGTAGCAATAATTCCCTGCAAGTTTACCATTCCAAGGGTTAGTCAACAACCATTCAGATGGCTAATATTTCCCCAGCTGACTACTTTTCCATGTTTTTCAATTGTTATAGTAGAGGGTAGTCGGGAATCTGAATAGTGTCATCTTATATCTGTGTTGTATTACTCTGATTTAATCTTCGGAGTAAAACATTTGTTGTCCAGACAGAGGTCAAACCTTGAATTCTGGGATTTACAGTCCGGCTTAAAAATCTCTTCAGTAGTGGTCACGGTGTGGGGGTTGCAATGCAGGAGTGCCAGGAAGTCTCTCGACTCCATTGAAAGAAGCACAAGTATGAAGATAGGTTTGTTGGTGGCCATTTCCACCAAAGATGTATTTTTTTTCCACAGAGGAAAGATCCCCCATGCATTGGAACCAAAGGTTCAGTGAAGGTGGTTTTTCCTTCAGTATAATTATTGAATTCAAAAGAAATTGTCCTTTTTATAAATTAACCTTTTAATACTTCACTGGCTGTCTGCCAGACATCCATCTAGCACTGCGATAATGCTGACATCTTCTGAATATAGTTCCATTAAGGAGTGTCTATAATTTTTCTCAATGTAGCTAAACTCAAGAAGCAGGTAATTACCCAGAGCATTAGCCTACCAGGCAACAAGCCTCCTTCCAATCGATGTCATTGAGAAGCTCAAACAAGCTTACAGTCTATATTGTGGGGATATTTATGGGATAATAATAGTAACAGTGAGAATTGCCCACTAATTCAATTCTCAGACCCAAAGATCGTTATCGTAAGTGAGAAGTATTTCATATAAATAATATCACAATTTTGTTATAAAAATAGATTTATTTATAATAAATTAATAATAATAATATGTAACATGCGTGACAATAATCAATGAATATCCAGTATAAAATGGTATGCAATACAAAGGAATGGCTATACACGTTTCAATTGCTAAACAGCATTTTCTGTCAAGTCTTACACGATTTATGAGGTATCTTTCACAGAGAGAAAGCTTTTCACAGCGAAGGGCCATAAAACCCTGGCTAACAGTTAGAATAACCCTTTCAATGCTGGCTAGATCTCCTAGGTAATTAAGATCTATTCTTATGTAATTTTAAATAAAATAACATTTAAACCAGTTCATTAGTCATTTCCTGGAACCATCCAATAAGAGAATCTACCATGATTTTTACAAAAGCAGAATTTTAATTTGTCTAAAAGATATCTATCTTATATTAGAGCAAATCAATACACCTGGATAAAAACAGCGGTATGCTAACACGTGATAATATCACCTTAATATATAATTATTCTTAATTCCACCTGCAGAATGGAATGTTTATAACTATATATTCTTTAGTTATCTAAGATTTCTTAATATGGAAATCTGACCGTGCTTTATCCAGTCATATATAATGCTATTAATACATTTTAATTAATTTAATTAATTAAATGAAACCAGTATAATTACCAGTTGAGTAGATATTTCATCCGATTGGTAGATAGTCTCAGGAACTTATTTGGATGTCTCTCTGCATGGAGGTGTGTGGGAATTTGTGTGTCCTAGAATGTCATTGCTCCCCACTGCTCACTTCTTTGCTTTCTTTGCATACCCTTCTTCTCCCTTTGTCCTAACTTTTAAAGGGCCAGACTCTCTGTACGTCATCAGTTGATAACCCAATAGAAGCACTAGAGGTGTGGTTATCTTCCAGATTGCAATTTAGTTATTTGGTCTATAGAGGGCAGTCTTGTCCCACTAAACATACCTATCCAGGAAAGAGTTAACTTTTCCTGGTGGCTATTTTGACGTCATTTTGCGTTATCTTTATCGTGGTCATAATTTACATTTGCTGTCAGATCAAACAGCTTCTTTAAGTTTTGTCCAGACTTAGTGTCCGCAATTCCTGCTATAATTTCTAAAATGGCAGATCATGAACTAAGTTTAACCTTAAACTTACAATGGTACCTTATACATATAGGAAGCAAAATTAAATTATTTAATCTTCTCTGTCACAATTGTCTGGGTTTAGAATTGATCTATTCCATTAGCATTTTAGACAGTCTATCCAACCCCCCTTCTCCTTATCAATTGGTTTGTATATACTATGCATTCCTTTAGCTCTGGAAAAGTGGTTAGTTTTACAGATAGAAATCTTGTGTCTTTTGTTAGCTTGGAAATAACAAAATGGAGTCTGCTCTGTTCAAAGTGACTCAGAATATACACTTTTAATTTCTATCATAGCACAAGATGTCTGCCGATATAAATACCCTGACAATATGAATCGTAGAAATTGAAATACCTATATATCTTACAAATACAATGGTTTTTAAGTGGCTACCACTATAGAGCTTGCCTGTTCTGACACCTTCACAACCACTAGGGGCTACATACAACCTATGAGAGTATGCAAGACCGCAATGAAAAGCTTTATTCACAAGTGTGAACGCTTTCGAGGTGAACCAGCAGGATATCTGTGTAACAATTTAGAATATATTATGGGGCTAATACATATTTGAAGATATTTCAAATTACCCTCTGATTTTTATTTTTTATTTTTTTTTATTTTTATATTTTACTCTTCCTACTGGCAATTATAACCAAACTTCCTAATTATATGGCCTTTAAGAGGAGGTGCGATGTATTCATTGTTTCAGTGTATGTAGTTCTTTCTACTATATGATTGAAGACTGATCATTTTCTCTGCCTGCTGACCAGTTAATATTTATGCATTGCAGGCAAGTGACCAAGAGATAACAGAATTCTCCTAAGGGTCTGACACTTAAGTATCAGAGCTCCTCTTTCTGATCATTAGAGAACCGTATAATCTAAACCACTCTATAAATACTTATTCGCTTGCACTTAATGTTGCTTATACAACTTTGTTCTCTATTCCTGGATCCCAGAAATGACAACGGTGGCCCTGCTAAACTGCATGAAAAAAAAAATTGATGGAAACTTTAGGGGTGTCGTAAAGCCCTGCTTTATTTAAAGGGACACTATAGTCACCAGAACAGCTACAGCTTAATGTAGTTGTTCTGGTGAGTATAATTGCTCCCTTCAGGCATTTTCATTACATTGCCCCTTGGGACACCTCCAAATGGCCACTGGAGGGGCTGCCGGGCTCAGGGCTGCACAGTAAGCAGCCCTGCTGTTTAGTGTCCGTAAGCTCTGCATGGAGAATCTGAATTTTCCTCATAGAAATGCATTGATTCAATGCATCTCTATGAGGAGGTCCTGATTGGCCAAAACGGCATTTGGCCCGCCCTGTGCCGATTTTAGCCAATCCAGTGCTTTACCTATGGGAAAGCATTGGATTGGCTAAAAATCGGCCATTTTGATGTCACAAAGGGAGCGGAGCCAGCACTGGCACACCCACGCAGCGCTGGAAATAAGGTGAGTTTTAAACTTGGCGGGGGGGGGGGAGGCAAGCCACCTAAATGGTGGGTTTTGCACTATAAGGTCAGGAATACGTTTGTTTTCCTGACCCTATAGTGATCCTTTTAATTGCCAGGGAAGCAACTACTGTTTTCTGGTACTACTTCCTAAATCCCAACTTTGTGAAGTATGAATTTGGGACTGGGCAGAGGTGGTGCTAGTGATGTGATTTGCAGTCTGGTAATTCTCAGCTAAAATGTGTGTGAGAGCTTGGCCCATTACTCGTTTGCCCCACTGAGGGATGACCGTGGCCAGAGTGCTTTTGAAACACTCTCTGCATTGGCTTAATGCCCAGACAGCATAATTTTGTGTACCACCAGAGCATGTATTAAAGGATCACTATAGTGTCAGGAAAACAAACTCATTTTCATGACCCTATATAACCCTTAGGTCCCCTTCAGCTACTTACTTTATCCAGCGCCAGGCTCCCTCGGCGCTGGTGACCTCTCCTCCCACTCCCGACTGGAGCCGAATGCGCATGCGCACGTTCTCCAGGCTGGATTCACCCTATGATTGGAGAATGCTCCGTGTCTTGTCTCAATTAATCTCTAATAGGTTAGAGTTGTATTACCTGACATCACAAAAGGACCGTTTGCTGTAGTGTATCTGATTTATTTAGTGTGTTCCGTCTTGGATACAGGATCAGAATTGAAAGATCAGGAACCAAATAAATATAAAGTACACTTTATTTAGAACACAACAAACAAGAGTAGTGATAAAATATAAAGCACTACGCATTTTGACCCATGACAGGTCTTACTCAGGTGCATCTACCAACAAAGGTAAAGACATACTATTTATATACAACTTAATAGCAGAAAAAGAAGCAGGTGTGTAAGTATAATGTCCATATATTTTGACAAAGTGAAAGCCCAGTATAGAAAGAGGATAACAAGGTAGTGAAGGGGTTAACCCTAAATATAATTGAAGGAAAAGGAAAGGAAACACTACCAAAAGAATATGTAAAATTTTACTTTTAATGGTGAATACAATATAGAGTGATTATTTCACATATATAGTTAGTCGGTCTAGATATGTACATACCGAGACACGAAGAGATAATATGAGAAATAGTAGAATTAAAAACGAAAAAAACAGTATTTAGGTATCAAAGATATGAATGACGATATATAAATGGATAGGAGCTGTCTACTATAATGATACTGTTACAACCTATCAAAAGAAAAAGAAACTATCAGCTATGATAATGCTGTAACAACGTGTCAGAAATGATTGTTACAGTAAATAGTGCTTTTCAAATAGTAGACAAAACGTTTAGCTGCTAGTACTTCCAATGCACCCAGAGTGTTCTTGGTTAAATGAAGGAAAGGGGAAAAAACATATATCTGCTGCAATGAGACTATTTAAATATATCTATAGTGTCTCATTGCAGTAAATCAGACTTTCCAAGCAACCGGAACAACATCTGGTGCTATGATTTATAAAGAACACTTTCAAAAATGTCCCAAGTGTTCTAAAAGTCAAAATAAAGATGAAAGAAAAAACGTCTGCTATTATAGGCTGTAATAAAAAAAAATGAACAAAAGTTAGACAGCAT
The DNA here is from genome assembly GCA_933207985.1 of Pelobates cultripes. Lineage (NCBI taxonomy): Eukaryota > Metazoa > Chordata > Amphibia > Anura > Pelobatidae > Pelobates > Pelobates cultripes. The sequence continues at coordinate 76,104,285 of OW240915.1, forward strand.
AAACAAAGCCGTTCAATATGGCTGTTAATCTGTAGTAGAATAAGCTGAGCCGTCCGATTAAGCTAATAACCTGCAGTAGATAGTATTATACCCAGGTATATACGATGGCAGTTACTAAATATAGCCCATGCTCTAAGACCCCCAGAAAGGATATAGTAGAAGAATAGAAAGATATCTGTGCCTTCAAGGGCACCTGCCAGGTATAGAAGCTAACTGCACGTGATGAAAAGAGGAGAGAGGAAACAGAAGTTATCTATGGTAAGTAACTATGCCTTCAAAGGCACCTCTCTACAAGGTTAAGTATAAGTGTACTATGAGCCGCGGCTAAATAGTTAAGTTACAGCCATAGATAGTATCAGCGGCTAAGTGGTTAAATTACAGCCCTAAATGGTATCAACGGCTAAGTTATTAATTCACCTCCCACTACACCCAATATAAAAAAATTATAAACCAAAATATAAGCGTTTGAATAATAGATGATTGCTGCAATTGCAGAGTATTGAGGTATTTGGAGTGATCTGAGAAAAACCCCAACGCGCGTTTCGCCGGTAAGGCGGCTTTTCAAGGGGATGTCCATATATGGTATTTCCGGGTGTTGTTTCCAGTTCCCAGATATAAAAATGGTGAAAAAATAGCACATGCCCTAAGTACCCTTCCAATCTCAAGCCTCCCAAATATAAAAGTTCCCGCCCCAGAATGAGCATCATCAAAGTGCTGCTGCTGGATATTGTATGCGCCGGAACATAGAGAATCTGAGATGGCGGCACATCCGTTTCCGGTTTCACTATAATGGTATGGGTGGCATTCTTCTTTGACATAAAATAACCGTTACTAAATAGAGACAAACAAGTGAAATATAAATCTAACAAAGGCAGTTTATATACTTAGTGCAAATGCATATGTACACCTTATAATAGCTAGGGGCACATAATTTAAAATGTGCAAAATAAACGCAAACTAAAAATATAGGCAATATCATTAAAATATACAAGGGATTAACAAAGGCAATATTGACTTGAATAGGAACTAGCAATAAAGTGCTATATAGTGCTGATATCAAAATCAATATTAAGTCCTTTAGGGTAAAGTGTCTGCAGTTCAAAAATCCATTTCAATTCTTGTCTGTCAACACTGCTGGCACTATCACCTCCCCTCCAGTAATTTTGTATTCTATCTATGCCCATGAATTCTAATTCAATAGGGTTAGAATGGTGGCGTAAAAAATGTTTAGACACACTGTGGATTTCAAAGCCCTTCTTTAGATTTCTAATTTGTTCGTTAAGCCAAACTTTTAGAGGTCTGGATGTTCTTCCTACATATTGTAGGCTGCACGGGCATTGTAGTAGATAAATAAATTTTGTGTCACAAGTTATTAAAGATTTAATATTAAACTTCTTTTTAGTAACAATAGATAAACTAAACTCCATTTTCTTATTCGTAATTTTTGATTGTCTACATGCATTGCAGCTACCACAATGGAAGAAACTTTTTTGTGAGTTTGACCATTTATTTTAAAAAGTTATCCTCCCTATCTTTTTCTATATAGCTAGATGTTAAAATTTTTGGCTCCCCTGAAAATAAATGTGGGTTTGGAAGACATACTGACATACACACACACACACAAACATACTGACACACACAGACATAATGACATACACACAGACATGCATTTAGTCACCCTCCAGGTTCTTACCTTTTTATGGAGGGTTGTTTCCGTGGGGTCCAGTGGCAGGCTGAGGCAGTTGGGAGTTATCCTCAGGAACTCCCCTCCTCCCAGCCTAACTCCTCCCGCGTGGCTATAATCTCTGGTGGGAGGAAGTGACGCGCGGCACTCACTTCCTCCCAGCCGGTAGAGGAAGGGGCCCGGTCGCCCTGGTTAAGCATCACAATGCTCGACCGGTTCCCTGCTCACACATGCTCACCAGGTGGCCCTTAGTGCATGGGCCACCCGGGGCCCTCCTTAGCAGAGCCGCACCGCCGGGTACATGGGGGCTGCGCAAATCGCAGGGCCCACGGGGCAGCTGCTCTGGGGCCCCCAAGGAGCAACTGGGCCCGGGGCAGCTGCCCCGTTTGCCCCGCGCTTAAGGCGGCCCTGGGTATAGCATATCGTTCAAATCTATTCATACACCCAGTAGGCATGCATTCAAACAACCCGCTTGCATTACACAATATCATGTTACTTCTGCTTGCTTAATAATCTGTTAATCTACTTACTGTGCCTTCAATACCTATATGTCACACTACTGTCATCTCTTTTATTAATCTGTGGAATACACACTTGCATCTGAGCAAAAACGTCAGCTAGATTGGATTGATCTCAGATAATCTACTAGTTATACGATAGTAAAGTGCAGCAGTTTTACATGTTTCATAAATGCCATAACGTATCAACTGAGCTCCTACTAAAATTTAAACTAGCAAATGCCACGACATGTACTGCATACTGAAGATATATATACCTTGACACCGCTGTTGTGGCGTACCAAGGCTGTTTTCAATCTTTGTGCACAACAAAAATAAAATTTTTTTTAAAAAATAATAAATAAAAGGAATTTGTTTATTTTCATAATTCTCCTTTTTCTCCTTATATTTTAGTAGTTGTGATCTATCTAAATCTTGGGTATTTTTTATTTCTTCCCCCAACTTATTGCTATTGTCACCTTTATCCTCAAATAGTTTTCTAAGAACATTAGATTGAATAATAAAATCTTTATCGAAGCAGTTTCGTCTCAGTCTCAGAAATTGACCCTTGGGGACATTTTATAACCAAGGTCGATGATGACAGCTGTCTTTTTCTATAGAGCTGTTAACACCTACTTGTTTAAAAAATATACGGGTTCTGAGGGTGTTATTAAGAATATAAATATTGAGATCTAAAAGATTTTCATTATTGGGACTAAAACATTTGGTCAGTTTAATTCCCCAGTTGTTGTCATTTAAATAATTAAAAAAGGTATTAAAATCATCCTCTGATCCTTCCAAACCATAAAAATATTGTCAATGTATCTCCTGTAGAAGACCAAATTCTTCCTAAGCTCTCCTCTTTGGTAAATAAATAGTCGTTCCCAATAGGACATAAATAAATTAGCATAGCTTGGAGCGAACTTGGTCACCATAGTATTACCTCAGGTCTGTAAATAAAAATTGCCATCAAACCAAAAATAGTTATTAGATAAAATCATCCTAATACCTTCCAAAATAAAATTAATTTGATCATCTAAAATCTTCTGAGACTGTTTTAAATAAAATTCCACTGCCTCGCATCCTCTATAATGTTCTATAACAGTACATAGGCTCGGTACATCACATGTCACCAAGTAGAAACCTTCTTCCCATTTAAAATCTTTCGATAAGTTTAAAAGGCTTATCGTATCCTTGAGATATGACGGGCACGCTTTAACTATTGGTTGTAGAAATTAGTCTAAATATTGAGAAAGGGGTGAAAGGATTGAATTAATACCAGACACAGTGGGCATTCCCAGGGGAGGGGGGGGGGGGGGTTAACCAGGTCTTTATGTAACTTAGGTAAAACATGTAAAACTGGTATTTTGGGATGTTCTAACAATGAAAAGGAATATTCTTTTGTCTAATATGCATTGCAGCTACCACAATCAAAGTAACTTTTTTGTGAGTTTGGCTATTTCTTTAAAAAGTTATCCTCCCTATCTTTTTCTATATCGCTAGATGTTAAAATTTGTTTAAAATTCTTGGCTCCCCTGAAAAAAATAATATTGTGTTTGGAACCGGTAAAATCATCTAATTCATAGTCTTGTTTTAAAATGCCAATTCCGATTAATAATTTTTTTCAGACACCATAGTTAAAAAATAAAAGGAATTTGTTTATTTTCATAATTCTCCTTTTTCTCCTTATATTTTAGTAGTTGTGATCTATCTAAATCTTGGGTATTTTTGATTTTTTTTCCCCCAACTTATTGCTATTGTAACCTTAATCCTCAAATTGTTTTCTGAGAACATTAGATTGAATAATAAAATCTTCTTTATCTAAGCAGTTTCGTCTGCTTCAATTATTTTAAGACCTATGTCTAAAAATTCTTGATATTTAAGCTTTATCTCATTTGTCGAATCTTTGGAGAGTAGTTTATATGTTTCTTTGTCCTGTAATTGGCAATATATTTCTTGTAGATAAAATTGTTTATCTAAAATGACCACACCCCCTCCCTTATCTGCAGGTTTTAAAACAATGGAGTTATCTTTTTTAAGGTCATCAATAATTTGCTTTTCTTTAAAAGATAAATTATATTCGTATTTTGAAAGTGGTTTAATCTTATATATATCTTCCAACCAAGCCTTTTCGAAAACTTTCATCTTACTTGATTTTAGGTATTGTGGATAAAAGGTGGATTTCTTCTTAAAATTGGTGTGTATAATTTTAGAACTCGGTTCACCTGGTAGGGTTAATTCTTCATTAACCATACTAATATTTTTATTAAGATATTTTTTAAACACAATTTTCTAATATATCTATTAATATCTACATATGCCTCAAATTTATTAACTGGGCAGCTAGGAGCAAATTTAAAAACTTTAGTTAAAACTTTTTCATAGTTAGGGGATAGTGGTTTATTAGATTGATTGAAGACTCTTACATCATTTATCTTTTTCTCCTTTTTTTCCCAATTTAATTCTCCCTCCTCTTCTGATTTTCTGCCTCTTTTGGTCGGTGTCCAATATTCTGCTTTCTTTCTCCCTAAAAAAAATTCTTCATCTTTCTCACTCCTCAAGTGCTCAAACCTATTTCTAAGAGGAATGTCAAAATTGCGTATTCCTTCTCCTCTCTCCCTAGTATGTTTCTTTTTATCATCCTACCTAGGTTGTATTCTGTAAGTTTGGGATCTGACGATTCTATCAGAATATTTATCAAATGGTTGTTTAATGAAGCTAGATTTTCTAAATCTTTTTTTGGGGGTAGGGCTATCCCTTGAGAAGCGTAATGCATGTAGGCTGTTTTTAGAAGAGCTATCAACCTTCTGTCCTTTAAGCCAAGGTTCTCTAGCCCTCCATATATTGCTGAACTACAACTCTCATGATTCTCTGACTATTTAATATAAAGAATCATGGGAGTTGTAGTTCAGCATCATCTTATATCATCTTGCATAAACCGCACTTTTGAGATCTCCCCAGTGTTGCTCGATGATATTAAGGTATACTCTCATGGCCACTACAGTACCTTCAACTTTTTCTGCTGTAACCACTGGAGGGTCAACTTGACCTTGTGCTTAGAGTCATTGTCATGCTGGAAAGTCTAAGAGTGTCCCATGTGCAGCCTTTGTGAAGAAGAATGCAAATTGTCTGCCAGTATTTTCTGATAACATGCTGCATTCATCTTGCCATCAATTTTCACAAGATTCCCTGTGCCTTTAGAGCTCACACCCTCCCAAAACATTAGTGAGCCACCACCATGCTTCACAGTCAGGATAGTATTCTTTTCACTATAGGCTTTTTTGACCCCTCTACAAACATAGAGCTTTATGGTCACAATCATAAGCACAATTTTCGTCTCGTCACTCCAAATTACAGTGTGCCAGAATCTGTGAGGCATGCCATTGTGTTGTCAGGCATATTGTAACCGGGTTTTCTTGTGGCATTGGCTCAGTAAAGGCTTCTTTCTGGCAACTCGACCATGCAGCTAAAGTATCTTCGTATTTTGCTCCTTGAAACAACCACACCATATTTTTCCAGAGCTGCCTGTATTTCTCCTGAGGTTACCTGTGGGTTTTTCTTTGTATCCCGAACAATTCTTCTGGCAGTTGTGGTTGAAATCTTTCTTGGTCTACCTGACCTTTGCTTGGTATCAAGAGATCCCTGAATTCTCCACTTCTTAATAAGTGATTGAACAGTACTGACTGGCATTTTCAAGGCTTTGAATATCTTTTTATATCCTTTTCCATCTTAATAAAGTTCCATTACCTTGTTACGCAGGTTTGTTTCTGCTCCCCATGGCTCAGTATCTAGCCTGTTTAGTGCATCTATGTGAGCGCTAGCAAACTCATTGACTATTTATACTCAGACAATAATTGCAATTTTAAAAAGCCACAGATGTGGGAATTAACCTTTTATTGCCATTTTAACCTGTGTGTGTCTGTAACAAGGCCAAACATTCAATGGTATGTAAACTCTTGATCAGGGCCATTTGGGTGGTTTCTGTTATCATTATGATTTAAAAAGAAGCCAAACAACTATATCTTATGGGAAGCCAATTTAGGGATTGACAGTGGGGTGAGGTGCGGGCGGACAGGAAGATAAGCCTCGCTGCCGCATTCATTATAGACTGTAACGGCACAAGGTTGGAGCATGTAAGACCACTGAGAAGCGGATTGCAGTAGTCAAGGCGAGAGAGGACGGCATCATGGACCAGCACCTTAGCCGCATCTTCCATTAAGTAGGGGCAGATGTGCCCAATGATTTTGAGATGGAACCAGCAGGATTTGGCAATTGACTGAACATGAGGGGTGAAGAAGAGGTTGGAGTCAAAGAGAACACCTAGGCAGCGAGCCTGAGTGGTGGAGCTGATGGTAGCGTTGTTGACCTCGAGGGAGATAAACACAAGAGTAGCAACACTTGAGGGAGGAAAGACCAGAAGTTGAGTTTAAAGAAATGGGCAGCCATCCAGTTAGAAATAACAGAGAGGCAGTTAGAGACACTAGTCAAGAGGGGCAGGGAGAGATCAGGAGAGGACAGCTAGATTTGCGTGTCATCCACGTAGAAATTATATTGGAAGCCAAATTTGATAATATTCATTTTGTAAATCAATGTTTTATTGAAGGGGAAAGAGCAAAAACAAATGTGAGGAAGGCTGAACTTGAGGGACGCAAGTCTCTTTTCAGCTATGCAACTATGTAACTGCCTAAAGACCAGGCAGTCCCCCTGCAGGCAGATCCATAGCCTACCACACTAGCCATGTGATTGCTCTGCAATCACATGGTCCTGTGGGGGCCTGATTCAGCAGAGTGATACTGTTTAGGCTGTGAGGCAGTACCCCCAAAGAGGATCGCGGCGAAGGTGAGTATCCTGGGGTCAAAGCCATTACAGCGTTTCATGCCACCGCAGCGGCTATAAAGCCAGTTTAAATGCAGACGGCATGGAATACCATAATAGCGGGAAGGAGTTAAAGGGATACTATAGGTACCCAGACCACTTCATCTTATTGAAGTGTCCCTTAAAGGGACACTCCACTGCCCAAAATAAATAAAACTCACTGTTTAGTAGATATACCCCAAAGGAAATTGTGCATGCATTTAATTGTGCATTTTTCAATTGGGGGTAAAATAAACAGGAAAAGAAGGTGCAGCAATCTTTAGGGATTGTATGCAATGACAAAAAAAAGAGGACTATATCTAAAACAGCTTGCAAAAGTTGCAGTTTTCTTGTCTGCAGCCTTTGCAAGCCCTCTTCTTCTAACACCGCCCAGACTTTCTGTGGCTGTCCAATCACAGACTTCCCAATACAGCTCAATGAGAAATCTTTGTAAGTCAGGTGCTCTGGGCAATTGCTGCCTCTTGAGTTTAGGTCCAATGAACTAGCCAAACCAGGAAATACCAGCTGTCTGCTTGAAAGCCAAGGGGTGTAACCAGGTTAATTTATAAAAGTGTCAATTTCTATCGACATCTGCACTTTTTGCAAAATGAAAAAAAGAGGACACACTCTTCACACATGTGTTTTAGGGATCTGGAGTGTCCCCTTAACTTGTCTGTCAAAATGATTGTATATATACATATATATTCATACACAGTGGTGGGATTCAGCCGGTTCTTAACGGTTCATGGAAACCTGTTACTAAAATGTAACAAGTTCGCCGAACCGGTGGTTAACCAGGTTGACAGAGGTATCGGCCCTCATCCATTACCGAGGGCTGACACCAGGAGGGGGCCCGTCGGCTTGCCCTGTATGTCGCCGGGTGCAGGACCCCTCTGTGTAGACTGTCACTGCCTCCAGTCTGCAGCTCCGCCGGGTGCAGAGCTGCAGACCATGGAGTAGAGATCTTGTGATCTCCGGCAAAACACAGCGTTGCCGCGGATTACCACGGCAACACCGTGACACATCAAGTGCCGGAGATCGCGAGATCTCTACTCCATGGTCTGCAGCTCTGCACCTGACAGAGCTGCAGACAAGGAGGCTCTGGCGGAGTGTCTACCTACCCCACTGGACCACCAGAGAGGAGACCACTGGATCACCAGGGAATGGATTACATATTTTTTTTTAAATGTATGTAACTAAGCCAAAGTCTCCCCACATGCTACCCCACCCTTCCCACTGCAACCATTCCCTCATACTACCACCTTTCCAGCTGTCACCATCCCCCCCATTGTCACCACTTCCCACACAGTCACAACCACCCCCATTGTCATCACTTCCCACACCATCACCACTATCCCCCCATTGTCACCACCACTACTGTCATCATCCCCCCCTCACAGTCACCATCCCCCCACGTCCCATACGTGACCACCACCCCTACTATCACCATCTCCCTCATCTCCCTGTCGCCACTCCCCTCACTGTCACCACCACCTCCACTATCACCATCCCCCCATTGTCACCACCACCACTGTCAGCATCTCCCCCCACTGTCAGCACTTCCCCCATTGTCACCACCCCTCACTGTCACCACTTCCCACACTGGCTCCCTCCCACACTATCACCCCACACTGTCACCATTTACTCACTGTCACCCTCCCACACACACTGTCACCATCCCCTCACATTATAACTTTCTCACACTGTCACCATCCCTTCACATTGCCACCATTCACACACACTAACACCTCCCCACTGTCACCATCCCCTCATGCTATCATCACCCCCACTGTCATCATCCCTCCTACTGTCACCATCACCTCACACTCACCATTCCCACACTGTCGCCCTCCTACACACACTCTGTCACACTCACTGGCAGCAGAGAAATGCACAGAGAGGCTAAATGCAGAAAAATGGCACAGGGAGGCTAAGTGCAGAGAGATTGCACAGAGTGGCTGGGGCAGAGCAATGGCACAGATCCTGGTGGCAGAAAAATGGCACAAGGAGGCTAAGGGCAGAGAGATGGCACATAGTGGCTGGCAGAAATGAGCTGGCACTGGCAGGTAGTTTGCGGACACATGGCACTAGCAAATATTTTGTAGTCACCCGTGGCTGATAGGCATGATATACAAAGTTTAAGAATGTACTGCTCTTTGGCATGATATTCAGGATGTATGCATTAACTGCTCATTGGCATGATATACCAAGTTTATATATTTATTGCTCCATTGGCATGATATACCTAGTTTATACATTTGCTGCTTATTGGTATGATATACAAGGTTTATGCATTTATTGCATTAATAGAATTATCCTGCCGCCCATGTGGCACAAAGATGCTGGTGGCAGAAAAATGGCACAGGGAGGCTAGGTGCAGAGAGAGCAGAGAGCTAGCACAAAGAGGCTAGGTGCAGAGAGATTGCACAGAGTGGCTGGGGGCAGAGCAATGGCACCTAGGTGCTGGTGGCAGAGAGGTGGCACAGAGTAGATGGTGGCAGAAAAATGGCACAGTTAAGCTAAGGGCAGAGAGATGGCACAAAGAGGCAAAGGGCAGAGAGATTGCACAGAGTGGCTGGGGGCAGAGCAATGGCACGGAGATGCTGGTGGCAGAGAGGTGGCACAAAGATGATGGTGGCAGAAAAATGGCACAGGGAGGCTAAGGGCAGAGAGATGGCACAAAGTGGCTGGGGACAAGGAAATTACACAATGAGGCTGGGTGCAGGGAGATGACAGAGTAAGGCTGGGGACAGGGAGATGGCACATAGAGGCTGGGAGCAGAGAGATGGCGATGGCAGGTTGTTTGGGGGCACATGGCACTTTCAGACATTTTGGAGCCAAACCTGGCTCATTGGCATGATATACAAAATTTACTGCTCATTGGCACGAAATACCAAGTTTATGTGTTTATTGGTGGTGGTGGTGGTGGTGGTGGGAACTTTTCTTAAGTTCATATCCCTAGTGGGAATTTTAATTGAACTTTTGGGAAATCTATACAAGTATACTTTCACTATGTTTGTACATTCACATAGTCCTTACTTTTTATATTATTGATACACTGCATATAAATAGAATTAATGGGTATAGACACGTGTTGCAAGGACTGCACATTAATCACACATTGCTGGCCCTTATATCTGTCTCTTTTATTAAACATGCTATAATGAGACAATGCCCATACATAAAGCCACGCCTCCCCGGATTGGCGGCTCCTGATTGGTCGGATAGCTGGGAGGGCAGGCTACGTCGTGGGTAACATTCTCTTGTCAACAATCCCGCAATCGCCGTTTGATTGGTCTCGTCTAATGCGCTGCTCGGCGAACGATTCGGTGCTCGCGACCTCTGTAAGGGAAGGTAAGGCAAGTCGGGTAAGATCTCATAGCCCGTTGGGTCTTCGCTGTGAAAGCAGGTCCACGTCCCTGGCGACGTCACAGCCTCTGCGTAGCCATGGTAACCGCTTGGCGCTGCTGTGCATCCCCGGGCAGGGCCGTGCGCTGTGTGTAGACACGGGTAGTGCAGGGCCTGCTGCTGTGTGAGGGGCAGTGATTGTATACACGGCACTGTGTGCTGACAGCAGTGTCTCATACTGTAAACAGGCTACACGAAATGCAGCACGCCCTCTAGAAAATATTGACAGTGTGCTGCTACTAGTAACAGAATCATTCACAACATCTACAGTCAATATTACCATGTGTTATTATGGGGGTAGTCTACTTTGAGGATACCTAATAATAATAATAATAATAATATAAAGAAATTAGAAAAAAATAAATATATATTTGTTTTATTTAATTTCTACAATAAGTTTCCTCCAAGTTGGCCACTATACTACATATAGAGAGAGAGAGATTGGATTAGCTGAATTAGTTCAGTAGACAAGATGCCACAAAAAATAATAATAAATAACAACCACAGTGTCCAATGAAAGCTGACATCTTTTTAAAAGGTTAATGTTTCCTCTCTTCTCCAGGTCTGAGCAATAACGTATTAAATAGGATTTGGAATAACTGTCATAGATTCCAGGTTTTCTGCCATACTACAAAACATGTACAGTAATATAAACATACGTCTTGGTTTTTTTTTTTTGTTAATTGCATGGCATAAGAAGATACATTTACTAATATCACAGTAAAAAAAAAAAAAAAGACGTATCCACATTTTCGTAGTAACAATTCACAGGTAGTATCTTTGCAATAGTGGTGATATGATATCTTAATAAAGGTAGGAGACTACCTTGTGCAACTAAACGTGGTACCAGTACATTGAGATGTGAAAATAGTTCTCCTTTTGGGAAACAAGATTATCGAGACTGTAAGTGAGGAGCTGGCTCTCAGAAGATCAATAATAACTAATACAGGAGCTCTAGAATAATGAAATTGCTTGTCAGGCTGATTGACTAGGATATGCAGCAGGCGATTAGAAAGAATAAGTTGCAGCAATAAAGTCTGGTTGACGTTAAGCGACTAAGAAATCCCTCTGATGTCCCTCTCTCTTAGCCAAAGATAATATAAGAGAGAAGTTATAGATATTTCTTCTTCCTTCCTTCCTTTTTTTTTTTTTGAATATTTTATTCCTCCCTGCAGCCTGAACTCCTATGCCCCCACATACAACAGCCCATAAATGCTCACTAAAGCATCTACACACACAAACAAAACAGCCCCAATCTAAACACACTGTAGCCCCTGTACACACAAAGCAGTTCATATATTAATACACACAGTACAGCCCATATATTAATATAGACACTACAGCCCTTGTAGTAATATATACACACAATACAATCCATATATCAGCCCATATATTAATATACACACACTACAGTCCATATACATGTACGTTAGATACATCGCTCTACAACGTTAGAGAGAGAGATACACACACAAACAATATTTACAGCCCATAAACGCAAACACTTTACAACCAGTGGAAACACATACACACTACTGTCCAGAGCCACACACAATACACCACTGATTCACTCAATCCCACAACCAGCCCTTAAGCACATACAGCACCACAGAGAGCCTCCATGCACAACACCCTTTACTGCCCATGCCCCAATTTTGTCCTTTTGTAGTGACACCAGAGATAAGTCACAAGCAAACGCAGAGCTGTGCTGTGCAAGACAAACACAGGGCATCACTCCCATGCAAGAGTTCTTCAGCAGGGCTCTGCGCATGAGATGCCCATGGAGGGACAGCAAACTAACATACATACTTTGAGGTGGCATGCGTGTAATTGTTGATGACATGACCCCTCTCTTTCCCAGCCCCTTCTACTGGGTTGCTCTATATTTAAATGTCCGGGCTAAAATGATTTCCCAGTCCGGCCCTGGCCAACAGTAGACCAACAATAAAATAATAAGAATGAGAAGAAAAAGTTAAATGTTCAAAAACAAATCAAGACCTCAAGGTGGTTTATGTCTGGATACTCGCGAACTTTAATTATATACAGGAGGCTCCTGCAGGGTGTAGCAAGCTATTACCAGAGTAGGACATAAAAAATTCTGAAGTAAACAGAATTTGCAATAAAGGAAGTTTAAACCTTAGATGACTCTTTACAGGGGAAGTATTTAGAAAGGCTGTGCAAGTCACATGCAGGGAGGTGTGACTAGGGCTGTATAAACAAAGTGGTTTAACTCCTACATGGCAGAGATTTGAGGTTTGAGACTGCAGGGGTATGATCTATACACCAAAACTACTTCCTTAAGTTAAAGATGTTTTGGTGACTATTGTGTCCCTTTAATATATGCACACATAATATAATAGTGGCCAGTTAAATGTAACTTGCTAAATATGTTGCAAAAAATTGTTCAAGAAGTTCAAAGGAAACATTTCTTGCACTAAAGTCAATTGCATCTGTTGAGTTGGTAAGTGCTCCGATTTAATCAGATTGGCAATTGAGCTCTGGAAAAAGGTGTCCATTATGTTTCTTCATCTTGTCAGGAAAGAAAGGACTTGTTAGAGGGAAGGTGTAGAAATAAGTCAAAGTCCAAAATATGCTAGCAATTATTACATAGCAAATGTGACCACTGGACAGAAAGATTCATAAGGTGAAACCTCTCACTTTATAAATGAAATGACATGCCCCAGTAAAATCCCATTAGGAATCTTAAATGAAGGCTATGGTAACTTATTTTATACATTAAATTGTGTTGACTTGAGAATTGTCATAAACAAAAAATATACCTTAGAGTTGGTGGGGGAATCTCAATTTTGGCAAAACTGAAGATTGTCTTCCAACTGTGCTATTTTTATATACATTTTGCACTGTGGTCATCAAATCATTCTAATGCTCTGTTTCATGAATACATCCTCATAAATTTCATTCTACAGGTAAGAGGATGTTCAATACATGGTAACATAATATGAAGAAACACTCAAGTCAGTCAAATAAATGTTTTCACACATCCGATTTTCTGCTGTTAATACAAATTAATGTAAAATCCTTCTTCAAATTGGGCTTCCAACCTGGTCTTTTCTTTAAAAATAAAACTAACAAAAAAAAAAAAACCACACAAACAAAGTTATCTAGACTGTTTTTGTTTTTAAAAAATATATATATAAAAAAAATTTTTATTATTATTATTTTTATTTTTTTTGCAAACTTCCACTTATCTATACTATACATCCTCTCCACATGCTTAGAAAACCAGTGGTAATTAAGATAAATAAATAATAATAATTTTAAAAAAAATTATGATGTAGGGAATGTTGCTTACCTGTGGGAATTATTCACTAATGACAAATTGCAGGAAATTGTAAACACAATTAAAACACTTTAAAAATAGTCAACTTATCATTTTAAAAATAATCAAGCTGCAACCATAGCTAAACTGGATTTTGTTTACATACATGCTGCTTTTGCCGAAATTTTGGAATTCTGCATTCAAATCAAAAAACACAATTTACTGTTTATTAACTAAACCACTATGTTTCCATTTTCTGCTGGAGAAATGAATCTTGCGTTATTGTTCCTACCATTTAGCTTTTGGGGGGTGGAGAGATATTTGTAGTTACACAGTATAAATTATAAATATCCTTGTAACATGAAATGTGGTTCACAAACATATTTATAAATCGGAATCCAGAAGCCAATTTTAGGGATCATTTTACTGTGAATATATTTAATAGACACATGCATTAGTTTCTTTACAAAGTTTTCAAAATAGAAGCTCCCATTTCCATTTATAGGAGCCATCTTTGTGGGTATTATCCAAACATTGTGTCCATCTTGGCTTTGGTTCATGGTATTTTATTTCCTTCTGTTTTTTTAAGGTTCTCGTTCGATCATCGTATGCTGAATTTTACCGTAACACTGACATGTTTGGCTGTTACAGAGCCTCAAGCAGGTGAGCTATTAAGATGAACTAAGACTTTAATGTTCCATATTGCTATGCATGTACTTTTAGTTGACATGGAATCACTTTGTCATGGTGTTCCCACAGTGCCCCCTGCTGTTTATCACCCACTTCTAAAATGAAAGGGTTGCAGCTTTAAAATTCAGTGGAGGCTAGATCTGAGGCACCCACCCCTTCACAAAGTTATGTCAATCCTCCCATGGCACTGTACAGTGTTCTATTGGGTCTTGGTCTTTTAAGCACTTTTTACAGCTCAGAATATTTATTAATTATCTGTTCATTAATGGTCTCTACTTTTGCATATTTTTAAAAGTAATTTTTGTGTCATCCACATCTGCCATTGTTTTTAACTATATCTTTGTTTGATCAGATTATCTAAGAATATTGTTTTAACTTCCTTAAAGAAAATGTAAGGTGACAAACACACATTGAATTTGCAAAGCACGTTTAAGCACAACGTTAATGATTAGTCTAGAATAGATCAGTAGTTCTTAACATCTGGATTAGAAACCAAATTTGGGACACTATGCTATTGAATGGATCCCCATTTAGAACGTGGTATACCATACTCCTCGAAGCTCAAGAAACTGCACACAATAAATTGTTTACTGTAGTAGCACTGTTTTTTTATGTACAATATAGCCCTATTTTTTATGCTACATTACAATGGAAGAATGTCCCGTACATAAATTGGGTTGATGTCCAAGAAGGTTAAGAAAACTAGACCATTTGCAGGCAGATATCATATTAGTTAAGACGTACGCTTGTCATTAGGTTTTCCTCAACAATTATCTAAGCTGGACTGAATGTAGACATTATTGGTAAGTAGACCACCAGATACCTCCATCTCTCCTGGTTATGGTTTTTTTTTTTTTTACTTTAGGTCAAAGGTGAACCACAGCAAGTAGATGTTGAAGAAACGTGTAGTAGAAACTTCAATATTATTAACCTCCTTTCAGTATGGTATAATCTAGTGTTTAAAGCATTTCCGCTAAAGGATAACATTATTAAAAGCCAGTTCACTTAAAACAATAATTGCACTTAAAGGACCACTATAGTGCCAGGAAAACATACTCGTTTTCCTGGCACTATAGTGCCCTGAGGGTGCCCCCACCCTCAGGGACCCCCTCCCGCCTGGCTCTGGAAGGGGGAAAGGGGTAAAAACTTACCTTTTTCCAGCGCTGGGCGGAGAGCTCTCCTCCTCCGATCCTCCTCTTCTCCTCCCCGTCGGCTGAATGCGCACGCGCGGCAAGAGCTGCGCGCGCATTCAGCCGGTCACATAGGAAAGCATTCATAATGCTTTCCTATGGACGCTGGCGTGCTCTCACTGAAAATCACAGTGAGAAGCACGCAAGCGCCTCTAGCGGCTGTCAATGAGACAGCCGCTAGAGGAAATAGGGGAAGGCTTAACCCATTCATAAACATAGCAGTTTCTCTGAAACTGCTATGTTTATGAAAAAATGGGTTAACCCTAGAAGGACCAGGCACCCAGACCACTTCATTAAGCTGAAGTGGTCTGGGTGCCTAGAGTGGTCCTTTAATTATCAGGAAAGTTCTGCTTAACATTGAAGCAGAAAAACTGCTATTATGTAAAAGGGCAAATAGCATAATTTTAGCATAGCAGTAACTGTAAATTGGTGTCCTAGACAAAACAAAGAATAGTGATATTTCGGTAAAATCTGTTATGAACAAACAAATTGCTGTCGTATTAATTAGCAATTATGAAAGAATGTGTTGTATGTTGATTGGCAGCATACATTTCCACAGAGTACCCACTGCGTGCTTTATATAAAGTCATGGGAAAAAGAAAGTACACCTTCTTTAAATACTATGTTTTTACGTATCAGGGCATAATAACAATCATGTGTTCCTTAGCAGGTCTTAAAATTAGGATGACATATTACGCTGTGTCAGGATTTGTTTAACAAAAATAAAGCCAAAACGGAGAATGACTGACTGACTCATTCTTCAACTGTAAAATTAAAATACATACTCAAATAAAATATGCCAACTCTTTCATTAGAGATGATTCCTGATATTTGTGGGATTTAACTCAATAAAAGAACACTAAAGTTCCACTACAAATGCAACTCACTGTAGTGGTTATTTGCCAGTCTGTCCCAGTGTAATTTGTTAAACTGTTTTAGAACATTTTAAAAGAGAGCCTCACACTCATATGTTTGAGAACCGCTGGTCTAATGCAAAAGGAGAATGTTTCAGGAGCAGACAATTTTGTGGTACATTTGATTTTACTTTATGTGTAGCAAACTCAATGCGGTGAATGGCAAGGAAATGTGAGTAAACAAAATATTCAATATTGTATTATACAAAATATATTAACTGTTACATCTGATGGCACCAGGGTGCTGAAAACTGTTTGACATCCGTGACCGCTAGTGTCATGTATGGGGGATAAAAACAAAGATTCCTTCTAAGGCTGCATTAATTCTGGAGTGTATTAAAAGGGACTCTATGGTGCCAGGAAAACAAAGCTGTTTTCTGGCACTATAGGTTCCTACAGTGTTCTCCCTCCCTCGCGTCCCACTCCCACGGCGTTGAAGGGGTTCAAACCCCTTCAGTCACATAACTGAATCCAGCGCTGATGTCCCTTGGTGCTGGATCCGGCTCTAATGTGCGTGCATGCATGCATTAGGATTTCCTCATATGAAAGCATTAATCAATGCTTTCCTGTGGAGATTCCTGTGACAATGGAAGTCCTGATGCACCAAAAGTCGTCTAAACACCCTGAGGTCCCTGTAGTGGCTGTCTGGTAGACAGCCACAAGAGGTGGAGTTAACCCTGAGAGGTAATTATTGCAGTTTCTCAGAAACTGCAATAATTACCACTGTAGGGTTAAGGGTGATGGGATGTTGCACCCAGACCACTTCAATGAGCTGAAGTGGTCTGGGTGCCCATAGTGTCCCTTTAAGTGAATTGTAACATGGGAAGTAAAGTTGGTTGTTCACTTAACCAGGATTTGTGAAGAGTAGACAATCGAGTTATATATTATCCATATTTTAGACCAAAATGTACAAACTGAAATACTGAATAAGTCAATTGCAGTCATATAGTGACTTCTTTCAGCCTCTTCACAGCCACATTCACAATATTGTGGGATGTGTGCTGCAACCTCCCTAGTTGCAGCCATAGCTCAAGGTAAGATGGGAACTTGTATGGCCTACTCAGCTTGTGCAGACTGGGACTGCAGCATTTATGCATAGAAAAGAGGTTGTTATGATGCTTAAAGTGACACCTTAACTTGCCTACAGGTAAGATTTGCGAAAGCCTTTCTTTGATCTTATAAAGCCAGAGAATGTTGTGTTTGACATTTTTTATTTATCCTTTTTCAGACTGTGTTGGGGTAATGTGTATCAGAAACATCTTCTCCAAGCCAGATACCTGTCAGGTGCAGATGCGATCAATGCATTAAGACCTTTTTATTTTGCAGTGCATCCAGATTTCTTTGGTCAGCATCCAAGAGAAAGGGTAAGTCTTTGAATGTTTAGCATATTTTTGAATGTCACTTCTGTTTATTTTAACGGGACATTATAGGAACCAAACAACATTAGCTTGATGAAGCCGTTTTGGTGTATATATCGTGCAGTCTCACCGTTCAATTCACTGCTATTTAGGAGTTAAATCACTTTGTTTATGCAGCCCTAGTCACCCTGCATGTGACTTACACTGCAATCCTAAACACTTACTGAAAAAGAACCTAGACATTCTATGTTCCTTTATTGCACAGTCTGTTAAATCTGGAACTTCTTATCTCTTGCTCTGATATTAGCCTTATAGAGCCTGCAGGAGCCTCACATATGTAATGAAAGTTCAATTTACAGAGCAGTAGATACAACTTCTAAAGCAATTTAAAGTCTGATTGAAAATTAAGCCATTTTTTTGTCATGCGGGCTCTGTGAGTTAGAGAGGGGAGGTCTGTGCATAAACAAAACTTATTTAACTCCTAAATGGCAGAGTTTGATCAGTGAGTTTGATCAGTGAGACTGCAGGAGCATAATCTATACATAAATCTGTTTCATTAAGCTAAAGTTGTTTTGGTGCGCCTTTAATGTAAAAATAATGGAAATTTATATTAAGAATTGTACAAATTATATATACACGTGAAGTCTTGATTTGTTAAATACACTCCGGAACCATAACCACTTTATTGAGATGCCTGTAGTCCCCCTTGCACTGTCTTACATTCAAAGATATTAACCGTAAAGATGTCTTCCCATTCACTGGTATGGTTCCTCTCTTCCTGTGCTCAGACTAATGCAAAAGCATTTGCTTGAGTAGCGAAGGGGCGGCAGTGATGGGTTGAGTTTGCCAGTTGAATCTTTCTGTCTGTCATATGCTGCCCATCAGGAATAAATGCGTGTGCCTTTTGTTTTCCTTTAGCCGCAATGGCCAGGGGGCGTCAGCTTATCACTCTCGTTTGCTCCTTTGCTGCTCAACTATTGTTTCTGTATTTGCCCAAGAATAGGAGGAGAGGCAGCACAGCAGTGCCTGGAGACGCATCTTCAGTAAAGTAAGGAGGCAAGGGTACTCCAGGCACATAACCACTTTTGTCATATAAAGGGGTTATGGTGCCCAGAGTGCTCCATCAAAGTTTGAGATTAACTTAAAGATGCTGTAAGATTTAAAGACTTCTTCCAAGCACTATGAACTGCTTTTAGTAGTAACCATAGTGGTAGGAATCTGTATGTGCAGCTTATCTGCTTGAAATTCTCTACACACCGATATATTTGCAGTACACCTGATTTAGGCAGCCTGGAACCCTCCCCACCTCCCTCCATTTGCTGAAATAGTAAATCCCTTCCTTCCCTCCATTGCCCACTCCCTCTCCAACTCAAAGCACTGGCATTCACTCTGTGCTGATGAAACAGTCCAAATACTTCAGTATGTGAAGCATTTGATTAAACCTCACGAGGGATGAAGTGACATTGGATGGGGTCTGGGTAACTTCGCAGTAAGAACTCCAGTAACGAAATATTTTGTTACCGCTGCATCAATTTGCAAAAATGGCTGTATCTGTAATCCCACCTCCTGGTTCAGTGACATCAAAGGGGAAAGTTATGCTTCACTCTGGCTATCAGATTGTGTATGCTGTATACACACAGGCCCAAGTATAAGAGATTATACTGCAATCCTGCCTGCACACAGCCATTAGTATCTTACCTTATATTATAAAGACAAATTTGTTTGTGGGGTACCATTGGACAGTAGATTGTTTATGGAGCCCAGATGTAGTGAAGTAATCACTTGTGGGATTAATACATTGCACATTTCTCAACCAGGATATGTAGTTGGGAACAGGCTGGTTCAGCAATAAACAGAAAACACAGGCTTGTTAGGTAATTAATTGCAGTTACTGGTAGCACGAGTTAGTGCTAGATAACATACAATGAACTTTAGCTGGATTGCAAAATCAAGTTCCATAAAGACATGGCATACAATATCACATTGCTCTGTTGAGCTTTACTGTGCCTTTAAATATGTCATTCCCTTCGCACATGTGAGATAGAAATCATAATTGAGACCGTGTGGAATCAGCTGCCTCAGTACTCCCAGCAAGGAAGGCCAATACAGAGTGGACCAAGTCATGGACTGCAAGCTGGCAGAGGCTCTGAAAAGGGAAGGATATTAAGTGCTCGGGATCTTGACACCATAAATACATTGTCAGCACAAATTGTTACAGTTAGTATCAAACGAAAGACATCTGTAATACATACAGATCTGAACAGGCAGTTGTATTCAGTTCTATTTGTGTCTCAGGACATACTTGAAAACAAGAGAAATATCAATATATGCTTCCTGGTAAACTATTTTATAAATAAATAGAATATATTCTAGACCTGACACCGAAATATTATTTATTCCATGAAAGAATAATACCCCACACAACAGCCAGGAATTTATTTTTAAAAAGTGTCAATTTTCTGGCCTAAAACACTAATCAGCTTGTAAGAGAGCACTCAGGAGACTTAGTAGTGGTCAAAAGTACTGCCGCTTTATTTAAAGCAGCTAGCATTTTACACAGTACACAGAAATAAAAAATCAAAGTCCTCTCTGAGACTTTTATCAAGACATTGCCAAAACAATAGTGCAACGTTTAAGTACGTACCCAAATTTAACCTATGAAGGAGGGTGGTAAAGTCACATGCCTTAAATGAAAACAAGGTAACTATGGAAACCATAACCAAGCCTATATCAAGGAAAAAGTGCAACATCCCGGAGAAAGGTACGTAACAAAAAACGAATATATGGAAATACAAATATATATGCAAAATCTAACCTGAAGGTCTGTCACAAATAGTATGCACTACCCCAGGAGGGAATAAATATATTTAATCTAATATATTAAATGTAATAATGTTGGCAGAGGTATATCAGGGGTTAAATAAATTGTCAAACGAGCCCTAAAGGCTAAAATGCAATATATGGATAATTGGCAAAACCCTTTTATTATTATTATTTATTATTATTAAGATTATTATTTATAAAGCGCCAACAAGTTCTGTAGAGCTGTACAATGGGTGGACGAACAGACTTGTATTTGTAACCAGACGAGTTGGACGCACAGGAACAGAGGGTTTGAGGGCCCTGCTCAATGAGCTTACCTGCTAGAGGGAGTGGAGTAAAGTGACACAAAAGGTAAGGGTAGGGTAGAAAAGTAGATTGCTAGGATAGTGTTCATTGAGGGTTTAGTGTTTTGTTTTGCTGACAGTTTCAGGAGAGGAATTCGGGTGCAGGGAGGGACAGCTGTTCACAGTTTAATTGATATGCTTTCCCAAAGAAGTACGTTTTCAAAGATTTTTTTGAAGGAGTGGAGATTGGGTGAAAGTCTAACAGAGAGTGGAAGGGCGTTCCATAGGAACGGTGCAGGCCTAGAGAAGTCTTTAAGGCGAGCATCAGAGGTAGGAGTACGAACAGAGGTTAAACGTAGGTCTCCAGCAGAGCGTAGGGGCCTAGATGGGACATATTTGTGTATTAGTGAGGATAAGTAGGTCGGAGCAGCATTGTGTAGAGATTTGTAAGCAAGTGTCAGGATCTTAAATTGAGTCCTATATCTTATGGGAAGCCAATGTAGGGACTGACAAAGGGGGGGAGGGGAGGCTAGGATACACAAACAGATGAAAAGTCAGATATATCAATTCACAGTATCCACAAGCCTACAATATTTATAATTGTGTATGCATATAATTAAATGATTTGTTCAGAGGAGGCTCACCCCAAACCATAAAGGTGAAATTCCAACTTGTTCATGCAAAAAAATGTAAATCTGATTCATAAAGATATGTTTGGAACCTTCCTTGAATGTTGTTATAGTATAAATTACTTTGGAAGTACGCTCCCCTATCGCTTCCATGCAAGATGCAACTTATGACTCATGAGACAAACTTCGATTAAAATTTCAAATCTCATTACATCCTTCCAAAAAGCGATTATTTTTGGCCATGACCTTATTATATTATAACACAGTTTACAGATCTCACGTTGAAGTATAGTTTAAGTGTGTTTTGTTTTTTCTCTTAAAGGAAATTAATGAAAACTCTCTAAAAAGATTAAATGGCTACTTGGAAAGTCTTCAGAAACCAGGGTTAAGATCTCACAAACCTGCACAGCTCACGTTCTATGTCCGAGAAACTGAACAGAATGCTGTGAATATTCAAGATCCTGCAAGAGCACTAGGTAAGATGTTCTATACAATGCATGATATTATGTATCTATAACAAACTGAGCACCGCCAAATGTCAGTAACACAACCAAAAAACACTTTGCAAACCCCCTACCCTCCACCATAGGCTGTGCTAATAAAAGATATAATCGAGCAAGAAATGCAGCCCCATTTGCAACATGTCTTTTGAAGTTATATTTAGGTCACATCTTAAAATACAGCAGTTCATTGCCTTTGACTATGTGTAGCATATTCCCGATTAGGGATAAAAACTTGAATTACTAAATAGGATTTCCTTGCAGTCTGTATAATTTCGAACAGTAAGTTTCACTTTGCATAACAGAGATTAATATTACTTTTATGTACCAGGTAGTACATACTAATTGGTCCTATTCTTTGTTGGTCTCCATAAAATCATATCTGTTTAATATAAACGTTTTTTATTGTTATAATTTGGAATATTTACTTATGATTCCTGTTTAATGAATTAGGCTAGAAAGAACTTAAAGGAGCATTATAGGGTCAGGAACACAAACCTGTATTCCTGACCATACAGTGTTAAAACCACCATTAAGGAGGCTTGCTCACCCTTAGCCTCCTTAGAAGGGGTTAAAACTCACCTTATTTCCAACGCAGCGTGGGCCCGCTGGCGCTGGCCTCTCCCCCATCCACCTCCTTGGTGACATCATCAGAATTTACACCAATTTCTAGCCAATCCAATGCTTTCCCGTGGAGAATATTTACTTCCCATAGGGAAAGCATTTGATTGGCTGAAATTGGCAAGGAGGCAGGATGGAGAGCATAGAGACGCTGAACGGCAGTGGTGCCTACTGAGCAGCACTGCCCAGGAAGCATCTGAGGAGTGGCCACTGGGGGTGACCCTAAGGGGCAATGTTAACACTGCCTTTTCTCTGAAAAGGCAGTGCTTGCATGAAAATACCTGAAGAGAATAATTATACTCACAAGAACTATAGTGTTCTGGTGACTATAGTGTCCATTGAATGTGTTTTTATATCAAGAGTGGCCAAAAGGTAGATCCCCCAGCTGTTTTTGAACTACAGCTTACATGTTGCTTTGCTAGCTTTATAAACTGTTGCAGTTTCACATCTGCTATGGATCAACCTCTTGGCAAAAAGTGATTTTTGTTAACCACTTTGATCCTTAATTTATTTTTCTTGGTTTCTTGTGTTTTGTTTCTCCATGCATTCGATAGAATTTCGAACAGTCAGTTTCACTTTGCATACCAGGGATCTTAGAAGAACTGTGTTAGATATCCTTAATTCATGCAGCTTATCCACGGACCATGTACAGGACATTGGAGCCAGCGTGGAGTCTCAGCCACAGAAAGACCCACACACATTTTACAGGCCCATAAAGTGGGACAAGACCTACTATACATTCACTGGTTTTAAAGATCCTGAAGAGGAGCTAGAGCAAGCTCAGCGCGTTGAAACCACTATTTCGTATGTACATTTATCTGCTCTTTTTATTACAAATATTATTTGTTCTGTATTAGGAAATTGCAATGAACTATAAGTTGGTTATTTCTTAAAATGGTCCGGTTACCACAAGCTTACCTTTCTCCTGTTGTTTCCTGTTTCCCCTTTTAAAATCTGTTCTTCTTATCATTTCTAATCCATTTCTCTTTAAAACATAAGACAACTAGCGGCTACTTTGTCTTCTGTATTTTTCCTATGCTTGACAAATCTTGAGAAATGGTGGAGCTGAAGGCAAGTGCCACTTCCTTTCTCAATTAACAAAGGTAAGTTTGAGGTGACAGAGCCACTTTAAAGGAACACTGAAGATACAATT
This sequence comes from Pelobates cultripes, assembly GCA_933207985.1. Classification (NCBI taxonomy): domain Eukaryota; kingdom Metazoa; phylum Chordata; class Amphibia; order Anura; family Pelobatidae; genus Pelobates; species Pelobates cultripes. Next base: position 76,128,170 of record OW240915.1, read on the forward strand.
TTATTGGCATGCAAAATGTAGACCGTGTAGCAATAAGTGTGTATCTTCTTTTTCCGCAACATACCTTATGTTTCATTTTTGTTTTACATAGTTACATAGTTGTCTAGGCTTAAAAAAAGACTAAAGTCCATCAAGTTCAACCTTGAAACTCATTAAATAAACATTACTACATTCATTTACTTAGGTACTTAGTAATATGCTCTCAGAGACACTTCAACTTCCAGACCAGAACCAGTACCGGAACAAGACCCACAATGTTGAAACTGTACAGTCCATGGCTGGTTTCTGGTCACTGTTCCTTTTGGATCAAAACCAATGCTTTGTTTAAAAAATAAAAATAAAGGATGCATGTAGATAGGATCTGGTCTGTCACATCCATCACAGAACACATTCTATTGTAGATCGGTTGGCGTTACATCCAGTGTCCACACCTATCCCCTCACCTGTGGGATTTTCGGATCTGATCTATAACGTTTTTGTCTGTTCAATAAAAATACGATCTTGCTCTGTTACCACAAACTTACCTTTCACTTATTTTCCTCTCTCAGAATCCGTTCTTCTTTTCAATCTTGTTCTTGTAAAATACATAAGACAAAGTAGGGGAACAATTAAAAAAACCGTTGCCCATGACAGATCCACCTTAAGTTCAATAATGCTGGAATTCATATATTTTATACGTTTTCAACTGCTTTCTCTCCTGTGAGTGAACTTAAAATGTGTTATATGTCAGAGTCTGTATTTATTCTATGACCAGAGCAGTTGATTTGAGATGATGTGGCCTTTTTGTTTTGCTCATGACCCTGTATTATGTAATGATCCTTGTATATTTTCTTTTAGCCCCTGGTTAGAGAATAATCATGATGAGGCCCTCAAGAAGCTACACTCGAGCTTACCATTGAGAGAAGAACTAGAACGCTTAAAGCAAGAACTCTCTCGTCAGCTTCAGTTGTCAGACGTGCGGTAAGAGTTTGACAAAATGTAATCTGTCATGTTCCAGTAATTTCCAGTCTATGTGTGTGTATATATGAATATATATTTAAAAGGAAAAAGGGTGCACCCTCCAGGTCTTGTTAAAGTGGGGGGGGGACGACTCTTTAGGGCAGTTAACTCCACATTTTCGTTGTTCCTACTGTAGAGAACCCTTTCCTTTGCCATAGTTGAAATCTCCTTTCTTCAAGTCTAATTAGGTGACCTCTTGTCTTTTGTGCAGTCCTATAACGAGCAGACACCAGACAGCTGCCTGCGCTGTGTTTAGTGGTATAATGTTATCATATCCCTTCTAAGATTTACTCTCTCTTTTTTTTTGGGGGGGGGGGGTTATTTGCATGAGTTTTCTATATTTTTCTTATTTTTCTTCATAACTAAAAGCTTTCATTCCTTTTTTATTTATTTTTATTTTTTTATTAAAGTTAGGTACATACATTAAAGCCATAACACCAGAAAAGCCCAACAAAGGGTTTTTACATTTTCAGTAAAATGGAATTTAAGGAATGAGGGTGAGGAGAGGGATACAAAGGGTGAGTAAAGAAAATGAGGACCAACTGCAAGAGGTACTACCAAGGACATCACAAGGTATCCGGTGTTATTTTTCTTCCCAAGCAAGCCAAGTTGTTATACATAAGGGTAAAGTATGGTGCATGAAAGCAGTGAGACAGCCATCAGTTTATTGATTAGAGTCAGCACTTCTCATCCATGCCTCTCTTTCTGCATAATAATACTTTACTGGCCTACCTACTTTTCTTAGCTGTTTAACATTGCTGCCTAGTCTGTTGTCTATCTATTCCAAGTTGTTCTTATTTATATTTTTTTTGACTCAGTACAAATTAGGATATACATTGCTTGAGTGTTTCTCCTCTCAAAAACAGATAACATTTTAGTGTTAAACCTCATCTGCCAATTGCTACCCAGTGCCCTCATTTGTCCAAATCCCTCTTCAGACAAAATAATATACTTCTCACACTATATTACCTAGTTTTGTGTCATCTGCAAGTTGACACATGATTTTCAGGATTGTTACTAAACAGAACCAGAAACCCAAGTACTCTTCTACTGCTTTGTCCAACTTGAAGGTTTTCCATTTACTTCTCTTACTCTCTATCTTTAAACCAGTGCGCACTCCAACAAGAAAAATCTTAATCTACACTGATGCTTTTAATTTGTACATTAACCCTTTTTGTGGGATCTTATTGTAAATTAGTAATGTTTACCCTTTTATGTTTGTGTTTTTTGATAACTACAAAATAAAACAAAAAGACTGATAAGATATCCTTCATCCATATATGCAGATGGCAGAGAAGCTGGGGTATTGCTCATCGGTGTAGTCAGCTACAAAGCCTTAGCCGCCTAACACAGCAGAGTCCTGAGTCTCTAAAGATGGCTAAAGGTAAATATTGTAAATCCCTTTATATTCACCATTGTGTCCGTGGTACAACACCAAATATATCTGTTCTACAACAGTATCAGTTTTTAAATTACATCGTTTATAAATCAAATCTTGATTGCTCTGGGTTTAAAATGGTATTTTTGGTGTTTGTAGTTCCAACCATTTTGGCTTCCTCCCTTACAGCTACATGGAGATGAAAATTATATGTATGTTTAAATACTTTTCCTCAGTACCTTCTTTACCTTTCCAGGTCGCACTGTGATATTTACAGACTGCACGGGCTTGAGTGCAACTGGTCATGTCATGTTGGGAACCATGGATGTCCACCATCATTGGACTGAGGTGATCAATGATAATGAAAGTGGTCAAAGTTGTCTCAGTAATACAAAAAATACCAGCTCACAAGATATCACACTTACACAAATGTAGATGTTTGAGGCAGCAAAAGTGCAACAATTATTCCACTACTTCAAGTAATCCGTTAACAGAGTAATGCAGATTTTCTTTGTTGGATTGTTATCACTGGTATGCATTATATTGTAAATGGCCAAAGTCTCATCATTGAGTGTAATGCAAATGAGCAACACTCTGCTGATTTAATTTATTTGTATGTTTGTTTGTTTATTTTTTTACAACAGCACATGTTGATTGTTCAAAAGTTTTTCTTAAAGGTGGTCCGACTAAGTAATACTATTTATTTATTGATCAGACCTTTCCAAAACTAGGTTGCTGGTTAGGTTCATTTTTTTTAAATTTTTTTTTTGGCTAACAGAACAATGATTTAAAAAAAACATAATGTTGGTTAAATGCATTATTTTCTTATTTCTGAATATACAAATTTAAAAGATGCATTCCTCCTAAACTGATCTTACAATATCTATTTGTGTGCATGTATTATATTTCTAAATCAGTTAGTGGCCTTTACTTAAAGGACCACTATAGTGCCAGGAAAACATACTCGTTTTCCTGGCACTATAGTGCCCTGAGGGTGCCCCCACCCTCACGGACCCCCCCCGCCCGGCTCTGGAAAGGGGAAAGGGGTTTAAACTTACCTTTTTCCAGCGCTGGGCGGGGAGCTCTCCTCCTCCGTTCCTCCTCCTGGGCTGAATGCGCACGCGCGGCAAGAGCGTCGCGCACATTCAGCCGGTCGCATAGGAAAGCATTCATAATGCTTTCCTATGGACGCTGGCGTGCTCTCACTGTGAAAATCACAGTGAGAAGCACGCAAGCGCCTCTAGTGGCTGTCAATGAGACAGCCACTGGAGGAAATAGGGGAAGGTTTCTCTAAAACTGCTATGAAAAAATGGGTTAACCCTAGCTGGACATGGCACCCAGACCACTTCATTAAGCTGAAGTGGTCTGGGTGCCTAGAGTGGTCCTTTAAAAGGACACTGTCATTATTTAAAACAGCTTGCAAAACTTGTTTAAAATAGTTAAGCTGAAATCTTTAAAATATCTTTCAAAATATCTCCAACTACCGAATAATTTAAAAGTAAAAAAAGCATAGCCAGTTTAGAATTAAATCTAAAAACCAAAGGCAAAACAGCATATAGCTACTAAACCAATACAGAACTTTATTTAAACCCTAATAGTCAACAAATTACATCGGTAGAAAAGAAAACACTCCGTGTTCTTGCATGGAAAGCAATGAAATAATGAAACGATTTTTTTAAAAAGGGGGGGGGGTTTAATGAAAAAAAACTTGGTACAAATCAAGTAAATATGTGTACAAATGAAGATGAGCATTATGAGTTTTGATGGCTTATTGGTAATTTTAATTTGTATTTATTTTTTTAATTCTTTAAGAATATTCAAAATAATTGTACATATAGTGCAGCAGTAGTCTGGTCTCACTTAAAAAGTGCGTAGAACAGCACCGGTCATTGGCCTTGAACCAAGTTTTACATTTTAGCCTGAAAAATGGGCGAGTAGCCCACATATAAATAAACAAAACCATGGAAGTTTAAGCATTTCTTAACGGTAGTTCGACCAAGTAATATCATTCATATAATGATTAAACCTTTCCACGACATAAGTTGCTCTTTCTTTTCTCTTAAAGAGAGATAATTAAAAAAGGAATGTTGGTTATATGCATCATTTTCTAGTTTCTATAATTCTGAATATACAAATTAAGACAATACAATCCTTTTTTATAAAATAGCAGCAGTTATTTTTATTTTTTAATTTAACAGTGATTAATATGGAAATTCCCTGCACCATCCAATCTCTCATTAGATTGCGTTAGAGGGACATTCTGAGCAACCTAACCAATGTAGTTGAATGTAAAGGTCTAGCCTAGAGTCCATTAGTACCATCCAACAGTTTAATATCAAACCATTTAAGAATGGTTTGCTATACACAGGGGCTCTTAACAGTACCAAGAGCCCACCTCAATTTCAGCCAAATTAATAATGAGGAAATTGGCACTTTCACAATAGCAATGTCTTTCACCCAACATGGGCAACATTGATTGACTCTTCTACTTACCCATCACCAGTGAGCTTTTATGAATCAAAGCGTGTTAAATATGAAAAGGGAACTGTCACTTTCAGGATTTCACTATTATTCTTACTTCTCCCTAGATTTTATGTGAAATATCTCAAATTAAATGTAGATGTCCACATGTCTTTTCACCTACAACTGGGCACCTCCATCTTAGCTCCCTGTCAATCATTTATTTTTAGGTAGTCCACTTAGAGAAGGCAAACACAGAAGAGTAGAAATGAAACAATGCTTCTATTTCTCATTATATAATCTATATTCACTGTTAATATTTTTAAGATTACAACAGTAATGTTTTTTTTTCATTAGCTGTTTGAGAGGTTACCCAGCTATTACCAACTAGAGAGGAAGTTGCAGTATCTGCAGGAACGTGTGAGTCTAATTTTGGGTGGCATTGAAATGGTGTACATTGAGGAGCTGCAGCCAATGTTGACAATAGAGGAGTACTATGCAACATTAAATGCATTCTACAACAAGCTTCTTAACAGAAGAGCACTGATCCACCCGCGTAGCCTTCGTGGCCTACAGATGATACTGGATAAGTAAGTGATTAAATATTTATACCTTTTGTAGTGAGGTATATGCATATGCTGTTCTCAGATATGAAAAAGTGGAGAAAAAAAGTGTTGGTACTGCATGTATAATAAAAATTGCTTTCCCAAAACTTTTACATAAACATTAAATATAAATCGTGCAAAATCTACACCCAGTGTCTACATACACAAAATGCGTATTATAGTCGGAGGTTTACAATGAGATGATCAACAGTATCTATAAACAATATATATCATTTTTTATATTCACATTACACAGTGTGCGCTTTTTTTTTTCATTTGTTTAATTCTATATATACATATATCTGCTCTGGATACTGTTGATCATATAATTGGAAACTATATTAAGTATTTTGTGTATGTATATGTATATGTATATATTCTGTTCTCATATATGCCTGTTGCTTTTTAAAAAAAAAAATGTATTCTTTATATTTGAACAGACATGCAGATAATACAATGTTAGTTGATAAATACATGACAAAACTGCATATTTTACCATATGATAACAGAACTATAACATGCAAAATAATTTGGCATTTTTAACAACTGCATAATCACTAGATATGTTTATTTTGCCAGGTGTGCAGTTGATACTCTGGAAGTTCAAAATAATTATTTGAACTTAACAAATATAATGAAAAGAGTTCGAAAATGTAAAAAAAATTAAAAATGATTTCCAAGAATGCATAGAGTTGGTAGCCTAAGGCTCTACGGGTTCATATTGCTCCCATGAAGCCCACATCTTATGGAATGTGGATAAAGTGTTCGTGACCTGCGCTGGTTGTTTTTAAAAGGACAAACATGCCCAGGGGTCTAGGTCAAAGTGTCTTTGGAAAATTGTATTATCCGGTCTTCACCTCCCTCCAGAACCTAGCCACCCATGGGAGGACCACCACATGTGTAAGTATGTACCCCTTTCCTCACATAACCACCAACTGGTGCCAGTGGCACTTCTACCAATGTGACAAAGCTTGAGTGGTATACCAGCAGGACATTGTCTTGAATGTCTGTTTCTGAAGGGTTTCACACATGCCTTCCATATTCTCTCCCAATCTCTCCTCTCCAGCACATCCCAGCCCTATTGATCTACATATCTAAGCTTCCCCATTCATTACGAGAGTCTAATGTGTTGATATAGTATAATATTCAACCCTGTCTGAGTAGTTTCCTCTAAACATAATCTTTCAAAAAAGGTCAGGGGGTGTGGGCAGCCAGTTTTACTTCTTCCTGTTTGGCGAAATGTCTAATTTGGAGGCATCTAAAATAATCTCCAGGCAGAGGGGTGTTGACTGCTGAGAAAAATAGCTGATTGAACTCTTTGTCCTTGAAAGCTTTGTGACAAAAGCACAGTTTTTCCTTATTGCCTCAGTGAAATGGGGAAATTTAACAAGATCTTCCAATTCTGGTAAGGCCCTGGATCTGAAGAAGGGGCAACTTTCCTCCTCTCTCTGCCAATTCCTGGTGACACCTGCTAACTTCACCCTTTAAAGAAGACATTTTTGACAGGCCAAGAGACAATAACAGTCACCTACCGTGAGTGTCCTCTGCAACTAATTCCATATTTGTCCCCAGCCACATTGGGCTACTGCAAGGCCCTAAAACCCTTGACAAGGGTGTGCTAATCCCAGAAGATTAGGTATAGCTGGCAGATGCTGACTGCTTATTCTTATTCATGGCATCAGGCCCCAATCTTGTTCACACAATAGCTCCTACTAATCTTAATACGGCCCTCTTTACCATGATGATTTTCTGAAAAGATCTGTGACCTAGTCTATCACTGTGCCATAGCTAGCAAGACTCAGGAGTTAACCTAAAAGATCCTATGTTGGTCAGTGGTGTATTTAAGATTCGTGCTGCCCTAGGCATGTCGAAACTCAGGCACCCCCCCCCTAATCTCGATTTGTCCCACCACTTCCTGTTCAGGACCAAAATGCACTTTGACTGACAGACACAAACGGATACGACGACTCAGTGACATGCACACCCTCTCAGACAGGGGCGTATTAGCTGCGAGGCAAACAAGGCATTTGCCTTGGGCGGCATTTTTCAGGGGGCGGCAAAAAATGCCTCCCGGCTAACAGACATGCTGGGCTGGCGGGCGGCGCTGGCAAGTGGGTCGGGCGGGCGGCTGGCGAGGGAGCTATTCCTCTGAGCGGTGTGCTCAGCTCCCTCGCGCGCCGCAGAGTGAGGCTGGGAGCCGGAAGATGACGTCATATTCCGGCTCCCAGCCTCACTCTGCAGCGCGCGAGGGAGCTGAGCAGTCAGCTCAGAGTAAGTGCTCCCTTGCCAGCCGCCCACCCAGCAGCCAGCCCATCAGCCAGCCCATCAGCCCGACCGGCAGCCACTGGATCCCCAGCACTCCCAAAGGTAAGGAGGCAGGGCGGGGTTAAAGAAAAAGAAAAAAAAAATTTGATGTGAGTAATTGTGTGTCTGACTGTGTGTGTTTGTGTCTGACTGTGTGTGTGTGTTTGTGTCTGACTGTGTGTGTGTCTGACTGTGTGTTTGTGTGTGTTTGTGTCTGACTGTGTGTTTGTGTGTGTTTGTGTCTGACTGTGTCTGACTGTGTGTGTGTGTGTGTCTGACTGTGTGTGTGTTTGTCTGTGTGTGTTTGTGTCTGACTGTGTGTGTGTGTCTGACTGTTTGTGTGTGTGTGTATTTAGAAGGTGGGGCGGGGGGAAGGGTTGGGTGGGGGTGGCGCGGGGGGAGGGGGGTGCCTGAGTTTTGTCCTGCCTAGGGCAGCACAAAACCAGGATACACCACTGCTCTCAGATATACATACATACATACACACCCACTTATTTGACACACATATCCTCACTGATTTGATCAGTTTTATTTGAAACACACAGACACATGCACTCACTGACAGACACATGCAGATACTTACAGACACTCACTCACTAAACTAATTATCTCATCACCTAAAAACTACTGCAGAATTTTTTTTCTTAGTGAGAAAATATTAAAAAACTCATTTATACTCTAAGTCTTTGAACAACCTTGTGTTTGTGATTGTTTTCAGGTCTGAGCATTTTCTTTGCCTTTTTTATGTAGAGAACATTGATCTCTTTGACATAGGTAAGGACTAATAGGCCTGTATTTATTTTGGAGATTAGATCACAGTTAAATGTTTGCTGTTCCTGATGAGGTTTCATATGTGAGTGGGACTAACCTATGGTAGTAAAAATCATGTGTTTTTTTTCTTTTACCTGTCATTGTAGTGATCGGTTTGTTCCTCGGGTACATGAAATGGGGCATTTTAACATACCTACAACATGTGATTCAGCAGCTCTACAGTGGTTTCTTCTGACTCATGCAGGAAAAGCAAGGGAAAAACTGAAAAGGAATGATGAGTAAGTCATTTTATTCTAGAAAATATATGCTCTCACTTTTTCATTTTCTAGTTTAGCCCATCTAATCACCTAAAGACAATATTTGTTTCCTTCTATTTTACATAGGGTGCCTCTGATTTTTCTGTGTTAAATGCTCTTTTCTTATTGGCATAACTTCCTACTAAGCCACATTGGTTTCAGTCTGTTCTGTTGATATCCATTTATGTTTTTTTACATGACAGTGTTTATGCCAGTCATTCAGTTGTAAAGTTGTCCTGATCTTATTTAAATTGGCCTTTTTAAAATTATATGTTGTAGCATAGCCATGTACATTTATTTATTGGGTTTATTTCAAGACACCATAGTGAACACTATTTCATTACTTCATTACTTGAATGTTTGATCAACAGATCAACATTGTTCATTATAACCAAATCCAGATAAGCATCCTTTCTGGTTTGTGCTTCTACCAATTGTGACTTAAAAGTGTGATGTAACATGTTCAAAATTCCAATTGCTGAGATGCTAGTCCTACTAATTATTGTAGTTTTTAATTACCTGGACATCAATTAAAGTGTTACCCAGATGTGCAGCTTTCCCAGTTTGTTGTATATAATTGAAAATAAAAAAATAATATTCAAACATGTACTAAATGCTGCGTGTGCCTTAAACTCACTTTACTGGAAATCCCCCACATTACCTATTTCCCAGAAAATATCACAACTGAAATCCAGAAATGTAAAAATTAATACAAGACAAAATACAATTACATACCAATAATAATTTAAGTCATAGCCCTGATGAATTTAACCCTTAGAATGTCTCTGTAACCTCAAACTTACATTTCTCATATTGTTTCCTCTTCTGTGCTTTTCTTAATTCCTGATATGTTTTTGTTTAAAACATAAGACAAAAGTAGGGACTACTGGGGGGCGGAGCCTAACATCCAGACCGAGCGGACGTGTCAGGTCCGAGCTCCGACACAAAACAAACGATTTTGGGGGTACATACCCCACTACCTGGCGCAAATCTGCTCGGGTGAGGCATAACCGTATGGGGGACGCCCGGGCACATCTTCCGATACCCAAATCACTAGCCTGACGACCCGGAGACCCACACTGCGGTTGCCGAGGCCTGCGAGACAGAAGGAGAGGGAGAGACGGCCGCTCTCCTCTCTGCCAGCCTGCTGCAGAAGCACCTCGACCCTCAAACCTCCTAACCCCCCCCCCTGGACCGGAGGGGGATATCCCGGTCCTCGCCGTGAGCCCGGAGTGCCACACCTGCACAGACAGACGAGACACAGTAGAACTCCAGGGCCGGCGACACACGAGGCACGCACAAGATGGCGGCTGAGTACTCACCACGACAGCGGTTCCAGCCTGCAATCCCAAAGCAGCGTCCAGACAGCAGCACCGACCTCACAAGGCGCATTGATGAGCTGTTCGCCAAGTTCTGGGAGAAACTGCAGCTCCGAGCACAGAGCGCACAGACAAGTCGGAAAACCCCCAAGAGAGCAGGTGAGAGGGGCCACGTGCTGCCGACAGCGAGGGGGGCACCCTTGGGCACGGCACTGGATCACTCAACACCACGCACCCTCCACAGCCCAATACAGCCCTCCAAAGACTCACTTCAAACTAAAGGAAATCCTGGGATACAGCCTCACAGACAGCCCAACAGAAAGGCAGTGAACCAGCGCAGACTCGAGGGGGGCAAAACATACCAAGGCAGCCCACGCAGACGGCGGAGCGTAAAACCTAACCCGGCCGCGACCACAACATCACTAACTCGAACCGGCAGCAGCCAGTGTCCACGCCGACCCACAAAAATCCCAACCGGGAACACACGCTACTCTCAGGGCGAACCGGAGTCCAGCACTGAGCAACTGACAGCGCGAGGGGAGCACAACCACCCCCAACGGGGCATCGGATGAACCACCTAGGACTGGGTCTCAATGACAGGCAAAGTGCCTAATATCCCTTACCTTCCCACAACCCAGATGAACTCTTACAAATGTATGCATGCACTTAAGCCTTAACATCCCTTCCCGTTGCTCCTGCCATGGACTGCAGGGGGGGGCTTCACTTGAGACCAAGCGACCACAAGATAAGCATACCTACCTATAGCCTCACCCATACTCACACAAGCTGCATTGGTAACTCAGCACACATAGCGCATACACCATAATCTCTACTGTCAAGCAGTTCATATAGCCTACCAAGCACAGTGATAGTTATTTTCACCCTTTTGCTTAGCAACTTGCAACAAACATATACAGTACGTATTAATAGCTGCATTTCAATAGGCTGTTCAAAATGTCTAGCTAGCATTGTATGGTGGTTGTCTCTCCTAACACACCATTAACAAACACAATGCCTACAACCTACATCACAACTGTCCAGCTAACTAGCACACCTAACCTGCTGAATATCATTTACCCAAATGCTATTCTAACAAGATAAATGTTCAGTCAAGCTTGTTATCTCTATATAAAAAAAAAATGTGCAAACTTCTATGCCACAATTTAATTTCTGTAATTCCTGAAACACGCTGTTGTGGCGTCTGTTGATAACCTGTAATTATCTGCACAACCAAAATAAAGAATTTAAAAAAAAAAAAAAGTAGGGACTACTTTGTCCTATGTATTTTTCCTACGCTTGACAATTGTGACAAAGAGTGGAGCTTAAAGGGACATTATAGTTGCCAGAACCGCTGCAGCTTAATGAAGTTGTTTTGGTGTCTAGATCCTGTCCCTGCAATGTAACTTTGCAATGTAAACACTGCTTTTTCACAGAAAAGGCAGTGTTTACATTGACTGCCTGGCAGTCACTCAGAACACTAGAGGTGCTTCTTATTTCACTGTTTTGAAAAGTGGTAACATTTTAGATTCTATCCTAGAACATGCGACTTATTATAACCGCCTCTATCACATATTAATTCATAAATTAAACACATACCACACAAAGAGAAAGAAAACAAAAGCATTACATAGAAAGTGTTGTGGTGGCATAGATGAGCCCTAAAGAAAACATCTTTTCTTGCTTACACAGGTTAAAGATTGTGGAGCGAGAACTGACCAAAGCATGCCAGACCAGATCATCCCTCACTAGGCTGTACAAGGAGCCCAGTGTTACACGTTTGCAGATGATTGAATGCTGTAGACGCTTGATTGAAGAACCTTTACCTTATTTGTCCAACATGCACTTATGCATCTCACACTATTACTCTGTGCTGCAGGACGGTGATTTGTGCATCCCGTGGAATTACAAGAGCTGACCTTGGACAACTCCAATGTTAAAAGTTGGGCACCTTCTTCAGAACTCTGCTGCAGTTTTCTTTGTGTGCAATGGTGGGAGTCTGTATTCCTATTGATTCATTTATATAGGGTCCAGACATGTTAAAGCTCACAACATGCCAACATTCTGAGCTTTAAGATGGATATGTTCCATTACTGCTTACATGCTAAAAGGGCATTGCTGATCATGATCATACAAATGATGCCAAAAATTACCATCCGGAAGACAAATTGACTAATCAGAAAGGAAGTGGTGTCTGTAGTTGTGTATGTGGAGTTACCTAATGTAAAAGGACATTCTGGGCACCAACACAACTTAAGTGCATTTTATCCTCATTCATATTCACATATTTTTAAAGAGCAAAACTAAAAAGAATTGATTAGGGAGAAAAAAAAATACAGCACGAATATGAGGTCAAAACGTGTCAAGTGCACTCAACTTGTGCTGGTGCCCAGGTTGTTCCTTTAATGGTTAGGTAGATATCATTAAAGCGGCCCTGTCACACCAAACTTACCTTTCTACTATTGTTTCCTCTTTTCTTCCTCTCCAAGAAGCTGTTCTTTTCTTTATTTCCGATCTAGTTTTCTTTAAAACATCAGACAAAGTAGGAATTACTTTGTCCTATGTATATTTCCTACGCTTGACTTTCTTTGACCAAAGGAGAAGCTTCAGTCAGCTCCATTTCCTGTGTCAAAGGGAGTACTCACCCTTCTCCTTGACACAGGAAATGGAGCTAAATTAAGCCCCTCCTTGTGTCAAAGAAAGTAGAGTGTTGGGAAAATACAAAAAACAAAGAAGTCCCAACAGAAAAAAAAAAAAAATAGATCAGAAATAAAGAAAAGAAGAACAGATTCTGATAGAGGAAGAGAATAGGAAACAATACGTGAAAGGCAAGTTTGGCGTGACAGTGCCGATTTAAAGGCAATGTGGCCATTGGATATGTCATCCTTGAAAATAGTGTCAGCGGGTATGCTGACATTTACAAAGCCATACTCAAAATTTGAGATGGCAGATTAAAAGCACATGCGAATCACACTGTAATGTACTGTGTATAATTATAGGACACCAAAACCAATGTGAAGCTGTAATGTTTAACTAAATATAATCCTCTTCACTGTGAGACAATCTTGGCAATGTGCCAGTTACCAAGATGAAGAGAATATGTTCACTGTACACTAACAAAGTCGTTCACTTAACTGGAAATTGACCCATTTAGGGAATTATACATTTTAGGGTAAAATGCTGATCCAAAAACCCTCAAAAACAGAAATGTTTTTGAAATTTGTCCCTATTGGCCCAACACTTTCAATTCCTGGTCTATTCTCAGTTTAGTAAACAACCCTTGAAGATATTATAGGAATCTGTTTTTTAGAGGGACAAAAACTCTCTCAGGGACATTTGTTAAATGAATGCTAAAAATGGTTATACTGTCATTTTAGTTTTGTTCATTTTTGTTATCAGAACAAATGGAATTAACGTTTTTGAATTCACATATAATAATCGATATTCCTGACATGATCCAAACTATGCTAGCAGCTGTTTTCTGTTTGGATGGTATGAAGCATTTTATCACCAAAAAGGTTAAACGATTACCAAAGAGGACCTTAAAGGCCACTCAGATCGTGAGGACTCTACTTTGATAATGGTATAATGGTTTGTTGTTTGTTTTTGTTGTTTTCTTGGCGCAGTTACGTGAGCTGAGTGACAGTATTTTACAGGAAGTTTTGTTGTGTGTATGAAATATGAACTAATTAAAGGAATTATTTGTTTTCTGTTCATGTTTTCTGTTCTTGTGGGCCTGGAAACTCATTCACTTTAAGGCAAATGTTACTGCCCTGTTGAAATCCATTTAAATGACGAGATAATGTTCAATTCTTGCTAGGAGCTGCAGTAGAGTGTTTGCAGTGGGTATGTGGTGATTTTGACGTACAAAATTAAGCCCTGTGATCAAACTCCCACTACTACTGGGTGACAGCAATGACTATAGTACACATTAGCACCAATACATACAATTAAAAAAAAAAAATTACTTGCTCAATATTGCAAATCCTTATGCAAATTTGAATAACTGGAGGTTTTTAGTATCACTCCAATGGCCATTTAAGTGTAAGCTCACCTGCTACGTCAATGCAACACCTCTTAGGTGAGTCCTACACTAACAAATCACCTGGTTTCTTTCCTTACCTTTAAGATGAAAGAAGCAAGGTGAATTGTTAGTACTCACCTAAGAGGTGTTGCATTGACATAGCTGATTCTGGCTGACTTCACTAGCAAGAAATATTAAATTAGGGAGGCAAGTGGTATTATCCCTATTACAGTCATGTAATATATATGGAAGGGCAGAGCCTGTAGTTGTGGGAGGGGTTTGTCCGGCCTATAAATTCACAGGCTTCCCCTTTGTCTGGGCCGAGTATTCCTGATTCAGTGCAGAACCATCTACTTCCGGTTCAAAGGTCATCAACACAAACTGCATGAATTCCAAACAAAAGCTAGTCTTGGCTTAGTGTGGCCCATGCAAGTATTCATTTTACCTCATTTGAGTAAAAAAGAAAAAACTCCCCTCCCTCGAAGCTCATGGGGCACTGCCACATCCTGTTGCTCTTCACGTGTTTTTCAGAAAAACCGTAAGTTTGTTCGCGTTGAGCTACCAGGTCCGCCACTTGGGGACATACCACTGCCAAAAAAAAAGCTTAGTAGATATACCCCAAATGAAAACATGCGTTTTTTTTTTTCAATTGGGATTATATTTACAAGTCCTACAGGGCCTCTAACACATGGTACTGTCATTCGATTCGACCGTCACTAGCCTCACATTAATGCATGTTACTCTGTTATTCTAGCATTTGCTGTTGCTTTAAACCCTATTGTGCTATACCAATTATGTATGCATAAGAGTTAATCATCCTCCTAAGCATTCCACAAGTATGCTTTCTAAACATATGTATTATAAATATAAAAAAAACAAAAAAAACCATTACGTTCACTTTTCACAAGCTAGACGTTTTATAAACGTATGTCTTGTAAATTCTGTTTCCTCCTACGTTTAACGTACAGCCATCACAGCCTAAAATCAATTCAGCACTATTGCATTCTAGTGGTCTAAGCCTCATTCCTGTCGTATATTCTGTTTTATACCCTCCGTTAAACTGGCTCAGTAAGTATGTATTGTATAACTTTTAACGTGTATTTCTTACATTCTTTGTGTTAACCATTTCACAAGCTAGACTTATTATTTTTGTTATTTCTCTACTGTCTCATTACTATTATAGCTCCTTTAATCGCTACTTCTCAAACTCTACAACCTATATCTGACCTACCAATCACCCCCTCCATTACTTTTATCACAGCCTCACATGGCCACCCTGTACCTCAGGCCTTACATTGTGTCCCATCCCGGCCTCATATACATAGTCAATGAACTTTGCAACGTCCGTTTCACATGACCCTCAGTTGGCTACATACTATGTTCCTATTTCAGTGCTTCATTGGGCTTTTCATTTGCATAACATCCACTTACAGGGATTGTATACTACCCCACCACACTACATGATATCGATAAACTATTCATACCTTACTATACGGTACAGCTTTCAGTAGGACATCCTCCTTGGGAACCTGTATCCTTCATCATATACGTTGTCCCTACCCCATGTCAAACACTATGGTTCAGCAGTATCTATTAGGTGGGATCATCATCTACATAGGACACAGCCTAAATACACTCATATGTTGCAAACGATTGAGTGTGAACAATACCTTTAAACATGGTCCTTTCTTGACCTTCACTACATTCGCTTCACAAGGCCCTCTATGGGCAACCCAATACAACACAATTTTGGCTCCTCATTTGGGCTTAAAATGAAGGGCCTATTTCAGGGCTTATATACTGCTTATATTACTTCATTCAATTATACACTCGGTCTCGCTAGACCTACTCCAACCCAACTTATATGGATCTCTTGGAGCCTAAGGAATCTGGGAAACCTTAACCTTAATACCTCATCCGATAAGTTTTATCCTTACTCCACATATTTATCCACTTCATTCTAGCATGGTATTGACAACGTTACATATGACAAGTCACCTACGTCTAGACACTTAAAGGATCACTATAGTGTCAGAAAAACAAAGCGGTTTTCCTGACACTATAGTGCCCTAAGGATGCCCCCACCCTTAGGGTGCCGCTCCCTTGGCGCTGAAGGTTTTAAAACCCCTTCAGCTGTTTACCATAATCCAGTGCTGGGCTCCCTCGGTGCTGGTGACCTCTCCTCCCCTGCCGACGTCAGCTCCCGAGTAGAGCGGAATGCGCATCCAGCGTCGCAGATGCACCTCTAGCAACTGTCAGGAAGACAGCCACTAGAGGTTGGATTAACCCTGCTATGTAAACATAGCAGTTTTCTTTTCTGCTATGTTTACATCTGAAGGGTTAAAACCTGAGGGGTCTGGCACCCTGACCACTTCATTGAGCTGAAGTGGTCTGGGTGACTATAGTGTCCCTTTAATAATCTATCATGTTGGTTATTTGCCTCATTTTGCTTTAATCACAGCCTCAGATGGCCCTCCACTACATACAACACTGCCACCCTGGTATTCATGACAATTCTCCATACCACTACATATGGACCGGTTCAAACAACAAAGGCATCATGCTTGATCTCCACACAACTCTTACAACCTGTCTGAACCTCTCATACAGCCCAATTTATTTCTATCCTGCAGCTCAGGACTTATATTATTTCGCTACGATACCTCTACACATGGCCCCATTAGTCCTTCACTGCAAACTGTTACATACGGCCCTCTTCGGGCAAATCACTACGATCCAATTTCAGCCCCCCCATTTGAGCATTTACATACAACATTTTCCTGCCCTCAAGGAAAAACAACATCCCTTTCATATCACATTTTACTATTCCACCTTGCCTTGCTAGGCCCACACCAGTCCTCCCTATATGGTTACTCTCTCGGCCTACTCCCAAGAACCCAGAACCCCTCATTACGCAATTATACGTATTCAAGCCTATTTGATCTGTATATTTTAATTAAATTTAGTATAATCCTCACCTTCATTATTATTATTTATATAGTGCCATCAGATTCTGTAGCGCTGTACAATGGGGTGTGTTACAAAGACTCGATATGACTTTATTATTGTTACCACATCTTGTTACTGTTGCATCCCTATACTATTGATACAGAGAAAATACGAATGGATTATACGAATCCTTATAAAGAACCATTCGTGGTACGAACGAGAGACCCCCAAACGCTAGCGTGTGCCGCCACTTAACCTCATCACCCCTCAAAGTACCGAATGACCGACCACCGGACAAGCGGAGTGTGTCACCCATTAACCCCCCAGGCTGCTGCGGTCTGCGGTTAACCACAAACTAATTGACGGGCACAGAGGATCTACGTTCGCATACAAATTACCGAAGGGAAACTACCGAAGAACTCACGAACGGAGACCTACAGTGGGTCGTGTGGCAGCAATTAGAATGTGGTTTCTGCGGTTAACCGCAATTCAAGTACCGTGCTACCGGGCGGTCTCAATTCGTACACCAAACAACTTCCACTACCAGACAGACAGCGGGGATTCGCATGATCACATATCAGATTTCCATTCCATAAGTTGGAGTCGAGGTCCCGCTGCTCATTAAACCGCCTAAAAACATGGCCGCAATCAGGGACTCACGACCAAAGTATCGAACAGACTTTATACGGCAGAAATTGCCCATTCCGTTCGCGGGGTCTGAGCGCCATTCGTATATTTAATGTACCCAAACTCGAGCTATTGAATGAATGGTAGAATGAACCGTTTCCCCCTATTAATATTGAAGTTATGCATTTTTATACTGTTTTATGAGACATAATAAAACGTGGTCTTTTGTGCGTTTGGAGATAATTAGATTGTATAACCGTTGGCCTCATTATCTCCAGGCTGGGCGGGTACTAATTCAAAGGATACATTGTACTGTGATTGGTTACCTGTTTGTACTGTACCTGTATTCCATCAGGTCCATAGGGGGCTGTCCTTGGACCTGAGGAATTGCATAAATTGTCATGTTGTGTGCCAATAAAGCCAGTTCGTTTTGACCCTCAACTTGCAGCCTCAACTCATGTTGTAGGGATCCGGGATATTGATGCTCATACAGCTTTTGGGGATACTCTACACTTGCAGCTTTTACCGAAGGAACTCCGTTCGACTCTCTTACTGCGCGAACCAGGACATCCAAGCGATCAACCCCCCTGCTAGACCGGGGACAATCGTAACAGGGTGTACAATTCATCTAAGGTGATTACTAGATCTCATAATTCGCTTTACGCTACTAAGCTAGAGATGTTACATACACGTTTTGGCGTTTAATTACAAAGGCTATTTTTTCTCATGCATACTTCAGGTCCTTCTAGTAGGACGCACAGTGGGAACTCATATCTAGAT
Organism: Pelobates cultripes; assembly: GCA_933207985.1. Lineage (NCBI taxonomy): Eukaryota > Metazoa > Chordata > Amphibia > Anura > Pelobatidae > Pelobates > Pelobates cultripes. The sequence continues at coordinate 76,146,679 of OW240915.1, forward strand.
TCAGTTCAATCAGGTATCTCTTTTCCTGACTCATTTTGTTTGGCCTAGGTATGTACTCATTATACATAAGTTCCCTTATTTTTCTTAGTTCCCACCATTCTTACTTATCAACCTGTAGTTGATGTATTAATCCTTAACCACAACACAGGTACGTTATTTCAGTTAGCACGTACACCATCCTGGAGATATTCCCATTGTTTCTTTAGGTTCCTCTCTACGACATCCTTTCTTTAGCTCAACCTCACTAGTTGGGCAATGTACGTACGTTCCAACATACGTTCTATCAATCCATTATGTTTCTATTCCCCTACACTTCTTAGGGATAGATCAACAGGCTGCAAAGGGTTTGGTGCAGGCCATTTCCTAGTACATATTAATAATTCAGTCCTGCGAGGCCAACACCCATCCTCACGCAGAGGTATTCACCCATCGGCCCAAATCATAGCTAGAGCCTCGCTCCAACCTCTACATGTTAGTAGATATTATTATTATTGCCATTTATATAGCACCAACAGATTCCGTAGCGCTTTACAATATTATGAGAGGGGATTTAACTATAAATAGGACAATTACAAATAAACTTACGGGAACAATAGGTTGAAGAGGACCCTGCTCAATCGAGCTTACATTCTATAGGGTAGGGCCTCACCGGTCACGGCCACTCATTTGAATCTCTTACTTGTCACCGAGAGGCCAACATTCACGCCACTTCTTACTGTGGCCTCAGTCCCTTGGCCAAAATCACAGCTAGAGCCTCTCTGAGCCACTTGGCATTTAGCAAGGCTCACCTCACTCTTGTATAGCTAATTTCTTCGCCATCCGGCACTTAGCGAGCTGCCAGTTGATAGAGGGTTACAATCTTATCGACATGCCCATTACATTTACTCATTGTTTATTCATAATATTATGTCTTTCACCACTAGAAGAGGTTATTTAATTCCCAAGTACCCCCGCCAGACCCTCCACCCCAGCTAGTCCATTGTACCCTGGTCAAGTACTTGGATACCACCAACGTAGTTCCTTGTAATCCTGGGCCGTTCCTAATTGCTGCCGAACTCATGCGTAAAGACTTACCACTCCCAGCTACAGCACTGAAGCCACGCTGTACAGACTCCTGATTGCCAATTCTGAGTTTCCCAGGTGGGTATCTACGCCTGTGCAAGTATAACAGACAACTACCAGTGACATTAATATGCGTACATCCTGACTTATTGTCAATACAGCCCTGCCCCCCGCGGGCAGTGCCCAGCATATCAGTAAAGACTGAGTCATTCTTTGGCAAAGGTGCCTGTTCCCATTTGCATCTCCAGTCTCTCCTTGGTTCTCTCTACTTTGCCATGTGCATTATACCGCAAGGTAACCCCTAATTTCTAGACTGCTCTGCCTACTCCAGGTTTCCTATTGACAGTATCACCATGACAACACATGTTCGAGCAGATCTGTTAATGTAGGCTAACATCCTACCCTATTGTAAAGGCATGTTCATTCCCCCACTGACCAACGACTCTCCTGTTATTTTAGACTGGGTGTGCAGCCATTATCAAGGAAAACTGTTTTCGTGACACATGGCCCACAGAGACATGAAGCCTACCAGGGCCGGCCTTAGGCCTTTGGGCGCACTGTGCGAAAAATCTTCACAGCGCCTCCCCCTTCCCATCCTCCAGTTCTCCCCCTTCCCACACACCCTGTCACACACACACGCAGACAGCCACACACACACATAGACATAGAAACATAGAATGTGATGGCAGATAAGAACCATTCAGCCCATCTAGTCTGCCCAGAGAGTCACACATAGGCAGTCACACACTCAGAGGCAGACAGCCACACGCAGAGAGCCACACACAAACACACACGCAGACAGCCACACACAGACACACAGACAGCCAGACAGCCACACACAAAAACACACGCAGACAGCCACACACACACAGGCAGACATAGAAAGATATAATGTGACGGCAGATAAGAACCATTCGGCCCATCTAGTCTGCCCAGACAGTCACACACACACACACACACACACACACAAGGCAGTCACACACACACACACAGGCAGATAGTCTCACACACAGGCAGACAGTCAGACACACAGTCACACACACAGGCAGACAGTCACACACACAGGCAGACAATCACACATAGTTACCTATGTTCCTTGTGGAGGCAGACAGGCAGTGCAGCTCCTGGATTCTGGTTGTTGAGGGAAGCAGGGACTCCTTCCTGCTTCCCCTGTAGCAGTTACACGGCACCTTTAGCTCCGCCCCACCGCACGGTAATCCCTGCCCCGCCGCAGTTTTTTATTTATTTATTTATTTATTTAAATCCCGGCCAGCCTGGGTAAGGCGGCTACCCCACACATAGACACCGACGCTTATCAGGATAAGCGAATAACACCTTTTAAACCCCCATGAAAATATACATCCACAATACCAAAGGCTTAAACAGCCCTGCAAAACGCAGCTTACTACGCCGGGATTTGAAACAAAACAACCCGGACGTAGTGTGCCTACAGGAAACTCACTTTAAAACGAACTCACACTCCCCACTGTTCGCACAAGACTTCCCGCACCAGTTCCACGCTACCTATTCCAACAAGTCAAAGGGAGCCTCCAAACTTATTAGCAAAGATGTAGCGTTTACCCTTTCACATCTAGAAGTGGACGAGGGAGGGAGATATGTCCTGGTGGTGGGCGACTTTAATGACATCACGTACACGATCATGAACGTCTATGCCCCAAACGAAGGTCAAAAACTTTTCCTCCATAAAATAATAAAGAAACTAGAAACAACACAAAAGGGGATTAGTATAATATGTGGGGACTTCAACCACGTGATGGACCCCACGGTAGACTCCACGGCGTCGCCAGCAGCACCCAGAATGCGACCGCTCAAACGTCAATGCAAAGCAATACAAACACTACTCAATACACACCACTACTACGACGTGTGGCGGGCGACACATATTGGGGAAAGGGGCTACACATTCTTCTCCACGGTACACAACGCGTACTCCAGGATTGACGGCATACTAGTTAAGGGACAACACCTAGACCAAATAAAAGAATGCGACATCAAACAGTTCACATGGTCAGACCATGCACCGGTAGTAGTGACTTTGACCGACCTATACGACTCCAAGCACAGAAGCCCCTGGAGACTTAACGCCTCTCTCCTCAGGGACCCCAACTTCTGTAAAACACTAGAAAGAGCACTGCGACACTACTTCGCGGAAAATACGACAGCTCAGGTATCCCACAATACGATTTGGCAGGCACACAAAGCCGTAGCACGAGGACTCTTGATCCAAAGAGCAGCAACCCTCAAACGACAGGCAGACACACAACACCAGGAGAGGCAGAAAGAACTACTAGACATCACGACCCTAAACCAAAGGAACCCCTCACAAGACCTAAAGAAACGCATTATTCAGCTCACGCACAACATGCACAAACAAGCACTAGATAGAACAGGACAGCACCTCCAGAAGCTCAAAGCGACACAGTACGCTCAAGGAAACAAGGCAGGCAAACTAGTGGCACAGCGCCTCAAAACAATCCAAACTAAACAAAAGATAGCATACATCCGAACGGAAGAGGGTCACAAAATCACAGCCCCCAAGGACATTAGCAATGCGTTCGCCAAATACTACGCATCCCTTTATAACCTGGTGAATGATGCCAACACATATCAACCAAATTCACAGAACATACAACAATACTTGCACAAGATACCAATGCCCTCACTGACATTGCAACAACGACACACACTCTCCGCCAGCGTCACCGAAGAGGAGGTGGACGCAGCAATCCAACAGCTCCCAACAGGCAAGGCCCCAGGCCCAGATGGCTTTGCTAACTGCTACTACAAAGCATTCAAACCCATCCTGGTGCCATATTTAACGAAAGCTTACAACGAAGCCACTCAACGACAAAGCTTACCCCGTGAAACACTATTAGCCCACATCATAACGCTACCCAAGCCGGGGAAGCCGCCCACCTGCCCCCAAAACTTCCGCCCTATCTCCCTCCTCAACACGGACGCCAAACTATACGCCAAAATATATGCACACAGGTTGGGAAGCCTGCTTCCTCACCTCATCCACTCGGACCAAGTGGGGTTCATAAAAGGCAGACAGGGGGGAGACAACACCAGGAAAGTGCTTGACATAATATACAGTGCCCAACGCATGAGAATGGGAGGCGTGGTGGTAGCACTGGACGCAGAAAAGGCCTTCGACCGACTGAACTGGGAGTTCCTGGAGGCGGTCCTTACTAATGTCGGGATACCAGAGGGCTTCCTCTCGGCGGTCAGGGCTCTATACAACAGGCCAACGGCCCAAGTCCTAAACGCGGGGTTCGTGTCAGATCCCTTCCACATAACTAATGGATCACGCCAGGGGTGCCCGCTATCCCCACTACTATATGTTTTAGCGCTGGAACCGCTTGCGATAGCCATAAGACAACACGCCTCAATACATGGGGTGACTATAGGGGACAAGGAATACAAAACAAACTTATTTGCCGACGACGTGCTGCTCACCCTGACACAACCACAGATATCTCTCCCCAACCTGGTGGAAACAATTCTAGAATACGGACGGCACTCGTACTATAAACTAAACATTAGCAAGACTCAAGCCATGGGAGTAGGGATGGGGACGGACGCTCTAGATAGACTTAAATTGGCCTTTTCATTCGACTGGAGAACAGACCACATTACGTTCCTAGGCATAAACATCCCGACCCAATTAAATAAGCTAATAGAAAAAAACTACACCAAACTCTACAAAGAACTAGCAGTGACTCTAGAAGGTTGGGAGGGCAAATATTTATCTTGGGTAGGGAGGCTGGCAGCATTGAAGATGATGTTGCTTCCCAAACTCCAATATCTTCTACACACACTACCCATAAAGCTACCAAAATCATACTTTAAAACGCTGCAGAGTCTCCTGGTCCGATTCATATGGGCAAAGAAAAAACCAAGGGTGGCAGCCTGGGTCCTACAAAGACCAATCGAAAAAGGAGGGCTGGGGCTACCAAATATCTACACTTACTATAAGGCTGCACACATAGCAGCTATCAAAGCATCTACGACAGAAGGGGAAACCCCACAGTGGTCCAAAATAGAAGCCCACTGGGCGGGAGGGTATGGCTTACACAACATATTCTGGCTACCAAGACACCTACGCCCCGCACACATCGACCCCCTACCGACCACCTTGACCACCATGGCAATCTGGGATGAGACAAAGGGTAAGGAGAGGGCCCGGGACAGTATACCAGGGAATGCCCCGATCTCTGTGATCGCGGTAGGAATCCCAACATTTGAACATAAACAATGGAGGGTGCACTACAGTCACACATCTATACAAAGAAGGAAAGTTAATGACCTTTCCAGACCTCCAAGAACTATATCACCTCCCAAATAGAGCCATATTCCCATTTCTACAACTGAAGTCCTTTCTCAAGGGGATAGAAGTACAAAACACACCACAGCAACAAGAGTGTAAGTTAGAGCACCTATGCCTCTCACCAAAACCAGTCAAACGCACACTATCTACGCTGTATAAGGAGCTACATAATGAGCCACGGGACACCATTATGCCATTCCAAGAAGCGTGGAACGGAGAACTGGGATACGTCCTATCACAGGAGAAATGGGAGAGGGCCTTTAAAATTCACAAGGGGAACACACAATGCTCCACACATTTAGAAACTATAAGGAAGCTACAATACAGGTGGTATATGGTACCAGAGAGGCTATCCAAAATGTACCCAGACTCCCCCAATAGATGCTGGAGATGTGGGGCCCAGGGAGGGTCAATGGCACACACATGGTGGTCATGCGAGAGACTAGCACCACTCTGGGTGACGATGGAGCAGGAAATAGGGAAGCTGATAGGTAGACACTGGCCACTTAACCTTGAACAATGCGTACTCTTTATGATCCCCACAACACTGAACAAAATTGAGGAACGACTAATCTTCCACATGCTAATTTCTGCAGTAACACTATTAGCCAGAGCATGGAAATCAACCCAGGTGCCAAACAGGGAAGCATTAATAAACCAAGCAGACACAAATTGGAAGTATGAATTAATGGCCTTCAAACACTTGACACCACAGGGAAACATTAAAAAAGCGGGGGAGAGATGGAGGGAATACAGAGAGGGATCAGAGGGGACTCGGAGCCCAGTAGCACCACAGGGGACGGCTGCGAGGTCATTCCAGAATGGGGGGAACCAGGATATAGCAATCAGAGGGTCACCACCCCCGTAAGAAGTGGAAAGAGATAATAGACGTGGAACGTCTCAAGCAGTTGCAGAGGTTAGAATCACACCCCCCCATAACCACTAACCACTAACCACAATAGGGGTTGGGCTCGAAAGGCAACGACCCTAGAGTGATGAGGGGTACCGGTGGACAACACAAAGGAAAATAAAGAATGGTCATTGTGTAACACTAATGTATCACTAATGTAACTAATGTAACACCAATGTAAATTATTGTTCCTGCACTATCCCATTTCTTTTCTGTACCCTGGCGAGCAGGCGCCGCAAGATACTTGACAACCATACAATAAAACTTATTTTCAAATTGAAAAAAAAAAAAATCCCGGCCAGCCATGTGTGAGCTGTGTCGGATGCATGGCGACCCCTGCTCATGGCGCCCTGTGCGGTCGCACACCCCTAAGGCCGGCCCTGAAGCCTACTCTTTTAGTAACCTTCAGCTCTTGTTGTAGTATACTTCATCATGACCACTGCACAGCGCGGGCATCTCTTTGGGGCAGGAAGTCTGTCAATTGCTAGTCAAACACAGCAGTATGCAAAATTACTTGGCTGGCAGCAAAAGAGCAGTTTTACCTTGTCTGCATACTGCATACCAGCCGATCACAACATAACAGCTGAAGCCTTGTCTCAATCCCATTTCAGGTATTCCCCCAAACATTATCTGGTTGCTTAACCACATATTAAAACTCCTACATTTCATGATCTCATTCTGGATTAGCTCATCTCATGGTCATGGTAGCTTGCTGGCACACGCGGCTCTGTCTGCTTATACCAACCATTTATATACCAGAACTCTGGCCATTTTGATAAATTCACTTAGGAATCGTTAATCCGTACTCCATCTATACCATGGTGACATTCACATCCTTTTGGCACCTCAACCTTAAATTAGCTCACAAACTCTTAAACTTATACCTACCTGCAGACATCCACCTACATACTATCAACAATAAATGGTGCCCAGTCAACATACTAGACCAATTTGTCCTACACTCAAAGGCCTACACTCTTTAAGGTTACACACAGGGCCGACGCTATCTGTAAGGCGACCTAGGCAGCAGCTTAGGGCGCAACTTAGAAGGGTGCAGTGGCG
>OW240915.1:76154163-76204163 GCA_933207985.1 Pelobates cultripes
GAACCCTGGACTGAATTCCGTTTACCTACCTTCTCTTCTCCTCGACCTCGGATTGAAAAAAGGACCTCTGCTTCTGTTTCAAAGGAAGTATTCAATATCTGGATGCAACACTTAATAAGTGCTTCGGAACCTACTCCCACTGAACGCTAAGTATTTTTTCTTCAATTAATTTTGGTCTCTGCCTGCTTATGCAATTACAACTGCCTCTCTGTTGCAAATTGAAAGCTACATTTTTCTATCTGCTGCAATTAAGTTTCACTCTGAATCTTCAACCTATACTTGGACTAATCCTTAATTAGGACTGCTTGGCTTTTGCAAAACTATTGCTGCTTGTTTCCTTTCAACAACTAGCTAAAGTTTTAAAGCTACAGTAATAGCTTTTTTTCATTTCAGTTAAAATAAAGAAAAAATAATTCAACGTCCTTCTGCAGTTGTGTTCCATTTATTATTTGAATTAGCATAACAAACTGTATTGTCGTGGTGTTTTGAAGCATTGGGGCAAAAGTCATCCTCAGGGTCAAGTTCTGAGGAAGAATATGGTGGTAAATGGTTTTAAATAAAAGGCGGTCAGGTTAGTTATGACTGACTGGCAATAAAGTTGAAAGTTTTAAGTAAAACACGGTCAGGTTAGTTATGACTGACTGGCTATTTGGTGGTTAATAAAGTTAAAAGTTTTGAAAGTTGGTGAACCATAAGTTATATGGTTATGGTTACAAAGTTATGGTTGTATGCCCCTTGAGCTTTGAATAAACACCACAGCCAAGCCCATTGAAAAGTAATTAAAGGGACACTATAGTCACCTGAACAACTTCAGCTTAATGGGGTTGTTCAGGTGAGAACTATAGCTCCCTGCAGCCTGTCTCATGTAAACACTGTATTTTCTGAGAAAATACAGTGTTTACATTGAAAGATAGGAACACCTCCAGTTGCAGTCACTCAGAATGCCACCAGAGGGACTTCCAAGTTGATTGAGGCATAAAACTCCTCAATCCACTCAGATCTGCTGTCAGTAGAGCACAGGGCAGAACGGTGTCTCCTTCCACTGCATGCAGACACTGCACTTTCCTCATAGAGATTCATTGATTCAATTCATCTCTATGGGGAGATGCTGATTGGCCAGGGCTGTGTTTGAATCATGCTGGCTCTGCCCCTGATCTGCCTCTCTGTTAGTCTCAGCCAATACTATGGGGAAGCACTGTGATTGGATCAGGCTACCACTTCTGATGATGTCAGCAGACTGTTTTTTTTTTTTTTTAGGCAAACAGCATGCAGAGTTACAGCTTCTGGCTTCAATACAGTTTTACTATATTTATGGAGGCATGAGGGGCCAGATGGTGGTGTTAACACTATAGGGTCAGCAATACACATAGTTGCACTGGTGACTATAGTGTCCCTTTAAACGTTGTCTGTGGGTATTGTGTGACTCGTTTTAGTTATACGAATATTGCCTACCATACATATAGGCATTTGTCTAACTTATTTATTGAAAAATTAAATAAGTTCAAAAAAACAAACATACAATAAAAAATTGCCATCAACATATTGATTACATGCCGGTAGATAATAGGATACTTATCATGTGTGGCACAAAAAAAAATAAAAAAATAAGACACATACATGCTCAGGAAAGCATCAACCACTGACAGCCGGACCACGGACTGCAGACAGAAACAGCAATAGTTCAGCATAAGTTAAATGCTGAGAGTTTATGGGGCATCATACATGCTCTCATTTTTTTTTCAATTATGCATTTATAAAGTGCACCATGCTAGATAAGGGCAGGGGAAAAAAGGTCCTCGAACATCCTAAGACCACCTACAAGATAGCTTTTCTACTCTAACATCATCAACACTACCTTTTACTGAAGAATCAAGAGCTATTTGAGTAGATCAGCTAGTAGTGGCATGCTAAGGACTAAGGGTTTTCTCTAATTATTCAAATTATGCCAAAAATTACCATCCAGAAGATAAAGCAACTAATCAGAAGTGAAGTTGTCTCTGTAGTTATATATTTGCAGTTTCTTAATGTTAAAGGACACTCTAGGCACCAACACAACTTAAGAGCATTTTCTCTTTATTCAAATGACAATTGAAAATCGAGAAAGGAATTCGAAGTACTCCCTGTGAGAGTTTGAAAGGTGAGTTTTGCTTTCCGTAAAGTTTTAAAGCAAAGGACCACTGTATGCAGACCATTTTTTGTGAGCTGAGTTTGTCTGGGTGCCTTTAGCTGTCCTTTAACCTACTACTATTGCAACTATTACACTCTGATAGCAGTGCACAATATAGGTTGTATCGCAGCAATGTATATTCAGATTACATTTACAGACTTGCCCATCCTTCCTTCTGACTAATTTACCACAATTGTATTTTTTTTCTACCTTGCGTTCAGCACCCCCTAATATACACAATTTAAGAAGCTCACCTATTTTACCAATCTATGATATGTTAACCCTTTATATGCCAACCATGTAACTTGTATGTAAGAGGCAAACTGGTTTTAAAAAGCTCAACCATGTGAATATTGTTTTAAATAATGCTTCCCTGCACTTGGATGGCTGATACTTACTAAACAGCAGGACTACCCTTCAATATGTCCCATGATTGTGTGGTGATCATGGGGTAGGTAATTACAATTTATTGGGCAAATATTTTCCATTCAACTACTTGTGGCAGCACACTAAGTGTGGAGACCATCACTGGGTACATAAACATGATATCAGAGATTTGACTGATCTGATTTGACAGCATAACTTTATATCCCCCTTTTCCTGGTTGGATCTCCTCTGCTTCATGCATTTGCAAAGTGGAACATAGTTCTGGTAATGTGCCAGAATTTGGTAATAGTATAACTCTTTTATTGGAGCACACAGTCATTGGACTATCCCAACTCTGTCCTTGCTCATTGGTCCCACATTGCTGCAGTTAACAGCAGCGAGGAGCTGAACACCCAGCATCTTAAAGTTATATGGGCTATGTATTCTAGATACAGTAAACTCACTTTAACTCCCATGATTCTCAACCAGGCAGAGCTAGTAGTTACGTTTCAAAACTGCCCTGTAACGCAAAGAGCTAAGGGCATACATGGCAAGGTGTTTCAGTCTGGTACACTTCCAAGTGCCTTAACTGCTACAGCCTAAGGAAGTGGTTATGACCTAAGGTGACTATGGATCTGGTCCCTCTGGTTTTTGTTCAGCATAGTGGGATCCTGCTTACCTATATAAATATTTAGGATGAATACTAAGGTTGTGAATCCATATTATCATCACATCCTAAGCATTTGCTGCAGGATTTAGTGCCGCAAAATCCTCTGGTTTCTCTCAAGACACTGTATTTAATACGCCGTCAATAATAGTTTGTCAGAAAATGACTAGGTTAAACATAATCGCATAAAGGGTTATTCACCACTGAAGTGAGAATCCAAAGTGAATTTAAAATTTAGAGGAACACTATAATGTCAGGAAGGCCAACATGTTTTCATGACACTATAGTAGTGGTGTGGCTGTTTAGGTGACTGGCCCCACTACATTACGCTGTAGTAGTTCTGATGACTATATTGTCCACTTAAGGTCAAAATAGCCAAATCAGAAAATTTCTTTCAGCTATGCTTCTACTTTAGTATCTTTGGATGGTTTAAATTTAAAATTGACTTTGAATTCTTACTTTAGTAAACAACCCTGTTGATATAAAATAAAAACAAAATTAGTATCAGCGCTAAGTGAATATACCCCTATGTAATAAACACAGGGTTCAACCCGAAAATGTCTTGTCCATCAAAGAGTTCCAATTTCAATCTTAATTGAGGGTACTTCCAAGCAATTCACAGGGATTAGTTGCTGCAACAGTAGCATATACGTAAAATCTGTGTCTTTATATGTATCCAAACCTTGAAATAGAAAAGATACTGACATAGCGTAATACTGTTACAATTTTATTACCCAAGTGAAAAACCCCCATAAGAAAAACTCTTACAATATAATGCTGTGAAGCTTATCTCTAAGTTTCACAATAAAGCACAATTCACACAGAATGTTAAATGGAAGAGTTACTGGCTGTCGCTCCGTGAATGCAGATCTTTCTGAACCGTCCTTTGCCCTGTTGATATGTAGCTGTTGAATTCTGAAGCAGATCTTTCTGAACCGTCCTGTGCCCTGTTGATATGTAGCTGTTGAATTCTGAAGTCTGAATTTAGATCGAACTGAATACATGCCTTTGTGGTGTCGGGCGGTGATTGTGTCCCTCACTAAGCTGTAGTTGCTGATGTATATAACTGAATATGAATGTGCTATTATATTATTTGCCTGTAGATGTCAGTAGTGCTTAATGTGACAAGATCAACACAGCATATGTACTGTAGGGTTTGCTCAGTAAAGCTGGGTCCAGGATTCCAAGCAAATTTGTCAAGCCCTGACTTAAAGGCATACTATAGGTATCAAAACAACTAGCTTAACAAAGCAGGTCTAGTGTTTAGATCAGGGGCGCCTAATAAGTAGATCCCCAGATGTTGTAGAACTACAATTACCATGATGCTTTGCATGTCTTTAGAATGCTTTAGAACAGGGATAGGCAACCTTCGGCACTCCAGATGTTGTGGACTACATCCCCCATAATGCTCTAATACACATAATGCTGGCAAATCACCATGGGAGGTGTAGTCCAAAACATCTGCAGTGCCGAAGGTTGCCTATGACTGCTTTAGAATGACAAAGCATCATGGAAGCTGTAGTTTTAAAACATCTGAGGATCTACCTTTTGGGCACCCCTGGTATAGATCACGTCCCATGTAATTCTCTGCCTTTTAGGAGTTCAATCACTTTTGTTTCTGTTTACACACTATAGACAAACCTCCTTGGCTGTAAATGACACAGCCTGCATGAAATAAATTGTTTATTTTTTCAATCAGATGTTAATTTGCTTTAGATGTTTTTTTATCTCCTGTTCTGCAAATTGAACTTTAATCAAACACAGGAGGCTACTTCAGGGCCTAGAAGGCTATTAACAGAGCAAGGGATATAAAAGCAAGGGAAGTTTAAACATTATATGACTCTTTACAGTAAGTGTTCGTGAAAGTTGTGCAAGTTGTTATGGTGACTATATTGTTCCTTTAAGAACTAATTGAAGAATGGCACATTTTCATTACAGTCCCAAATTTGAAAAAAATCTGCAACTCGTGTATCTTTACATTTTGGCTTATTTGGCCTACAATTTGCAATATGTTTTTCCATCCTCCACAAAACCATGTTTAGTGATGACATTGTTATGTAAAAGAAATATATTTGTGTTGCACTCTGGAAGAAGAAAAGAAAAAAAACATGTTACGAAAGAAAACATGTTTAGGTTAACAATGAATCTAGCAAGTGCAAAGGTGGGAAAAACTATATATTGATTACTCCATCCAAAACACTGCTTATGGTCAGATTAACCCTTCCTATACTGGTCACCCTCCAAAAAATAAAACGGTCAGGACGTAGGCCAAGTTCTCCTTGCAGCCTGATCCTCCTTTGCTGACGTCAATCACTGTGTGTGTGTGTGTGTGTGTGTGTGTGTGTGTGTGTGTGTGTGTATATATATATATACATATATATATATACACATACATACACACACACACACACACACGCGCACACACTGAGCAACAAACATTAGGGATTAAACAGTGAAGTGAAAATCTAATTGCAAAATATAGGCCAAGATTGCTACATAATCCTGCATTTTGCTATTCAGGTTTCAGTTTGCCGCAATTCTGAGATTAGTGAACAAGCTTCTATTGTGAACATTGGTGAGCTAATTTATTAAACCATGAATTGTGTGGAACTAATAAGGGGATTGCACGTTTTACCCAAACAGCAAAGCATACTGCTGAATTGGAGACTTTTCTGAATTCTGCAATTTTATTATTATTTTATTTTTTATAGCGCGCCAACAAATTCTGTAGCGCTGTACAATGGCATATTAAAATTTTTAATTCTTTGTGAATTCTCCACAATTTTTAATTTAGTCAATAACCATGTTTATTATAACCATATTATTTTACCATACCTAATTTTTTTTATGTGTGTAATATTTTTTATTAAATTTCAATTTTATAGTCAAGTTATACAGATGTACATAAAAAAGGAACGGTGGTCACAGTACAGAAGTCAATCACACTTCAAGAATAGCTGACATCTCCGAATTTATAAATAGAACAAAGAAACAACTTAATGCAATGACAGAACAGTAATTCGTATGTCAGTGAACTTTAAACCTGCATCAATACCTGTATCACATTTATTCGGTTAATTTCAGTATCTGTGTGTAGCCATCGTTGTGAACCTTAAACAGGAGGGAGGGAGGTAGGGGGAAGAGGAGAGGGGGGGGGGAATTTGTGGGGGGAGGGGGGAAGGGGGATCGGCTTACATTCCGAGGACCTGTGTCCCTTCAAGGTCTATACCGGTTGTGTGCTCTTTTGGACTGACAGTCGCCAGTCGTCCCATCGTTTCCATGCTGTCGGCCAAACCTTGCTAGCCGCCCTCATCCGCCTTGCAGCTATTTCGTATGACTTGGTGGTATCCACCATGTTTAAGCATTGGTCAACACTCGGTGGGTTCTCGTTAAGCCACCCTCTACTTATAGACATTAGAGCTGCGATGATAATATGATATATGAGATATAAGTCCACCTTTTGCAATGTGTGGGGTAATGCTAGCAAGAGATATGTTTCTGGGGTGAACGGTAGAGTTACTTTTGTGGACTCCTTTATCGTATTTGAAATGTGTCCCCAGAAGGACTTGATCTTCGGACAGGTCCATCAGATGTGGAGCATTGTTCCAGGCTCTTTCAAGCATCTCCAGCAGGAGTTTGATTTCCGTCCGTCACATTTGTGTAGCCTAGTAGGCACCATATACCAACGGTATAACACCTTCCTACTCGTCTCAATATGTGTCGTGTTCAGTGTTAGATGCTTATGGGCAGCCAATATTTTGCACCAGATTTCGTTGGGTATGTCTAGGTCTAGCTCCTTCTCCCAGGCTTTTATGAATTTTTTTTTTTTTTTTTAATTCTTTATTTTTGTTGTGCAGGTAGTTACAGCGGTGCTTGTATTGCCACAACAGCATTCACAAGCTCGATCATAAGATACATAGGGTAACATGAGTATGGCAAGGATACAACTTGCACATTTTATTTATTTTGTGGTTCAAGATCTCAGTTAGATTACTGAAGCGTGAGTAAGAGTATGTGTATCACTTCAACAATATGGAGCGTGATAATGAGCTACGTATGCGATCTGACAATATAGTAGTTTAGTTGAGAGTTAATCCTATGTGTCAGGTGGACGTTACAGCTTATGAGGTACTAATATAGAATTACATACTGACATTTTGGTGAGACAATAATTCTCAGGCTTAGCTAAGGTAGGTACTTGGATATAGTACCACCAGGCATAGTTTAGCATACTGGGTAGACATAAAAATAATATTTACTATAACAGTAACTGCGGCAGTAACAGCAGAGATGTCCGAGTAACAGTAAATGCAGCCAAAGTAACCTCTTATTGAGGCTGTCGGTGGTAGTTTCAGTGGTGTGTGCCGTTGGTGCAATTCGTCGTGAGAAGCTGGGGTCACCGCTGGCTCTGACACTGTGGAAGGTGTTAAAAGGTAGTTGATTCCCATGCATGGGGAGCTTCCCTGTAGGGTACCTACGAGGTTCACTGAGTCTCTCAGTCCCGCTCAGGGTCTGCAGGTTGCCGTTGACAGACTTTCCGGTCATTAGGTGGGTATGCGCTCGGTGCTTTTCAAGCCACAATGTCCAGGTGCGGGCTGCATGTAGGGGAGCTGGCGTTTGAAGATGGCCTCTCTGAGCACTCCTCCAGTGTTGATTTCGAGCCTCAGTTGTGGAAAGCGCTGGTAAGGTGTGCTTAGATGGAGCAGGTACTGAGCCTGTTTCAGAGGATTGCCGCTGCAGTGTAAGTGCCCGTCTGGGGTCGTATTCCAGATGTGTTTACAGCTTGGGTTATGTGGTTTACTGGCTCTTCTTCAGCGCGCCATAAGGGGTCCATCCTTTCCTGCCCTGCCATTAGGGTGATTGCGCCGCCGTCGGCCATTTTAAGAAGGCCGCGTGGGAGCCGCTTTCGGTGTCGAGTCACCCAGTAGCGATGCAGAGATGTTTGCTTGCCTGCCTGGTGGGGACCGGGATGACCCCCGCCGGTCCAAAGGGGGGGGTGAACGAGGCCGGGGAGGGCGTCAGCTTTAGTGTAGTGTCGCATTAGCCGTGGCAGAAAGCGGGGCAGCGGCCGTCCGCCCCACTCCCCTCCCCTCCCGAGTAGGCCTCAGTCCCCAAGCCCCAGAGCATCTCTCCAGGACCCAGAATCACCTGTATCAGGTGCTCTAGCTGCACCGGGACACTCCAGGACTTGATGCCACGAACTTCCAGGGTATTCCAGGCAGAATAAGGTGGGTATTTGCTCAAAATTAGTTGGATTCCTCAGGAGCCATAGTGACTTGCAGCCTGCTAGCATGGCCGCCCGGCCCCGCCCCCGGCTTTTATGAATTTTAAAGCCTTTGGAGGGACTTGAGTTCCCGATAATTTATATAATAGAGATAGCAGTTTTTGTGGTGTTTTTTTGGCCATGCAGATTTTTTCTATCTCGGTCAGGTTGTTGTCTTGTTGGTTTGTGCTATCCACACTTATGTGTTTTTTCACCCAGGAATGTAGTTGTAGGTAAGTAAAGTATGCTTTGGAAGGTAGACTAAACTTTTTGGATAGCGAGTCATAGTCCAGTAAGCGGCCCTTTGACATTATCTGTGATAAACATTTAATTCCACTATTGTACCATATGCCATAGTCAAATCCAGGAATAAGGACATGAAGCGCTTGGATTTGTAGTGCCGGGGAAATATAGGAGGTGTGGTAGTGTTCTTTAACGTATCTATCCCACACTAGGAGTGTCGGTACGGTAGTGGGGCATATGTTCTGGTATTTCGGTCTGTTATGTTTGGGGATCCAAGCTAGGGTTGATGCTGCCATCCCGCCAGTGTGTGCTATTTCTATTTGATGCCATGATGGTGGTGTAGTATGGTGGAAGGTCATTATGAGGGTGCCCATTAAGGCCGCTGTGTAGTATCTTGTTAAATCAGGCGCCCCCATCCCACCCTCTTTAAAGGGCTTATACATGGCGGGCGCCGCTATCCTGGGTCGTTTCCCTCCCCAGATAAACCCGTTTAGCATGCTTTGGGCCTCTGTAAAGAATGTCTTTGGCAGGCCTATCTGGAGTGTTCTGAATAAATACTGGAGCTTGGGCAGTACCATCATTTTTGCTGCCACTATCCTACCAGTCCACGAGATGTATTTCCCTTTCCAGCTGTGCAGCTGTTGTTTGATGTTACCTAGTAATTTTAGGTAATTCGCTTTATATAGTTTCCTTATTGTGGGTGTGAGGTGGATCCCTAGGAATGTCAAGTGATCCTTTCTCCAGTCATATGTGTGTTTGCCTTGCAGCATAGTCAGTTGTTCTGTAGTGAGATTTAGGCCCATGGCTTGTGTCTTACTGATATTGAGTTTATAGTAGGAGCAAGCACTAAATCGTGTTAGTAGTTTTTGAAGTTGCTCTAATGAGGTGTCCGGCTTAGACAGTGTGAGCATAACATCATCGGCGAACAGGGTGATTTTATGTGTGTTTCCTCCTACTTCAATCCCTGCAATGTCTTGAGAATCTCTTATGTGTTGTGCTAGGGGTTCCAATGCCAGTATGTAGAGCAACGGGGAGAGCGGACAGCCCTGCCTGGACCCATTAGAAACCCGAAATAGCTTGGAGGTGAAGCCTCCATTCGCTATCCTCGCTGTAGGGTTGTCATAGAGCGCGGATACCAAGGTAATGAAACGGTCTGGGAAGGCAAACCTCCTCAGTACAGCTAATAGGTATCCCCAGTGCAGCCTGTCAAACGCTTTCTCAGCATCTAATGACAGTGCTACACTGGGCACCCCGGTTGTGTGAATTCTGTGGATGATATTTACTAGTTTCCTCGTCCCATCCGAGCCCTGCCTACCGCGAACAAAGCCCACCTGGTCGTCCCGAATTAGTTTGGGGAGAATATTTCCCAACCTATTTGCATAGATTTTTGCCAGTATTTTTAAGTCTGTATTTAGGAGAGATATGGGCCGTAAATTCTGGCATTTGTGTGGTGGTTTCCCAGGTTTTGGCAGTGTTGTTATGTGAGCCATTAGCATCTCCTTTGGTACTTTGCCTGTCTTGAGGATAGTGTTGTAAAGTTTTTCTAGTGTGGGGGCTAAAATATGTGAGAAGGCTTTGTAATATAAATTTATAAAGCCGTCTGGGCCGGGTGATTTCCCTTTTGGAAGGGTCTTAATTGTGTGCGTTATTTCAGTCTGAGTGATAGGGTCGTTCAGAAGGGTGCAGTCTTCCTGCGTAAGTTGACGCGTGTGGGCTTCCGTTAGGAATGTATTAATGTCTGTGACCAGTGGCTGGTGCGTGTGTTCATCTCTGTTTAAGTTATACAATGATTCGTAATAGTCAGCCAACATGTTGTGGATATCATGGGGATTATACACCTTATTTCCCAGTGAGTTTACAAGGAACGGTATTTTCGCATTTTGCCTCTTTTGCCGTAAAAGCGCAGCCAATGCTTTCCCGGCTCTGTTCCCCTGGGTATATGTTGTAAGTTGAAGCCTATGTGCCATGGTAGCTGTAGCATGTAGGTGGATGTCGTTTAACCGCCCTTTAATTAGGTGTATGCGTTGTTGCTTGGATATTGTGGGGTTTAGGATATGGGCAGTTGTTTCAACCCTAAGCGATCTCATTAAAGTTATGTATTCTGTTTTCGCTTGTTTATTTAAGTGGGATGCTTGGCTGATCATGAGACCTCGAATGAATGCCTTATGCGCCAGCCACGTTGTAGCTAATTGGACAACGGGTGTATCGTTTATGGTAAAGAACGAAATGATTTCTTCAGTGAGTTTGGCGGTAAAGTCCGGGTTGCCCATGAGAGCTTCGCTCATGCGCCACGGTTTTGAGCCGCGGGATTGAAACTTGTCATGTAGGGTTACTATTACAGGGGCATGGTCAGACCAGACTATATTTCCTATCTCACTATGTATAGCTTTCGACAGCATGTCGCTGGAGATAAATATAAAATCAATTCTGGAGTACGTTTCGTGAACTGATGAATAAAATGTAAATTCTCGGTCGTTCGGGTGTTGTGCTCTCCAGACATCATACAGATTGTGTTCTAAAAGGAGTTTTACCAGTGCTGTAGCCTGTTTACCCAGTGATTTACATCTATGGGATTCCGCCGACTTTGTGGTATCTAGTTTTGGTTGCATTACGTGGTTCAGATCTCCGCACAGGATTGTGGAGGAGGGATAAGTGGTGGGGATTTTATGTAAGACTTTTTGTAGGAAATTTCTCTGATCAGTATTAGGACTATATACTCCCACTAACGTGTATAAGGTATTGTAACGGATCACCTGGCACCCCGACTGGGTACCTCCGTTGAAAGATGCTCCTAGCGCTTCCAGAGGACTCCAAGCACTCCACCAGACACCATAAGCACCGCAGGCTGCAGCTATCTCCCTTCAGAACGAAGCAGGAACAAGCTCTTACAAGAGCTCAGTGATTATAGCAAGGGAATATGCCTAGCATAGCAATCCCTTGTAGCAGATTCCCCCAATAAGAGACAGGACTCAAGTTGAGGGTAAAAATAGAACTCTCTGGCTGCTAGCTTGCAGCCCTTTTTATTAGGTGCTCCCATGAAGGGGAGGGACACACACAGTAACGTACATTAACCAATCACACAATAGTTACATCCCACACATAGCCCTCCCCTCTACCTGTAAACTAATTATCTGTACACACAGGGAAATACAATTATCATAGGTAGGGAAAATACAGTTTTTACACAACATTCATAACTCCCAAAATATACATCACATTCGCATAAAAATACATATTCACAATCAATCCATTCAGGGGAACAACATATTAAAAAATGGCATGAATCAGACCAGGGGTTCAAAAGTTAGTAAAAGTATCTTTTGTTCCCCCTGGCTCAAACAGTAAAAGTAAAACATCCCCACAATGCATCCTGGCTTCCTCCCTTCTGCCCTGGAGATAATTGGAGAAGGAATCTAATTATCTCCAAAGACAGAGCCAAACTCCATTACCCACATGGCAGACAAAAAGACAGTAAAAGACATAAAATTACATACTGACACATTTAGTACATAAAACACACATTTCTACATATCCCCAGATAGCTTGGATCTGACTGCACATTATTAGATGAATGGCACTCAGATCACACGAATAAGCCTTTCTGCAGGGAAAATAAACAGTTTAACCTGCAGGGCCATAGTCCAAAGGCAAGAGGCGGGCAAGCAGCCCCCTCCAAGGACACGTGGCGAGGTCGGTTTTGCCACACTTCTCCCCTTTGCCCCCCAGACTAACAGGGTATCTGACCTCCTGCCGGTCAGTGCCCTGGTTAGTCCAGCAACCCACCCACGAAGCACAAACAGCAGTACAGCCCACCCACAATAAATGTTTACTCCACCTGGATAAAGTAGCAACTTGTCCATGTCCAGGTGCCTCACCACGGCTGTGTGGGGAGCTGGTAGACTGCCTTGGTGGGTTGCTGAGTGGGCAGAGACCAGCGGTACTCTGCCCTGGTGCCAGTGCTACCACCGAAGTAGCCTGATTGGAGCCTGGTTGTGGGAGGGGGAGACCGACCGTCTCCCCTCTGGGTACACAGCTCTGGGGCTGGGGAACAGGACCGACCGTCTCTACCCCTTGGGCTGTAAGCGCAGAGACTACGGTCCCATCTGCACAGTTGCGGGGCTCAACATCTCCCCTTGGTGGGTTAGGCTGCCGCTGGAGAGAGGGTGTAACAAGCTCCTCTCTCTGGACTGTCAACTGCCGCTGGGGAGAGGGGTTAACAGGCTCCTCTCCCTGACACTCTCTCTGCTGGTGGAGAGGCGGACCAGCTGTCTCCCCTTTCATTATTTTGTCCTGCTGCTGGGGTGTGAGACTGACGGTCTCTTCAGCTCCCTGCAGGACACACTGCCGCTGGGGAGGAAGGATTGACACCTTCAGCTCCCTGGGGTACACACTGCCGCTGGGGAGGAAGGACGACACCTTCGGCTCCCTGGGTTACACACTGCTGCTGGGGAGGACGGACGACACCATCAGCTCCCTGGGGTACGCACTGCCGCTGGGGAGGAAGGACGGCACCTTCCGCTGGGGCAGCCTGTAGAAAGTCAGGCTCAGGGGAAGGAAACAAGGGAGGACAGAGGCCAGCGGCGCTCTGCCCAGTTGCCAGCTCTTCTGCTGGGGGTCAGGGAACAAAGGAGTTGGCTGGGGAGGAGAAATATCACTTACCTCCCCCTGGTACTCCGGCTGCTGCTGGGGGGGGAGGTCGATGCTCTCCACTTTCTGTAACTCCAGCTCTAGTTGGGGATCTGGGCCGGTTGCCCAGCATCCCTGTAGGGCCGGTGGAGAGATCTCGGTCCCATCTCCACCTGCCTGCAGGGGGTCCTCCCAGGACCAGTCTATGAGGTCCTCTACCTCGGGTACCTCTGGTTGCTGTTGGGGAGGGAGACCGGTTGTCTCTTCCTCCAATAACACATTCTGCCGCTGGGGAGTGAGACCGACTGTCTCCCCTCCTGTAAAACATACTGCCGCTGGGGATCTGGGCCGGGTGCCCAGCATCCCTGTAGGGCCGGTAGAGAGACCTCGGTCCCATCTCCACCGGCCACCTCGGTTTCTTCCTCGTCCCACTCTACCTGTGGCTGGAGTTTCTCCCAATGTGCCCACTGGCCTTCCCTCAACGCCCTGTGTTGTAGGTTCCGGGTCACCATGTCCCACACGAACCGCACGTATTTCTCCTCTGGATTGGGTCCGTAAAACTTCAGGTGCAACCCTACCATCGTGCCAAACTCTAGTACGGAGTAGCTATATGCCATGCTTGCTGTAGCCACTGCTGGTTCCATTATGTTGCTGAAGATAAGGACGCTGCACAACTCCACACGTTACCGGTGTCTCCGAGCTGCTTCTCCTCGCACTAGGATGCCATCCCGCCGCTGCCACCAATGTAACGGATCACCTGGCACCCCGACTGGGTACCTCCGTTGAAAGATGCTCCTAGAGCTTCCAGAGGACTCCAAGCACTCCACCAGACACCATAAGCACCGCAGGCTGCAGCTATCTCCCTTCAGAACGAAGCAGGAACAAGCTCTTACAAGAGCTCAGTGATTATAGCAAGGGAATATGCCTAGCATAGCAATCCCTTGCTATAATCACTGAGCTCTTGTAAGAGCTTGTTCCTGCTTCGTTCTGAAGGGAGATAGCTGCAGCCTGCGGTGCTTATGGTGTCTGGTGGAGTGCTTGGAGTCCTCTGGAAGCGCTAGGAGCATCTTTCAACGGAGGTACCCAGTCGGGGTGCCAGGTGATCCGTTACAGGTATCATTAATTTTGCAGTGTATTATGAGATATCGGCCCTGTTTGTCTTTTTTGATGTTCAGGAGTTCAAATGTAAATGACACATGAATGAGAAAGGATACACCTCTTGATTTTGAGCAGTAAGTGGAGTGGTACTGTGTGGGGTAGTCCCTGCTCACAAAGGTGGGTACCCTGTTGTGTACAAAATGTGTCTCTTGTATGCACAATACGTCTGTTTTTGTGCGTTTTGCATCTTCAACGAGGAGCCTCCTTTTGTGCGGGGTATTCAATCCGCGGGTGTTAATAGTTTGTATTTTCATAATTTGTGTTTAGGTTTGTAACTGTGCGGTAAAATAATGCAGTTTCTGATTGACGTTTGCCTTATATTAAATAAGGGGCTGTGTGTCGCCATCAGTAGCAACCAAGGTAGGCTTAATGTAGCCATTGTATTGTGTTTTAGTATGTGGGCGGATGGGCGGTAATGTTGGCAATTATTTCTGTCAATCTGTCTGGAGATTTGAAGCCGATCACGGGTTTCTTTAGGTGGGGAAAAGGAACTTGGGGAAGGGAATGTAGCTATATACAGAGTGTCTCTCTCGGAGACAGTATGTGGTTGTACCACATCCAGGGGACAGAAGAGATGTTTCTCTTCCATTAGCGTGGCTATTGGACACCAGGGCCGGACTGGCCCACCGGGATACCGGGAAATTTCCCGGTGGGCCGCGGCACCTGGGGGCCGGCCGCATTCCTGGCTGGAGCCGCCGGGCCGGGTGGCAGCTTCCCCGGTCCGGCAGCCACAGCAGTGACAGGAGCAGTCTGGGCGGGCGGCCGGCGCGCGAGGGAGCACTCAGTGCTTCCTCTTCAGCTCCCTCGCGCACCGCACTGATGCCGGAGCCGGAAGATGACGTCATCTTCCGGCTCCGGCATCCCTATGCGGCGCGCGAGGGAGCTGAAGAGGAAGCGCTCCGGGGAGAGTGCTCCCTTGCGCGCCGGCCGCCCGCCCAGTGACCGGCCGCCCAGGAGCCCAGCAGCACCACTGGACCCCAGGGAATCCCCCCAGCACTCCAAAAGGTAAGGAGGCTGGGGGGATTCAATTTAAAAAAAAAAATGTGAGAGTGTGTGTGTGTTAGTGTGTGTGTGTGTCTGTGTTAGTGTGTGTCTGTGTTAGTGTGTGTTAGTGTGTGTCTGTGTTAGTGTGTGTGTGTGTTAGTGTGTGTGTGTGTCTGTGTTAGTGTGTGTCTGTGTTAGTGTGTGTCTGTGTGTGTTAGTGTGTGTCTGTGTTAGTGTGTGTGTCTGAGTTAGTGTGTGTGTCTGTGATAGTGTGTTTATGTCTGTGTTAGTGTGTGTGTCTGTGTTAGTGTGTGTGTCTGTGATAGTGTGTGTGTCTGTGTTAGTGTGTGTGTGTGTGTCTGTGTTAGTGTCAGTGGTGTATCCTGATTTTGTGCTGTCCTAGGCAGGACAAAACTCAGGCGCCCCCCAACCCCCCTGCGCGACCCCCACCCATCCCTTCACCCCCGCGCGCGCGACCCCCACCCATCCCTTCCCCCTGCCTTCTAAATACACACACACTCACTGACAGATACGCGTACACTAGCTAACAGAAACACAAACTCACTGACACACACAGTCAAACACACACACTCACTAGCAGAGACACACTCACAGACACACACACTCACAGACACACACACACACACTAACAGACACACACACTAACAGACACACACACTCACTAATAGACACACACACTCACTAATAGACACACACACACTCACACTCACTAACAGACACACACACACACACTGACACACACACTCACACATTAACACATGTACTTTTTAAACCACCCCCCCCTCCCCCCTCCTCCATCCTCCTTACCTTTGGGAGTGCTGGGGAGGGAAGGGGTTCTCTATCTCCCTGGTGGTCCAGTGGCTGCTGGGTGGGCGGCATTGGCAACCGGGCGGCTGACGAGGGAGCTGTTCCTGTGAGCTGTCTGCTCAGCTCCCTCGCGCGCCGCAGAGTCAGGCTGGGAGCCGGGATATGACGTCATATTCCGGCTCCCAGCCTTACTCTGCGGCGCGCGAGGGAGCTGAGCAGACAGCTCACAGGAAGAGCTCCCTCGTCAGCCGCCCGCCCGCCAATGCCGCCCAGCGCCCAGCATGTCTCTTAGCCGCGAGGCTAACAAGACATTTGCCTTGGGCATTTGGGGGGCGGCTTTTTTTGCCGCCCCCTGAAAAATGCCGCCCAAGGCAAATGCCTTGTTTGCCTCGCGGCTAAAACGCACCTGGTTAGTGTGTGTGTCTGTGTTAGTGTGTGTGTGTGTGTGTGTGTTAGTGTGTGTGTCTGCTAGTGAGTGTGTTACTGTGTGTGTCTGTTACTGAGTGTGTTTGATGTCTGATAGTGTGTGTTTGTCAGTGAAAGTGTATGTTTTGTAAGTGAGTGTGTATGTATGTCTGTCGCTGAGTGTGTCTCTGTCAGTAAATGTGTGTGTCTGTTAGCTAGTGTGTATGCGTCTGTTCGTGAGTGTGTGTGTGTGTGTCTTCAGCATTTACCTTTCTCCAGCGTCGGACTCCCCAGTGTCTGCCTCTCAGCTCCGAATGCACATGCGCGGCAAGAGGCGCGCGGGCATTTAAACCGCCCATAGGAAAGCATTACTCAATGCTTTCCTATAGACGTTCGCTGAAGCTCCTCTAGCAGCTGTCAATGAGACAGCCACCAGAGGCTGGATTAACCCTCAGTGAAACATAGCCGTTTCTCTGAAATGGCTATGTTTTCAGCTGCAGGGTTAAAACCAGAGGGACCTGGCACCCAGACCACTTCATTGAGCTGATGTGATCTGGGTGTCTGTAGTGGTCCTTTAAGTGTGTGTGCATACCGCGGTTGTGGGGTCGCAGCCCTGCAACCCCTGCGACCAGGTGGCCGCCGCCATATGTTGCGGCCCCGACCCGCGCCGAGTAAGCGCGCGGGGGGTGCCCATGGATCAATTTTCACACCGGGGCCCCATGGGTCATGTGTACGCCACTGCACACACACACACACCATACACATTCACACACTGCCCCCACACACACACACCATACACATTTACACACTGCCCACCCACACACTGAACCTTTCACACACATTGCACCACTGCTCCTATACCCTACTACAGCCCCATATCCCAGCAGACTCCAGGTAAGTTGTCAAACTGTTCTAAAACGGTTTGACGACTTACTCTGGGAGGGGGTGCCGACGCTCCTGGCACCATAACCACTACACAGAGGAGTAGTGGTTATTGTGCATGGAATATTTCTTTAAACAATCTACAAGTGCCCCTCTCAGGCTCAGGCTCAGGCTCTGGATCCGCCACTAGTATATGACATGTATATTAATGTGTGTATTAGTTATATATATATATATATATATATATATATATACACCTATTATATTTACACATATTAATGTACATTTATAAATGAATAATACACAGAGAAATATCATTAATATGTACCATATGTAATGAGCAGATATTGGCCCAATCTTGTTGCTAGGTGCATACTCCAGCACAATAACATATTTAAAGTGAAGAGCACACCCACAGGACTTCAAAATAAACATTTTTTACAGTTGTGCCCTACATACATTCACCATTTCAGTCCCATTAACAAGCTTTCCCTAATATGTCAAGGTAGTTGGACTGAAACATTGATTACATGCAAAGGCACGTCTGCTTAAAATAAATCTGCACTTTTGTTTATTTTGAAGCCTATGAGTGCGCTCTTTACGTTGAAGTACTTTTTAATTTTAAGTTATCTGTTCTAACTCTGTATCTGCACACTATGCTGGCGCGACGCATTATGGGGCTGGTAAATATTTTTTTTCCAGGGCTGCTTTTAATTCCCAGTCCAGCCCTGTTGGACACCTATGTTTTCGGTCGTATGTTGCATCTTCAGTGCTGTAGGTGTGTGGATGCACATGGTATAAGTCCCAGCACTTATAATGCCGACCTCGTCTCGGTAAGGCTAGGGCGGGCTCCTCTGGGGTTAAGCTGAGCAAAGCACCGCCCAGGGGTTCACAGTGAATTCTTATGAGTTAATGAGTTGGGGGTATTTACCCGACTTCTGCTGGGTGTGGGTCTGGCGTGCATGTGTGACTTTACATTATACATATTTTAATACAGACAGAGGTTCGCAAGACTCACAGGAGAGGAAAAACCTAAGGGAGAATAAAGCGGTTTCCCCATCTGAACTATCAGCCCCCCCTACTGCCGGTATCGTCTCCCGTTCCCCGAATTCCATCCCATATTGTCCCTCTCCAGTCCCTCAGTCTGTATATGATGAGAGCCTAGTTCCCAGGCCCCCCAATACCTTGTTGGGTCGTTGGACGCCCGTCACGTAGATCAGTTCTGTTGGGCTGACCCGTTCATAGCTGTACGTTGGTTCTCGATTGTGTGAGTGAGTCCTTAAGGTAGTCCTTTACCAAGGTATAGGGACCCAGTAAATCAGAGTCTCAGGGTGACCGGAGTGACATCCAAGGGGGGGGAAGGAAAAAGGGGTATCATTGGTTCGGGCATAGGTCCGGTCCAGGGTCCCCCGCACTCCTCGACTGCTCTGCTTGCGCCTCGTCACAGGGATGGCGGGAGACCCTGGCCCAGCACTCCACCCGCCGCCATAGTCGCAGAGGTTTGTTTTTGGCTGAAAAAATTGAGCTTGTCCAGTTTTGCCGAGCTCCTCTTACTTTTGTGGTGGGACATTGTTGGATTGCAGAGGTAGATGTCGTTTAGGTGCTAGGATTGCATTAGATTAGGTGTCCTAGTGCCGGAGCAAGTTTTCATGCGACCATCTTGCTCCGTGGTTAGCCACGCCCCCACCATACCTAATTTTGATCTAATTCTCTAATTCAAGGGGAAAAAACAATTGAATAAAAAATATAAGTAACTAACTAATGAATGTTTCTAACAACTGAATTTATACCCTGGTTATTGTAATATTACTAAACTCTATTATACATAATAGTATGGATCTACAGTTGCAATACATCAAAATAATATGTATCAATACTTGCTACAGAATTAACACTGTAGCAATGATTTCATGGAAATCCTTCGACAGGAAGAGATTTGTGAGTATTGTAGTCCAACAACGGCTGAGTAAAACATTTGGTCAACCGTCTTATATATTAACATTTAATAAAGAAGAATCAATATTGTTCGTCAAATGAACAGATTGCAGTCAATAAATAACAATAGCATATCATATTATAAACCGCGTAACAATTACATTTAGGGTCAATAAAAACGAATGGAATTAGAAGCAGTGATGCTTTATTTATAATTCAAAAGTTCTGCTATACATTCACCTTGTAGTTATTTGCTGTTTAATAGACAAAAGAAAATATACCCAGAAGTGTATTATATGAGGGTTGGAACGATTATGAATATGCATTAGTATGCGTGACCTATGTGATAATACAAAGGGCCTCGGCTGACGCAGGTTGGAGATATAATTACTGTACGCCATGTAACCGTCTACATGTGTGTGTGCTGATCCAGAGCTCTGTACAGTGTTACAGGCAATATCCTTCTATCTCTCCCAGCAGATAGAAGGTAATTAATCAAAGTAACATTACTTCTGTTAGCCATCTATGGTCTGTGAATTGATCCTTAGCAAAGCTTGATTCTCCATCGAATTTTCTGAGCACTGGCTAATACATACAATTCTAAATACTAGAAAACCAGTGCCGTCTCCCTAGGCTAATGATGGCAAGAGTTGGGGTATACTATTGTAGTTCCTCAATACCTTCTGTTGTTCTGTTGCGTAAGGATCACCAGGTATATAGTCTGCCAGGGTATGGCCGAAATATCTTCAAGATTGCCATTAACTTGTGGGAGTTCGCCATCCTATTGGGCAAGAATTGAAATTGCTACGTAGCGGTATGTGGAATTAGTGTGCTGCTGTTGTAATCACATTTAATCACATCAGTTCCTTTTGGGAATCATGGCCATGATTAGTTAATTGATTTAACAATGAAAACACAAAAATTCCACATCCTCTTTCTAATGACAACACTTAGTGATTACCATCCAAGTTTGATTTGGTGAACCTGAAACAGGGGCTATGGTATCCACCATGATCTTCTGGGCATATATCACATCTTCGTGCTGATGATTAGTACATGAAAAGTGTTGAACTGATATGTTGAAATCCTGCAGGAAATACAGAAGTGGGAAAACGTGCAAATACTGCAGGAGGGAAATTAATTCAGGGCTGTTACTTTTTAGGTCAATAAATGCATTGATTTCCTTTTATCATGATATGAACTAAATATACTACATGATAGGGTTTCTCATATAAGCCCCAAATATTTGCCAGCTTCGACAGAACAGTTCCAATTTTATGCTGTTCACTCACATTCTGTCGGGATTGCTTACCTCTCGCCTGAATCCCCCGGCGTTCTCTATGACACTGAATGCTCAGGATGACGAATTCCCTGGACAGAATTCGGCACACAAATATATACTTTATAATTATGCTAATAAAGATTTCTGCCATTGACGAGTCATGAGGAATTCCCTTAACATGTTGACCAAAAGAAATGAAGCTCTATTTATATAAAGTTACCTCTCACACTCCTTGTTGCCCTGTTATTATACTTATATAGCGCTAACAAATTCCGTAGCGCTTTACAATGGGTGGACTAACAAACATGTAATTGTAACCAGACAAGTTTGACGCACAGAAACAAAGGGGTTGAGGGCCCTGCTCAATGAGCTTACATGCTAGAGGCCATGGGCTGGCTGGAGAGGTGAGGGGGGGGGCAGAGGGGCAATTGCCCCCCAGGCCGCCCTAAATCCAGGGACGTCCACATCCTGCAAAAAAAGGAAAAATCTGAATCCCCTGCTTCTGACTGGGGACTCAGATTTTTCAACTTACCTCTCTACCTGCAGCCAATGGAGTCGGCCAGCCTTTCTGATGATGTCAGGAGGAGGGGACGTGACTTTCACTGCTCCTCTCACAGGACTGCTGGGGCATCTGGGAGAAGAGCAAAGGAAGTTGCGCCCCCTCCTCCTGACATCATCAGGAGAGGCCGACTTCACTGGCTGCTTCTCCTGCTGGCTGCTGCTCCTGCCTCCTGCCCCTGCTGGCTCCTGCTCCTGGCTCCTGCCCACTCCTACCTGGCTACCCCTCCTCACCCCCCTATCACCTTCCCCAGCCCCTGTCCCCTTGCTCAGCCCTGTCCCTCAGGTCATATGCCCTTCCTCAGCCCCTGTCCTCCTTCCTCAGCCCCTGTCCCTTTGCTCAGCCCTGTCCCCGTTCCTTAGCTCCTGTCCCCTGGCTCAGCCCTGTCCCTCAGCCCCTGTCCCTTTGCTCCACCCCTGTCCCTTGCTCAGCCCCTGTCCCCCTTCCCTTGTCCCTTTCCTCAGCACCTGTTCCCCTTCCCTTGTCCCCTTGCTCAGCCCTGTCCCCCTTCCTCAGCCCCTGTCCCTTTGCTCAGCCCCTGTCCCCTTGTTCAGCCCTGTCCCTCAGCCAGTATCCCCTTCCTCAGCCCCTGTCCTCCTTGCTCAGCCCCCATCCCTTTGCTCAGCCCCCGTCCCTTTTGGTCAGCCCCCGTCCCTTTTGGTCAGCCCCCGTCCCTTTGCTCAGATCTTGGCCCCCTTCCTCAGCCCTGTCCCTCAGCCCCTGTCCCTTTGCTCAGCCCCTGTCCCTTGCTCAGCCCTGTCCCCCTTCACCTGTCCCTTTCCTCAGCACCTGATCCCCTTGCTCAGCCCCTGTCCTTTTGCAAAGCCCCTCTCCCCTTGCTCAGCCCCTGTCCCTCAGCCCGTATCCCTTTCCTCAGCCCTGCCCCCCCTCTCAGCTCCTGTCCCCCCCTCTCAGCCCTATAACATCCCCACTACAGCTCCAATCCCCCAATTGCAACCAATATCACCCACACCACAGCCCCTTTCCCAAATTGTAGCCATCAACCTACTTCATCCCCTATCCCCCCACTACATTTCCTAAACCCCAATTACAACTCATACCCTCCACTACACCCCTGTCCCCTTACTCAGCCCCTGTCTACTGGCTTTAAAAGTGAAAAGTTTGTGTGTGTGTATGTCTCTGTGTGTCAGTATGTCTGTCTGTGTGGTCTGTGTGCGTGTGCCAGTATGTCTGTGTGTGTGTACCAGTATGTCTGTGTGTTTGCAAGTATGTCTCTGTGTGTGTGTGTCAGTATATCTGTCTGTGTGTGTCAGTATGCCTGTAACAGTGTGTGTGTGTGTGTGCCTGTCAGTGAGTGTGTGCCTGTGAGTGAGTGTGTGTTTGTTAGTGTGTGTCAAATCAGCAAGTGTGTGTGTTTGTCAGTGAGTGTGTCTGTTTAGGTGACTCCTCCCCCTCCCCCACCCTTACAATCACATGGGAAATGTGTTTTTACTCTCCTCTTGGTGCAATAGGTGACTTGAGTGGATTTGCCCCCCAGGCCTAAGGCTGCCAGCCCTCCCCTGCTAGAGGGAGTGGGGTAAAGTGACACAAAAGGTAAGGGAAGTATTAGGAAGAAGATTGGTAGACTAATATTCAATAAAGACTTAGTGTGTTTTTTTGTTTTAGCCATTAACAGTTTAATTGATATGCTTTTGTGAAAAAGTGAGTTTGTAATGGAGACTGGGTGAGCATCTAACGGAGAAGGGAAGGGAGTTCCACAGGAACGGTGCAGCCCTAGAGAAATCTTGAAGGCGAGCATCAGAGGTGGGAGTACGAACAGTGGATAGACATAGGTCTTTGGCCGAGCATAGGGGCCTAGATGGGACATCTATGTGTATTAGGGAGGATAGATAGGTGGGAGTAGCATTATGTAGAGATTTGAAAGCAAGAATTTATATTGAGCCTTATATCTTACAGGAAGCCAATGCAGGGACTGACAGAGGGGTGAGGCATTCATAATAGACTGCAATGAGGCAAGTTGGGAGCATATAAGACCACTGAGAAGCGGATTGCAGTAGTCAAGGCAAGAGAGGACAGTGGCATGGACCAGCACCTTAGCTGCATCTGACGTTAAGTAGGGGCGGATGCATGCAATGTTTTTGAGATGGAAGAGGCAGGATTTGGCGATCGACTGGACATGAGGGGTGGAGGAGAGGTCGGAGTCAAAGAGAACACCTAGGCAGCAAGCCTGCGTGGTGGAGCTGATGGTAGCACCATTAACGTGGAGGGAGACAGAGATGGGAATAGCAACACTTGAGGGAGGAGGACCAGAAGTTCTGTTTTGGATAAGTTCAGTTTAAGGAAGAGGGCAGCCATCCAGTTAGACATAGCAGAGAGGCAGTCAAAGACACTAGCCAAGAGGGGCGAGGAGAGATAAGAGGAGGACAGATACATTTGCGTGTCATCTGCATAGAAGTAATATTGGAAGCCAAAGGACGCAGATGAGTTTACCAAGGGAGGGAGTATAGAATGAGAACAGCAGGGGACCAAGGACTGAACCTTGGGGGACACCAACAGATAGAGGTTGGGAGGAAGAGGCAGAGCCAGAGAAAGAAACACTTAATGAGCATTGGGTGAGATAGGAGGAGAACCAGGAGAGAGCAATATCTCATAGACCGAGATTACGAAGGATGAGAAGAACAGTATTAAAAGCAGTGGAAAGGAGAATTAGAATAGAGTAGTGACCATGAGATTTTGCAGCGAGTAGATCATTTGATACTTTGGTCAGAGCCGTTTCCACAGAGTGCTGAGCGCGGAAATCAGACTGAAGTGGGTCAAGCAGAGAACTGGACTCGAGGAAGTCTGTCAATCTGTTGCGATTTATGCTACACATACCCACATTGGAAGGCAGACGCATACCACTAAGCCACACTAACACACGATACCCTCACCCCCACCCCCCTGGCCTAAGGGTAATTGAGTATTGCTTTTTGATATTGGCGCGCTATATATATATATATATATAGGGCCGGCCTTATGGTTGTGCGAGCTGTGCGGCCGCACAGGGCGCCCTGGAACAGGGGGTGCCCTGTGGCCGACACAGCTCGCACATGGCCGGTGTCAGGGGAGCTAAAATAGGTACCCGGGTGGAGGATTAATTATTCTCCACCCGGATCTATAAAAATTTTTTTTTTTAAAACAATGCGGAAGCGGGGCTTAACGTCCGGTGGAGGCGAGGCTTAACCGGCGGAGGCGGGGCTAATACATACCTGAAGCCCCTGCACAGGAAGAAAGAAGGACAACTACCAAGTGCATCCACTCCCCCTTCCAGCCAAAATGGAAAGAGGTAAGTCTGTATGTCTGTGTGTGTGACTGCCTGCCTGTGTGTCTGCATGCCTGTGTGTGTGTGTGTGTGAGAGACTGTCTCTGTGTGACTGTCTGCCTGTGTGTGTGACTGCCTGCCTGCCTGTATGTGTGACTGTGTGTGTGACTGCCTGCCTGCCTGTATGTGTGACTGTCTGTCTGCCTGTGTGTCTGTGACTGTTTGCCTGTCTGTGTGTATGTGACTGCCTGCTTGTGTGTCTTCATGCCTGTGTGTTCCTGCCTGTATGTGGGGGGGGGTGACTGTCTGTCTGTGTGTGTGACTGCCTCCCTGCATGTGTGACTGTCTGCTGTGTGTAACTGTTCGTGATTGTGTGACTGTCTGCCTTTAACTGTGTGTTTGGCTCTGTGACTGTCTGCTTGTAACTGAGCATGTTTGACTGTCTGCCTGTAACTGTGTGTGTGTGACTGTCTGCCTGTAACTGAGCATGTCTGACTGTCTGCTTGTAACTGTGTGACTGTCTGCCTTTGCCTGTGTGTGTCACTGTATACAGGCAACATGGTGGGGAGGAGACGGGGGGGCCGTGAAGCCTTGTCGCACAGGGTGCCTAATGGCCTAAGGCCGGCCCTGTATATATAAATACATGCACACACATACATATACCACATGCTCATTTCAGACAAGCTTACTGACACATGTTCACTACAGACAAGCTCACTGACACACACGCTTGCACACTATAGACATGTTCACTGACACACACATGCTCACAACAGACAAGCTCAGTGACACACATGCTCACTATAGACAAGCTCATTGACATATGTTCACTACAGACATGCTCACTGACACACACACATGCTCACTACAGACAAGCTCACTAACACACACAAGCTCACAACAGACACGCCCACTGATACACACTGTAGCAGAGCGCTAGTCCTGACAAGGACTTTTCCTCCACTGGATCTGTGATGACAGGAACTCTGGAACAAGGCACTTTGAAGTGAAAAGCTCTATCCCTCCCGAGTAATTGGACAACACACAGTTCTGGGAGTACGACTGACTTATTCAGCACAAACTCAGCCTTTTATGCACAGACCCACAGCATGGGGTTTCCATTGAAAAATACACAAGCCCCTCCCAGGCATCTGTGTCTAAGAGATAATTGAGTAAAAACTGAGTAACTCAATTATCTCTGTTATAGGAAACTACATGAAACATACATAAAACACCCAAAAACAAAGTCATATTTCACAGGAACCCTACAAGTCTTATGTCCCCGAATAGCCTGGATCTGAGCTCACAAGTTGTCCAAATAGCACTCAGAATGAAATCACCATGCGTCCAAAGTTATGACCAAGGTGATGGCCCAAAACAGTTCCAGAGAAAAGAGGGCAACGGCCAGTCTGCTTTCGGGGGTTCCTGTGCGAACACCGTTGAACGTTCCCCCTGACTTTTAGGGAGCGAATGCTCCCCCCAGTCGATAGTTCCTATGTCCTGAACGTTGTTCGTCTAGCTGGTCAGGAAGTTGGACGGGCAGCAGTACAATCTTTTGATTGGATTTGCAGGATCACGTGGCTGAAAATAGTTCCATGTACCACTGCCTGTGTATGGGAGACAAAATGGCCGCCATTCATTGGAGCACGTGCATTCGGTTATACGAATGGCGGCCACCTAGGGAAAGCACTTGAGTTAAATACTTAATTGTGGTAACAGCCAAGGGTGGTCGATGTTCGGGGAGGTATAAAAGGTGGACCACACACTGTCCATTCGGGAAACAAACAAGGGGGATATGGACAACCGAACAGAAAGGGAGTGAGTCTACTACAATGCTCCCCCTGTAACCACAAGCCGATACTGATCAGCTTGGAGGTGTCCGGGGGTGCTCACAGATCATTTTTCAAGATCAGTCTGTCTGGATAACCCGTCGACGCTACCGTTCTGTTTCCTGGGGTGGTAGTGGATCCTGACGTTTAAAGGGCTGCAGCGCCAAACTCCAGCGCAGTAGCCTGGCATTGTCCCCTGCCTCCCAGTTCAGCCAGACCAACAGGTTGTGATCCGTGAGCTAGGAGAATAGTTATCCGTACAAATAGGGTTACAGATTTTTCCTGGCCCACACCACGGCCAGGCATTCTTTATTAATGGCGGCGCAGCTTACTTCTCTGGGTAAAGCTAGCGGCTGATGTAAGCCACGGGATGTTCTCTGCCATCAGGACCCACTTAGAAGTGTCTGTGTGAACAAGAAAACATATAGTTGGATTGGGAGCTGCCAAGACAGGAACATTTACAAGGGCCTGTTTAAACAGGGTAAGGTCGGTAAGGGGCTTGGCCAGGGCACTCTAGATTGGGACAAACTTCCTATAGTCCCCACTGTCCCTGGGAAGGCTAACACCTGAGTCTTCATCCTGTGGGTAAGCCACTGGGTCATTGCCTCAATCTTAGCTAGCTCAAGCTTCTTTTGCCCGCATTCCATTCTGTGACCGAGGTACTTTACCTCGGCCATAATAATGTTGCATTTTCTGGGCTTCAAAGTTAAGCCCGCTTCCCTGATCCTATCTAAGACTGCTCCTATATGGGCCAAGTGTTCCTGCCAGGTATCACTGAAAATGGCAATATCATCTAGATATGCGCAGGCATAATCTTGGAACCCATCTAGGAGCCGGTCTACCATCCTCTGGAATGTAGCCGGAGTGTTCTTCACCCCAAATTGGTACAAGACCAACGGGGTGCCAAAGGCCAACTAGGGATGGCTTCTGTAGTTTGGGGGATCTAACAATACCCCTTACTAAGGTCAATTGTAGTGAGGTACTGGCCACTAGCTATCCTGTCTAGTAGTTCACCTATCCTAGGCATAGGATAGGCATCCGACACAGTCTTATCATTTAACCTCCGGTAGTCCACACAGAAACGAGTCGTACCATCCCGTTTCATTACCAGGACTACTATGGAGGCCCAGGGGCTGTCGGAGGACTCAATAACCAGCAGTTGGAGCATCTCTTGGATCGATCTCCTTTCACAAACTCTCCCTTACTGATTCAGGGATATGGTAAGGGGGTTGGCGTAGTGGGAGTTGACCTGGCATCTCTACCAGGTGAGTGGCCAAAGAAGTGTACCCGGGCACGAGGTGGCTGTCTTCGCTTCGAGCAACTGTAGTACCTGGG
The DNA here is from genome assembly GCA_933207985.1 of Pelobates cultripes. NCBI lineage: Eukaryota > Metazoa > Chordata > Amphibia > Anura > Pelobatidae > Pelobates > Pelobates cultripes. The sequence goes on from OW240915.1 coordinate 76,181,955, forward strand.
TACACTTCTGAGGGCTCAGCCGCCTGTCTGACTATCATCCCCTAGGAGGTCTGGTAGGGGAAGGTTCTCATGATCCTTGGAGTTAGGCCTGATTGTACCATGTGTGCTGGCATCTCTGTGCCGGAGCTCGAGCACATATGGAACTGTGGGGATCCTGTCCTGGCTGATAATCCCTTCCCAGTGCTCCCTGATAGGGTCTAGGTGCCCCCTCACCCGCCTCCCGTAGAGTAGCTTAAATGGGTAGAACCCTGTGAATTCCTAGAGCAGCTCCCAGGTATGCAAGCAGGAGGTGCGACAGGAACCTCTCCCAGTCTCGGCTAGTGGAAGCGAATATTCAGAGCATTTGCTTTAATGTCCCATTGAACCATTCGCATAAGCCGCTAGTTTGGAGATGGTAAGGGGAGCTCACGATCGGCTTGATGCAGCAGAGCCTCCAGAGTCAAATGTTTATGTATAGATAATCTTTTCAAAATACACTGTATATTTTTTTTTAATACATTATATGCTGTCTAACACACGATGTCTTCGTTTACGTCCTCCAAAATTTTTTGGACTACAACTTACATAATTTTCTGGACACAAAGCAACTGAGACAGCTAGAGGTGTGCAGTTTGATACTGCTGGTTCCATTATGCAAATAAAAGTGATGTGCATACTCTAGCGTAAGTGTGTATGTGTTTTTAGGGCAAGCTCTCAGCAGTATAGCTGGAGATACTCACGCTGTCATTTTGCATTTCCAGTAAGACACGCAAGCTATTCCTGTACAATTTTAGATCATGTCTTAAAATGCTTGTCATAAGTCTATCAATCTGTTTGATGCTTTCGTTTAGAATATGTAATGAGACGCAAAGAGCGCACAAAGCAGATGGTGAGACACAATAAAAGCAGGAGCTAGGTTTACAATGTGAGTGTAAGAATTTCCAGGTAGCTAGTCTGATATCTTCTTCTTCTCTTTGAGTCAGACTCATGAGTTCAATTGCTTGGTGAGTCATCATGAGTCACCACATATCCAAGAAACCCAAATCTATGGCAATTGTCTCTTCCTGGCTCTTTAACTTTTCACAAAATGTTCTCAGATTGTCTGCAGGAGGCTTTCCTGGTGCTTACTGAAAAATAATGACTTCTTAGTCTTGTAACCTAATTCCACTAATGAGGGTTGAGCTTTAATTAGGTATCTCATTGCAACATTTGACATTAATGCGCATACCACTTGCTGATTTTGTCTCCGCAGGCTTATTGTTATCACTTGGGGCTGAATCACCTCTGTGCTTCTAACAATTGCTCTAGTCTAGATTCTGGGAATACAGCTTGTGTATGGAACAAAGTGATCCCTATAGATCAGACAAAAGGAAGCACTGATTAAGAACTGTAAATTGCCTATTCACTAGTAAATATTTATCCCAACCGGAGAACTATTTGATGGCAGGGCTGCCAGTTACCACCATTTTTGAGGATTACAAAGAGATATTTTACTCTCAAAGTTCAAAAAGGTTTGTAAAATACACAAGTATGCTGCAGAATTTGTCAATCAAGCTGGTCCACATATCCTACATATCCATAGCAATGCCGAATATGTGGGCACATTTTAAATAACATGATTACTTATTGGTTGATAAATAGACTTGATTCAAAGATGTGTTGAATTATTTAAAATTCAGCATTAATATTTATTATATATAAGCATGCCACTTTGATAGGGTCATTGTGATAATGTTTAGCAGCTTGCAACTGGGACAAGCCAGACGAGTTACTCATCGTTATACAGTACTGGAATGGTTTACACAATGTCTGGATTTTTGAGTGGTCAGCTTCCTTTTCAGATATTAAAAGGATCTTTTCTTTCTCCGTGCAGATATCCAAAGGGTTATTCACTAAAGATTAAACTGACAACATTTTAAAGTGAAAACAGACTGCATTTAATTATTTGATTGTTTTTTTTTAAATCCAAAAAGTCTATGTGGGTTAATTCTCCAAGCCCGCTGGTTATAGTTAAGCTATTTTGTCATATAATTTGAAATTTACTTTGAAATCCCAACAGTTCTGACTTTAGTAAATAACATTGTGAGTGTTGAGGATTAACTCCTGTGATGCACCCCACCAAAGCCCACAGGTGACCCCTCAGAGCATACCTCCCGACATTGGAAATGGACAAAGAGGGACACTTTTTAATTTTAAGGATTTGAGTAGGGGTGAGGCTGTACTGATACATTCTAGTTGACTTTCTAATAACAATTTATGCAACTAAACTGTAATATAGAACAAAGGACATTGTACCTTGTGCATACAGACTGGTTTATAAACACATTTATTGCAGGTTAAATACATATTACTGGGAGTTGTGTTTCTGTGGAGCTCTATTATACACTCAGACACGCCAACAATATAGAGCTCCTAGAACAGAGGGATTCTATTAGATAATAGATATGAGGGACTGAGGGGTTTGGGCCCAAAATAAGGACTGTCCCTCCTAAATAGGGACAGTTCGGAGGTATGACAGAGGAGCTGCATTTTGCCACCCTTCTTAGAGTGAATTGCCACCCCATGACAATTTGTGATGTTTAGGATCGCAAAACGCATATCTCCCTGTAGCCAACACCAGTACCAGCAGGGGCCTGGTACAGTCTTTTTTTGTTTTTCTGAGTAGCATGACGAAGCAGCAGAGTTGTGAGAGTGAGCTTGCTCTGTCAGGACTCTTAACTTTGACTTTAAGTTCTCTGTGTGCTTACAGAGAGGGCAGGGATATGACATATTGTTCTAACTCCTTACAGCACTGGTATCTAACATGAAGTGTCTATAACATGCTTGCTCTCAGAACTCTCATACTTACGCTAATCTGCCACACTACAAAAGACTAGTGGGAAAGGGAGACATAAATGGTCAAATCAATAAAAAATAGGGGGAGATAGAAATCTGAAAGTGTTTTAGAGGTTTGGAATATTTCTTTAAACCTGCCCCCTCCCTCCGCTCCTTTGTTCACTTACCTGATTCCAGCATTAATGTCCTTTGGTGCTGGGTTGGCGCTCCTCTTCCTCCGACGTCATCTGACACGGGGGGTTGGCTAATGTGCAAGCGTGCGAAGCGCTGCAAGCATAGTAGGCCCTCACCATAGGAAAGTCCCAGATCACTTCAATGATCTATAGTGTCCCTTTAAGAAAAATAGTGTCAGTTTTAAAGGGACCCTATAGGTACCTAGAGCACTTCATCTCATTGAAGATGTCTGGGTATAGTGTGCCTGTCCCCTTTAAGGGGACACTGGAGTCACCTGAGCCACTAGAGCTTAATGTAGTGGCTCTGGTGTGTATAGCATGTGATTACATTGCTGCATTGTGACATCTCAGACAGAAACTAGAGATTCTTTACAGGCGCTTCCTACGTGTTAATGGAGAGCGTATGCTCCTAATAGAGATGATTGATTCAGTGCATGAGGAGATGCTGATTGGCACGGCGCTGTGTTTTTCCATGCATGCTCAATAGCCTCCCAATGCTTTTCTATAGGAAAGCATTGGATTGGCTGAGATTATTAAGATGATCTCAGCCATGGAGGAGGGGCCAGCTGCGGCAAGACTGGCTCAGCCAGGGAGATAAAAGTGAGTCTAATCATGTTTTCACTGCAATCTGAGGGGGCCGAGGACTAAAACAGCCACTCCATGTTTGTATTCCTAACACTATAGTGTTCCTTTAAACCTGCAGCTGAAAACATTTCTGTTTTATAAAAACAGCCAGACAGCCACTAAAGGCTCTTCCTGCTGTTGCACAGAATTTAACGATGCTAGATGTCCTTATGGTTTTATGAGTACTTCTAGCATCTAGCAAAACCCTACAGGAAACATTGATTCAGTGCTTTCCTATTTGGAAGGCCCAATGCAAGCAGTGCGGTTGCTCCTTGTGATGACGTCAGAGGAGACAAAACCAGGGCTGGCAGAGGAGACTAAACCCGTATGAATTTTTTTTTGTTTTTTAATATTGTCTTTTAACACTTGGAAACAATATAATAGACATTCTTGACAGACATTTATACATTGATATAAAAACCAAAAAGGAAAATGACCAGAGCAACTGCCCTAAGGCTGATTTTGTCAAGAGTATTTAATTAACCCCTAAGTTCCTCAGCTTTACCATTTCTACTCCCTAACAGCTCCTCCCTTCTAAAATGAGCACAGAGCAAAGAGTCTTCCCAAATCACAATCCACACTCACACCCTCCAAAGGGGGGAGGGGGTTAGGGTTTCTTTCTCCCTCTGTTTCAAATCGATTAGGCCTTGTCCTCAAATAGTGCATATTACAACCTATTAACGTATACACTGTGTGGTTTTTAACCATTAGTTTGCCATGGGCGGAGGCCACAGGGGCAAAGGGAATCTATAGTGTAAGGAATACAGCTTTGTATTCCTAACACTATAGTGTTTCTTTAAATCATGCCTCATGATGAACCCATAGAATGCTTGCAATACTCTTAAGCATTTTCACAACATGCCTTCCCAGAAGTGTTTTCTTTCTGTTCAATTGTGGTCTCATGCTGAACAAAACTATGATTCATTTTTTTACGAACCTGATGTTGGTGACATAAGATGCATTATGGGAGAACCTTATAAGTCTATTTGTCCACAAGGTAAAATGTAACCAGACTGACAGTTTGCCATGAGTAAGTGTGACATAATGCTTGATTCAGGGACTTCAATTAAGTTTAGTCTACAAGACATTCTAGTGCTATTTGACAATTCAAATACATGAAGTATCATCCCAAGTTCATGAAAAGTAAATAGTTACAGTTTTAAACCTGAGTTTTAACCCTGTGGCATTCAGAATTGGAGGTCTATTTTACAACGGGGTCCTCCAAACCCACAAACAACTAAAAGGATGCTGCCCCCTATCCCTCCCCCATATGTGGAATATGATTGTTTTAAAAAAGAACACAGGGGCTGGTGGCTGTACTTTCAATCTCTGTAGTATAAATGTGACCTATACCCCCACTCCTATTGCACATTGTGAAAAAAAAGGTAAGGCAAAGTCATCGCTGCTACAATGTGGTCTGTAGTGGGTTCTGGGATTATTGGTTTTTTTTGGGGGGGGGGGGGTTCCATTCGATTTTCCTTGAGCAAGATTTTTTTTTAATTATTATTACAGATTTGCATATTAATATAGTTTGGTAGTTGCAATTGATTCAGCTATGTAGCGGGGCTAATTAGCTTCAAACCTATATAGTTCTAATTATTTAAAGGTTCAACTAATTAGCTTTGAACCTATATAGTTATAATTATTTTTAAAGTTAAGCTATTTTGTTTTAACCATACATAGTTTTCAGAGATTAAGAAAATTAAGAGTCTGCAGGGTCTCTGGTCAACGTCATTGCGAGCTCCCTGCTGGGCTCTCCTGGAACAACGATTTGGGCCCCAGGAGCTGCAAGATCGATGGCCCTAGTGACGGCCTTGGACCACTGAAGGGAACTCCCCACTATTTTTTCCTGTTACTGTCTGATGACCGGAACGCTGCTTTTGTTTTTACCTTTAGTGAGCCCTTTTCCTAATCTGGGCATAGGCTGATTTCTGACAGGTGTTGTTGTATGAACTGAGTGTAGTTTGTTTTTGGTTTTATTCCAGCATTATAGCCCCGGTTTACATTGCCAAACCTAGCCCTTCGCCTCATGTTGCATATATGTATCTTAAAGGAACACTATAGGGTCGGGAACACAAACATGTATTCCTGACCCTATTGTGTTTAACCCACAATTTAGGTGGCTTGCCCCCTTAGCCCTCCTATAAAAGTTTAAAACTCGCCTTATTTCCAGCGCCGCACGGGTCTGCCAGCGGTGGCTCTGCCCCCTTTGTGACATCATCAAAATGGCAGATTTTGAGCCAATCCAATGAGCATTGGATTGGCTCAAATCGGCGCGGGCCAAATGCCATTTTGGCCAGTAAGGACTTCCTCATCAATGCATCTCTATGAGGAAAATTTAGCGTCTCCATGCAGAGTGTGGGGACGCAGAACATCAGTGCTGCTTTTTCGGCAGCACTAACCCAGGAAGTACCTCCAGTGGCCATCTAAGGAGTGGCCACTTGGAGGTGTCCCTAGAAGCAATCTAAACCTTGCCTTTTCTCTGAAAAGGCAGTGTTTACATTTAAAAAAAAGCCTGACGGGAACTATTATACTCACCAGAACAACTACATTAACCCCTTAGCGACCGAGGACGGTTCAGGACCGTCATCGGCATTTTTGCCTTGAGGACCGATGACGGTCCTGAACCGTCCTAAAGGTCTCCGTTACTTACCTGATCGCCGTCGTTCCCCCGGTGGCGATCAGCGTGGCTCCGGTTGTGGGGAGACTGCCTGCAGCCCAGACAGTCTCCCCACACTGAATTAGGACCCCCTGTGGCCATGTGATCACTTAACAGAGCGATCACATGGTCACAATAGGTGTCCTAGTGTCTGCCTGCAGGGGGACTGCCTGTGCTGACAGGCAGTCTCCCTGCTAGTGTAAAATCAGAAAATAAAATAAAGTTAATGTTAATTAAAAAAATAATAATAATTATATATGTGTATATATGATATATAGACATATATTATATCTATATAATATATGTCTATATATCATATATATATAATGCCATACTAAGTGTATTTTTATATTAATATGTACTTATATTAATATAAAAATACACTTATAATTAAATTACACACGTATATATATAATATATATAATAACTATATATATTGTATATATATATTATTATAAAATATAAATAATAAGTAATTTAAATTAAATAAAAAAAATTTAAAATAATAATAAAAAATTAAAAAAAAATTATATAGCTATATGAAATTTTATTCTAACTGTATTTTAAAATTAATATATATATATTTATATCAAAATACACTTAGAATGAATTTGTATATATATCTATGTATATAAAAATAAATAAAAATAATAAGAAATATACATATGTCCATATACAAAATTACATAAATAATTATATAAATATACACGTAGACTTCAAATATATAAATATGCATATATATTTAAATTCTACGTGCGTATTTATGTAATAGTTTTACATAATTCAGTAATTTTATTGATTGCAATTTAAGGGACCTGCCTGCCAACCCAGGCCGAAATTCCAGAGAATTGAATTTGCTAGCACTGTATTTTACCCTGTAACGTTCTACGACACCCTAAAACCTGTACATGGGGGGTACTGTTTTACTCGGGAGACTTCGCTGAACACAAATATTAGTGATTCAAAACAGTAAAACATATCACAGCGATGATATTGTCAGTGAAAGTGACTTTGTTTGCATTTTTCACACACAAACAGCACTTTTACTGATGATATAATTGTTGTGATACGTTTTCCAGTTTTTAAACACTAATATTTGTGTTCAGCGATGTCTCCCGAGTAAAACAGTACCCCCCATGTACAGGTTTTATAGTATTTTTGAAAGTTACAAGGTCAAATATATGGGTCAAATATTTTTACATTGAAAATGGCCAGGTTGGTTACGTTGCCTTTGAGAGCGTATGGTAGCCCAGGAATGAGAATTACTCCCATGATGGCATACCATTTGCAAAAGAAGACAACCCAAGGTATTGCAAATGGGGTATGTCCAGTCTTTTTTAGTAACCACTTGGTCACAAACACTGGCCAAAATTAGCGTTCAATTTAGTTTTTTTACTTTTTTCACACACAAACAAATATGAATGCTTACTTTGGCCAGTGTTTTCGACTAAGTGGCTACTAAAAAAGACTGGACATACCCCATATTGAATACCCTGGGTTGTCTACTTTAAAAAAAATATGTACATGTGGGGTGTTATTCAGAGATTTATGACAGATAATAGTGTTACAATGTCACTATTGATAAATTTAAAAAATTTATGTTTTGAAACCGCAATATTCTACTTGTACCTATAGCCCTATAACATGCAAAAAAAAGCAAAAAAGCATGTAAACACGGGGTATTTTTAAACTCAGGACAAAATTTTGAATCTATTTAGCAGTTTTTTTAATTTGCTTTTGTAGATGAGTAAAAGATTTTTCAAGTAAAAGTCAAAAAACATGTATTTTTTTCAATTTTTCATCATATTTTTTTATTTTTTTTAAATTAAAATACATGAGATTATATAAATAATGGTATGTAAAGAAAGCCCCTTTTGTCCTGAAAAAAACAATATATAATTTGTATGGGAACAGTAAATGAGAGAGCGGAAAATTCCAGCCAAACACAAACACCACAAAAGTGTAAAAATATGCCTGGTCGCAAATGTACAACATCGCAAAAACAGTCCAGTCCTTAAGGGGTTAAGCTGTAGTTGTTCTGGTGACTATAGTGTCCCTTTAAATTCTCTTTAATGCAGTCTAACATGTCATTCAGTTATATATTTAATTTTATGCCAGCATTTGTTGTTTTTTTTGTTTTTGTGTGTGTGTGTTGACTAAGATTTAAGCCAATGGACTTTCCATATTTTAGTGTAAAAAATAACTGTAGTATTGTCTTTCATTTTTAATGTGCCAATAATTACTAAGTAATTCCATGTATAATGCTGCTTTTTTGCAAAATTTAATGTGTTATCGCTGTACACCACTCAGTAGAAAATAAATTGACAAAATATAAGATTCAAGGGTCACCCTAAGCATCGTAAAGAATTTACATTATTGCTCCCTGGATAACTGAAGTGATATGTAAAACCTGTGGCAGCCACCAGCTACACTGTGCGGATTTAATATCTAAGCAGGTAAATACTTTTTATTTTTCATTATTTATAATGCGTTATCTATATAATACATTAAAGAACATGTGGTCTTTTTTTTTGCTACCATTTAATTTATTTTGTTGTACAAAACAATGTTTAGGAATATAGGAAAATAATAATTGCAATAATCTATGTAAATGAACAAAAAAAAGTACGTTATACATGATGTTATAATGAAATGTCGTTGTTAACAGATATATTAAAAAAAAAATGTGTAGGCATACAGTGTTTAGCTGCATATACATAACTCCTATTTTATATACAAAGAAAACATCATCGTGGGGGTGGGGAGACCAGGTCATAATAGATTAGTTATAGATGATTCATGCACAGTGCTGTTAATGTGAGCGTACAAACTATGTATGATGATATAGCAGCAATGTATAAACATCCCATTATGTATTAACATATATTGTGTATATTTGAAAGCCAGACCACATTCCTGTTGTGTGGAGCACCCCGTCCCTCCACTCCAGGTCACCCTTTGGAGGTGACCACAGGAAAGAATAAATTTGAGCATAATTAAACAGTAAGTACTGCAGTTAACGCAAAACAATGGGTGTGTCCACAAACCAAAGTGCTTATATTGAACAAATCTAGAGAATTACTTCCCTGCAATATACTTCCTCCTGTCTTCCAAAACAAGTACATACAAAAGATGGAGAACATTCTGCTAAAAAAACAGAATATACAACAACATAGCGTGTAACTGTATTTACAAAGTGGCAAAAATAAGTTTTCCAATTGGCCACTCAAGATTTTGAAGTAGTTATAGTACCTTGTATAGAATCTCTCACCAAAGGTTTTACATTTCTTCTTTCCAAATCACTATAGATTTTCAGCAATGGTATGTAGTTATCCACTCAAAAGAAAAAATGTAGTGCAAATAGGCAATGCAGTTTAAAAACAATTTATTAGACTTACATTGAAGTTTAAAACAGCAGGTGTAATAATTCAAAGCAATCACTAATTGGCCAACGCATTTCACTGTGACTTTGCCGCTTTATCTGAACCTGTCCCTCGCAGCCACTGCCATACTCTTCCTGATAGTTCTCTGGCTGCCATGAACCTACACCAGCATGTGAGAGAACACTACACTAAGGTCTGTGCATTTTCAATAGACAGAGCCTTTTTCCTCTCAGACATCATTAGTGATGGCTGGAGCCTTGACCAAAGGTAGCTCAGGTTTTTTTGTCAAGCGTAGAAAAATTACTAAGAGACAGCAGTTCCTACTTTGGGGGTCAGTATACGAAGGGTTACTCTAACCAATACCAGTGTTTTCTTAAAACACATTTTTTTAGTTGGACCCTTTAAAGGTAACATTATTAAAGATTGTGCGAACACACAACAAAAACATTATCTAGCTTAATGTAGAGCTCAAACATGAATGTATACTCTATGTACACACATGAAAGTATGGGTGTAATTATTTGTTTGCTTGTACTGGACCTGTATGAACATGTACAGTAGGTGTGAATTTGGGTATAATGCTTGTGTATATAAGTCTATGTAAATGTGCAATGTATATATGAGTAGGTTTACCAGATCCATCATGTTTTCAGGGTGACAAATCACAAATACACATTGATGGGCAGCTCATGAAAATGATTTCCCTGTAATATGTAGAATTCAGAAGATGGTGTATAATATTAAGTAATTAGGTCATGAAGAATCCTGCAGAATATGCATTCTACATACTGCAGGGCAACCCTTTTCATGGGTTTTCATAAATATGTCAAAATTATGAGTCCCTGAAAACATGGTGGATATAGTAACCCTACATATGAGATAGCATGGATATGACTTCCTGACTGAGTCTTGGATAAATGTATATATGGAGAGCATGGGTATGGCTCCCTGTCTCTTTGGGAGGGTGTGGAAGTGCATGGAAGAGTGTGAAGGTGAAAAATGTATGCCCGTCTGTCTGTATGTATGGAAAAGTGTATGTATGGCTGCGTGTTTGTATGTATGGAAGTGTGTGGGTTTGGCTGAGCTGTACCATCTGCCTAATATCATGTAGGTCACCCTCATGTTGCCAAAACAGCTCTGATGCATCAAGGAATTGACTCCACAAGACACCTGAATGTGTCCTGTGGTATCTGGCACCAAGACGTTAGCAGCAGATCCTTTAAGTTGCTAGGTGGGCCTCCATGTATCAGATTTTGTGGGGCCTCCATGGACCGCATTAGTTGTTCCAGCACATCCCACAGATGCTCAGTGAGATCTGTGTCTGTGTTTACCCGTGTGTGTCTGTAAGCAGGGCCGTCTTTAATAATGGCTAGATCCTGGGCAAGCATTTGCTTGGGCTCCCTGGACCCAACCACAGATGGTCATCCAGAGCGGGGAGAGCTGTGTCAGAAAACACATTAGGGAGAATAGTAGAATGGCGACCGGTATTGACAAAGAAAGGACTGTGTCCAGATGCTTCATGGGTAGCGTTATTCCTGGCAAATTCTGCCCAAGGCAACAAATCAGCCCAGTTAGACTGAGTACTGTTCACAAAGCAACGTAAATACAGCTCAAGCTATTGGTTAGCCCTTTCAGCCGCACCATTGGTCTGGGGGTGGTAAGCAGAGGAAAAAAACTAGTTAATGCCCAACTGTTTATTGAATGCCCTCCAGAATCTTGACACAAATTGGGAACCCCTATCTGACACAATATTTTGAAGGATCCCATGAAGCCTAACAATGTTGCGTATAAATATGAGGAATAGATCCTGAGAAGATGGCAATTTTTCGAATGGAATGAAATGTGCCATTTTGGAAAAGTGGTCAACTACCATAAGGATGGTGGTATAACCATTAGAACTAGGTAGGTCCACAATGAAATCCATAGACAGATGAGACCATGGAACACTGGGTATGGGAAGTGGATGTAATAATCCACACAGAAGTGTGTCTGGAACCTTAGAGACTACACAAACAGAACATGCTTCCACATAATCCTTCACATCCCTTCTGAGTGACTCCCACCAAAATGATCTGGAAACAGCGGATAAAGTCTTATTTATACCCGGATGCCCAGCAGTAACATTGTCATGGAATATTTTCAACACCTCTTTCCTGTAATAGAATAAACAATTTACCTAGAGGTTTATTGCTAGGTGCCTGGGACTGAGCCACCATGAAAGGACAGTGGCTGCTATGATACACTCAGGAGGAACAATGGGTGACGTCTCTTGTTGTAGTTTTGTCTCTTCGCCAAATTGTCTAGTTAAGGCATCAGCTTTAACATTTTTAGGACCAGGTCTGTAAGTAATAATAAAGTTAAAGCAGGACAAGAACAGAGACCATCTAGAAGACCAATGTTTGGCATCACCAATATAGGCCAGATTCTTGTGATCGGTTATAATCAGTAAAGGTGCTTTTGGAACCTTCCAAAAGATGTTGCCATTCCATGAGCGCCAATATAATGGCCAACAGTTCTCTGTGTCAGGATCACCATTGTGCTTTACACAATATTGTGTATTTGGGTCTGGCTGGGATCGAACCTGAGTTTCCTGCATCCCAGCCAGTATCCTTACATTGGGCTCCATGCATCTTTGACTGTTTCTAGTTGCTCCTGGGTTCCTGTAATCTGAGCCTGTATGTCTGGAATTTACACATCTGTTCCTGTTTCCTTGGCTGAGACTCCCTATTTAAACCCCACAAGGCTGGTTCTCGTCAGATCGTGTTTCCTGTTCCTGTTTGGTTTCACTGCTATTCATCTGACTCCTGGTTTTGATCCCCTGCTCGTCTACTGTTTTCGCCTGATTGCCGCCTGTCCTGACTTCTGATTCTAATACTGACTACTCTTCTGGATATCCCTTGTCTGTACTGCGTTCAAGGAAGCAGTGGTTATTTCAGCCCCAGTGCACTGTGTCACAACCTTGGGGATTTCTGTCCTGAGTCCCCTCGGCATGTGTCGAATTGCAAAGGGTGCTTTAACTCTGCGTGCCGGACTCCCACTCCAGGTAAGATCCATGACACTCTGTTACCTATGTCATAATTATGCTCAGCTGGTGACAACTTTCTGGAGAAGTAACCACAAGGATGCAAAGGGGCATATTGACTCTCTCTGGGAAAGGACATCCATGACCCCTGCTTCGGAGGCATCAACCTCAAGTATGAAAGCTTTGCTAGTGTCAGGATGTATTAATTTGTCTGCAGAAGCAAACAATTTCTTGAGACTTTCAAAGCCCCCTTGCGTGTCATATTGGTGATGGGGGCTATTACTGAAGAGAAATCTTTTATGAATCTCCTGTAATAATTGGAGTAACCAATGAACTTTTGAATGGCCTTTAACCTGTTGGGTAATGGCCAGTCCAGAACAGCCTCTAGTTTTTCTCCATCTGGAAACCAGAGGCAGATATATTATATCCCAAAAACTGAACTTCAAGTTGTTCAAACATGCATTTTTCAAGTTTGCAATAAAGATCATTCTTGAGTAAAGTTTGTAATACTTGTTTAACATGATCATGATGGGTCTGGATGTCGGGGGAATAAACGAGGATATCATCAAGGTATAAAAGTGCATAACCCAAAGGGCATAACAAGATATTCATAGTGGCCAATTCTAGTATTAAATGCCATTTTCACTCGTGATCATTCTTAATCCTAACCAAATTGTATGCACTCCTGGGGTCAAGTTTGGTAAAGACCTTAGCACCCTGGAGTCTGTCAAACAATTCAGAGATAAGGGTAATGGGATAGGCAATTTTCATGGTGATTTTGTTTAAAGCCCTATAATCAATGCAATGTCGTAATTCTCCATCCTTTTTAGACACGAAAAAGAAACCTGCACCAGCAGGGGATGATGATTTGCGTATGTGACCCTTACTTAAGGCACCTCTAATGTACTCCTCCATGATTGTACTCTCTTGTGGGGATAGAGCATAAACCGTCCCTTCAGGAGGCATGGCCCCGGGCAACAGATCAATGGAACAATCATATGATCTATGTGGAGGTAGAACATCAGTTTGACTTTTACTGAACACTTCCCTAACTTCCTACTGCTTGGGTATTTCGAGTGTAGTGGATGTAATAGTAGGTAAAGTAACCATGCCCACTCTTTTAGTAAGCGGTGACATATAACCCTCCTGACAGTCTGCACCCCATTCCAGTATTTCCCCTTTGGTCCAGTCAATATGAGAGTTGTGCTTGATGAGCCAAGGGAATCCTAATATGATGAGACATGAAGGGAAAGCGATTATCTGAAATGTAAGTAATTTAGTAATTAGTATTATTTAATACTCCTATACTGATACAGATAGGCAAGGTCTTGTGGGTAATCAGTGATTGAGAGAGAGGTCTCCCGTCTATAGCCTCAACCGCCAGAGGTGAAGGTTTCTCCTTGACTGGTATAGAGTGGTATAGATGGTAGGTGTCTTATTAACAATCTGCCCAAGGGCAGAGTACAGAATATTTGATAGAGTTCTAACCTCAACATATGAGGAAAGGGATTTAGGGGTGATTATTTCTGATGACTTAAAGGTAGGCAGACAATGTAATAGAGCAGCAGGAAATGCTAGCAGAATGCTTGGTTGTATAGGGAGAGGTATTAGCAGTAGAAAGAGGGAAGTGCTCATGCCATTGTATAGAACACTGGTGAGACCTCACTTGGAGTATTGTACACAGTACTGGAGACCGTATCTTCAGAAGGATATTGATACATTAGAGAGGGTTCAGAGAAGGGCTACTAAACTGGTTCATGGATTGCGGGATAAAACTTACCAGGAAAGGTTAAAGGATCTTAACATGTATAGCTTGGAGGAAAGACGAGACAGGGGGGATATGATAGAAACATTTAAATATATAAAGGGAATCAACACAGTAAAGGAGGAGACTACCTTCTAAATACACACACACACACAGTCAGACACAAACACAGTCAGACACATACACAAACACAGTCATCCCCCCCCCCCCCAACCTCCTTACCTTTGGGAGTGCTGGGGGGGGGTCTCTCTCTCCCTGGTGGTCCAGTGGCTGCCGGTCGGGCTGGGCGGCCCTGGCAGGCGGCTGGCGAGGGAGCTCTTCCTCTGGCGTCATATTCCGGCCCCCAGCCTCAGTCTGCGGCGCGCGAGGGAGCTGAGCAGACCGCTCAGAGGAAGTGCTCCCTCGCCAGCCGCCTGCCAGCACTGCCCAGCCCGACCGTTATGTCTGTTAGCCGCGAGTCTAACAAGGCATTTGCCCTGGGCATTTGGGGGCAGTGTTTTTTGCCGCCCAAGGCAAATGCCTAGTTTGCCTCGCGGCTAATACGCCCCTGGGTACAGTAGGCAGTGAAGGCATAGTCGGAGAAGCCTCAGGCTGTAAATGAGCCATCGGAGTAAGGAGCGTGCTAAAAGCCTGGGCAAATTGATCCATACAGTGATCATTCTCCTCTAGCATTCTCTTACAAGCAGCTATGTGCTGACACAATTCTGCAGGATCTATGGCCATGTCGTAATTACAGGATTACTAATTGATCCCACATGCAGTATTGTATCACACTTAGGACTAAAGATAACGTCTAACCGGACCTTAGAATGGACGGACTTAACGTATCCAAGAACAGTCAGAATACTTGCCAAGGCCAGGGATAGAGAATCAGCCACAGCAATGAGAAAAAGCCAAAAGTCAAGGATACCAGAAATCAGAGAAGTCAGAACGAAGCCAAAGTCAAATACCAAAATATCAAGATCAGGAACGCACTCTCGGATTACCATCAGGCAGAAACCACAACGGGGCAATGAGAGAATGTAAAAATAAGTTTAAATAACCCCCCTGTTATTCAGATTGGCTGTAATCCACCTTTGACCCAAAAACATGCATGTGCTGTAACTGTTAAGATGTTACCCATAATTTGGCTTCTGCGTAAGCCCAACCGTTGATGCTTGATTATTATATATGTTTGAGCAAAAAAACATAAAAATAAAGAATTTAAAAAAAACAAAAAAAACACGCATGTGCGTGATGTTACCCGTACTCCGACTTCATCCTCAACGTGGGCGGTCATGGGGCTATAAGGTGGCATAGATAAGCAGCGACCGACATCCCTAGACATGCTGGGTTTATCAGGTATCCGGGCGCATGGCTGTATATGGGCATAACTATTCCTGTCAGGTCGGTAAATACCATTTAACACATTACCATAAGCGGATGAATTTGTTACACTTGGATATAGAATCATAAGGCTCCTGGGTCTGTCATCAGTCTATCATATAATTTTGACTTAAACCTGGGAAGTTCTCCCAAAAACTTGTCCTACCAAAATTCTGTTAGTCCTATAAAAAAGGTATTACAAGATAAAAATCTCACCTGTTGGGGTGGAGCTAACAGCGTTCAGGAGCAGACGCCATTTCGCCCAGCTCCTCGACCTGCGCCCGAGAAATCACCCTTAATCGGCGTATTGCCAAACATCCAGGGCCGAAACAGTGATCTTTGTACTGGGGTCCGCATACCGGACCCGTGGATGCCTTTTTTTTTAGGCCCATGCACGAAAACCCGGTGCAAGGTGCTTCGGGCCTACCGGGCGGGACTCCCGCGGCAGCCGCGCATCACCTCTGGGATGGAGACTACTGGGAAATAGACCCACAAGCAGCCAACCTACCTTGGGGCATACCAGAACCCTCGATGGGCCGCAAGTCACAAAAACCGGCTCCGGCCGCTGCTGCCTCAAACCACTATATCGGCCACATGCTGGCCTCGACGCCTCACACACGGGAACCCTTATCCCCCTGGCGGGAGACTACAACTGACCCAGTGGTGGATAAGGTACCTGGGAATGAAGCTCCGGCTACGCCTGAAACAGAACCAACTGTGACAAAGCGAGACATCCATGATCTCTTGGCACACTTCCAGGACATGTTCTTTGCGGAAATGCAAGCTATCACAGAACGCCTTCGAGCATCTGAGGAGGACGCTGCTGACATGAAGCAAAACATGGCTACCCAAGGGGAATCTATAAAGCAACGGTTGACAGCATACCTCCTTTTATTACCGGAGGGAACAGGACACTGTCACTTGAATATGACCTGGACTGTATAAGGTTACTAGTTTAATGATACCACACTGTTCAAATTAGTGCACCTTTATTCCATTAAGTATGTTATTGCATTTTGGATTGCCCCATAGGCAATCTTGTTTCATGTTTTCTTGTTATACGCGCTGACCGCTTCCATACTGAAATATTAACATGCTCCTGACGCTACTATATGAACGACCTCATTGGTCCAACTACTTGATCAGCCACTGCACACTCTTACCACGATAGGACCGTCTGATACCGACACTTTCTTATCCCCCCCTTACAAAGCCCCGCAAACCTGGGGAACAAAGGCACATACACCTGGGCCTGAACCCCTCGAACCAGACTAGCAAGTAGGCTACTAAAACCCCAGAAGTAATACAAAACAGGTACCACACTATTGTCCTTCAGCCCAATCTCACATTCCCACCATGTCTGGCTATCTATGTCAACCAGAGAATAACACATCTACCTTAAGACGTGACAGCTTATCTTGTAAGGGCTGTACATCCTCGTTCTTTAAACAAATTGGGCACTACGCCTCATGTTCCCTACATACCAGCATTTACAGCATGCAGATGTAACCTTGTTACATTATAGTTCACTTACAAACTACTAGACCACTACCTTAACTAATTATAAAATGTGCTTTTTTATCTGCCATGTTATAGATTGCTACTGACTTATTGTTATTGTATCCGCTGTTGTGGCGCTGCAAAAACCTGTAACTCTATGCACAAGTAAAATAAAGAATTTAAAAAAAATAAAAAAAAAATCTCACCTGTTATTTTCCATAATTTTTAACATAACTCAATTTAAAATTGATTCTACAATGGTGTGCAGTATTTTGGCTGTTATTTGGGCAATCTCCGCAATAAATTGTATGTAATGTCCATGCTGAACACGTGATGCATATTGATGGAAATTGCTACCTTGTTAAACATAGACTATTGACCAACCACCTGTGGTGTAAATATTATTACTCTGTCTAAGAAAGAACTATTGTAAACAGAGCATATAAAGATGTAAGGTGATGTTATCTAGTTTCGTGAATTCGTTCTGGTAGCACAGTAAGGAACCCCCATTTTTCAGGATAACACCCCTATTAAAAAAAACCCAACTAATTACAAAAGAAATACAATAAAGCAAACAATGTTTTATTAAATAGATTCTTACAATACAAAAACAAATTGTGCAAAAATAAGCAATTCTACTAGAATCACTTTTCAGTGAACACTGCATTGAGAATGATCCACATAATATTTTATATACACTGCTGCAGTTATAAGGAAAATTACAGCAATATTTATCTGCACTGGAGGGTTCTGTCTGTGCCATGGGATGTTTTCTAGAGAGTAGACTAGCTTAATTAGTCAGGATATTTGCGATCGGTTTAATACAGATGTGTTCAAAACAGGAATTATCATTATTTAAAGGAGCACTATATGGTCCCGAACACAAACATGTATTCCTGACCCTATAGGGTTAAAACCACAATCTAGCTACCCTGGTCCCCTCTTGCCTTGCTAAGAAAAGTAAAATCTTACTTGTATTCAAGTCTGGCGCTGCATCCTTTGTCCCGGTTTCCTTTAGACCTACCCACTGCCTGCTGACATCATCAGAAGGGGTTGCCTGATGCACAATGCTTCCCCATAGGATTGGCTGAGACTGACAAAGCTGCAGATCAGGGGCAGAGCCAGCATGATTCAAACATAGCCCTGGCCAATCAGACTCTCCTCATAGAGATGAATTGAATCTCTATGAGGAAAGTTCAGTGTCTGCATGCAGAGGGAGGAGACACTGAATGTTTGGATGCATTTTAGGCAGCCATGACCCAGCAGTGGCCAGTGAAGTTATCACTAGGCTGTAATGTAAACACTGCATTGTCTCTGAAAAGATAGTGTTTACAGCAAAAAGCCTGAAGGTAATGATTCTTCTCACCAAATTCAATAAGCTGTAGTTGTTCTAGTGACTATAGTGTCCCTTTAAACTTTTCAGCCAATCCATTCAGAATGTTAAAGTGAGCTTCCTTTTAAATCTTACACTATTCTTAAGTAGATCCAAATAGCAGGAGGTGCATAGGGTTATCTGTTAACAGAATACTGCAGGAGTTAGGCGTCAGGCAGGAACCCGTGCAGGACCTTTGCCAATCCAGCACCGTGTGGGTGTGTATATGAGCCCACTGGGATATTTCTCAGAAAACGGCAGTATATGTGATTGACTAGGCTGTCAGATTATGATGAGTATGTATGATGGCCCTGCAGATGTTTACAAGTGACTGCAGGGTGAGATGAAGCAGAACTCTTGACATTCATAACACATACAAGTTGTCATTATTGGCATGACATTCATAACACATGTCAGTTGTCGCATGAAATAGTCTGTTTCTTTTTGGCATGCACAGATCTCCGTGAATGCTCTGTCATGCTGTGTAGGTCACACAGATCAAAGTTGCAGAGATATATGATGTCACAACTCCAGCAACCTTCATCTGTCAAACCCATATATTGTATGCTACATGGGAGTAGGATCGCCTACACTGAGATCTGTAGACTTTGTACACAAAAAAAAAAAAACATTCTTTTGTACACGACCCCAGGCCAAAAGTTAACTGCCTTCCCCTAGCTGTAGGATAAAAGTCTATTGAAGGTGTTAGATTTTATTTATTTATCTAAAGAATGGCACATATGCTGAATATTAGAATTCCATTCCCCCACCTCCTCCCACAATAGTATAATTTGCAATGACGTTGGGGGTGCTAGATCTTCCTGCTTAAGCACCCCCAGGATATTCCATTGTTAACATGACTGTATAATATTCAGAGTGCCTGGTCTGTAAAGACCGTACTGGAAGGAGCAGAGAAGAGTCCACCTAGTACAGCAAACCCAGACAGATCTACCAGCTAAATCCAAAGGTAAAGGAACAAAATTTGGGGCAGTCAACTAATATAACATTTGCCTGGTGATTAAAGCAGGTAGAGCATTTCAGAACTGCTAGTGGCAGTAACAAGGACATGGGCAAGGCAGGGGTGAGCTAAGGGTCCCCGACTCCTGGGTACAAGGCTTTTTAGTGTAATATATGGATTTACTTAAAGGGATACTATAGTCACCAGAACATCTACAGCTTAATGTAGTGGTTCAGGTGGCTATAGTAAGTCCCTGCAGGCTTTTTTTAAACGCTGCCTTTTCAGAGAAGTGGTCGGCACCTTCGTGAGCAGTTTTCTTACATACATCCTGGTTTGGTCGCTGGTCTGCTCCCCGCCCCCCATCCCACCCCCCAACTCCCTGCTTGGGCCTCACCTGCGACCCCGGATCATGAAGGCCGCACTAGCGCCGGCCAGCATTTCCATCCCCCAGCGCGCTTGAGTCCCGACAAGGCACCTTGGGCCCATTATGGGAACCAAAGTCCCGGGCTGAGGCGCACATTTCTGACCCTACTGACACGTGGCCTGCTCCTCCCAGCGTTGGGAGTCGGCCCCAGAAGACAGAAGGCCGCAGCAAGGATTTCCTGGAGCCTTGTGGTCGGTGCAATGGCAGGCCTGCATCCAGTGCGGTGGTGTGCCGCCATTGAGGGGTGGTCGAGGTTCTTCACTGGTTCTGGGCTTTCCTCTGCAGATGAAAAGCTGTCTGGGGGTTCACCTCCTCCTTGCTCCTCTCCCCCCATTTCTCGACTGGCCCCCTTGGTGTCCCCCTCTGCTGGCATGTCCATTCTTCCTCCTTGGGAACCCCCACTCTCTCACTGGTCCCTCTCCCTCCCTTTCTGGCCCCTCTCCCTCCATTTTTGGTCCCCTCCCCTCCATTTCTGGTCCCCCTTTTCATTTTGTTCCTTCTGTCTTTTCTCCCACCTCTCCCCCATCTTTTCTGCCCCTTCCCTGTCCAATCAGCTGAAAACCACTTCTCCCGCTGTGGTTTGCTTGCTTTGGCATTTGGTGCTTCACTGCTTGTCCCTCAATGTGTCTTGTAGGGCTGAGTATATTCCTGGCATTCATAATGTGATAGCGGATGCTCTCTCTCGTTCGCAGTGGGCCCGTAGGAGATGTGTCACTGGGTTTGGCAGATTGATGGAACTGGTCTGTGAGTCTATCTCTAGGGTCATGAGGGCCAGCTGCAGTAAGGTGTGGGATGTCTGGGACAGGTGGGACCGTAAACATGTATTTATTTTTTAAGATTTTATTCGTCTGCTCGCTTGTGTGGGTTGTTGCGTCTCCTGGGGAATTGGGAGTCTGCTGGCATGTTCCCCACTGCCATTTCCTCTAGCTGTGCAGGGCTTAGCTTACTGTGGTCAAGCAGCTGGGAAGATTCTACCAAGGCATTCGTGGTTCGTCATGCGCTGAAGGGTGGGCGGTTTCTTCTAGGGACTCGAAGACCAGTGTCTGCTCCTGTTGAATTTGTGTGAGGTGCTTCCCCAGGTCTGCCATTCCGTCTTGAAGCTTGTTTATTTCATCTAGCCTTTTTCCTTATGTTCTATGGGGCAAGCGCATTGGGGAGCTGGTATGCCCGAGTAAGCACTGCATTTGAGGAGTGTTGTTTGTGGATGATCATTGTGCTGCTGATTGTATTTCCTTCAAGATTTGGCGCTCAAAGACGTCTTCGGAAAGGGTAAGTCGATCACTTATATTCAGTTCAGGGTTCTGTGATTTGCCCCATTTTATTTTTTAAATGGGTTCTGTTTCCTCCGCCGGGCTTCATCGGGACCCCTCCTGGTGCATGCGGATGGGAGTTTTCTCTCACATTTTCAGTTTATCTGGTTCAGTTCAGTTATCAGCTTGGGGTTGGAGTGCCTGGGGATTGGTAGCAAGTTGTATGATGGCCATTCCTACCACATTGGTGCTGCCACGGAGGTCTCTAGGCTTGGTATGCTGGTGCAGGTGGTTCAGAGGATCGGGAGGTGGGAATATGTTCGCCGTGCCGGTCTCTTGAATTGATGTTTCTCTCCACAGGTCCGGTTCCTCCCAGGGTTTGGGTGATTGGGATCCTATGTCTTTTGGGCCAGGGGGCCTGTGGCGGTCCGGGCCGGGAGGTGCGCTTTGGGTTGTACACCTTCCAAAGTGGAGGTCCGATGGTTTGGCGTCAGAGGCATGAGGTGGGTTCGGCTCCTCCCAGAGTTGTCTCAGCTGTCCCGTCTTCTGGCGGTGCCCGATGTGCTTGTCATACAGCTGGGGGTGAATGACCTGAGGACAGTGCCAGAGTGGGGGTTGGCGTTGCTATTATGCATGATTTAGCGTGAATATTGGTTTTGTTCCCTGATGTCTGCCTCATTTGGTCAGAAGTTATTTACCGTAATTTCTGGCCCATAATCAGAGTGCCATGGAACACTGTTGCAAAAAGTTAAGGGTTTTTTTAAGTTTATTTTGGGTGTGCAAGGGATTAAGGTTTGCCACAGGGTGTTCGAGTAGGATGTGGCGTATTTGTTTCATGGTGATCGGGTTCATCTGACGGAAGTCAGGCTCGACCTCTTTAATCTCGCTATGTAGCAAGCG